>CM070822.1:8683649-9188649 GCA_036326025.1 Chrosomus eos | reverse complement strand
GAATCAGGTGAAGTGAAACCAAAGGCAGGTGACCCACTACAACAGTTACTACGAGACAGAAATCACAAGACTCCATCAGTTTATTCAATGAGGAAACTGATATATGCCACCAATGTGGCACTCACAGAAATTACATGTGGTAAAGCCATGTGTAATACATCCTTAACATGCAGACAGCTCATTCTGAAGCAACTGCGCCCCACAGGAATTCACAATCACACTTCTTGTGTAAGACAGACTGTGTGTTTGCGACGGTGTTAGCGCATGTGGGTGGGGCGGCAAAAAACAAGTATGTAGGCTTGCAAAGTGAAAAGACTGGGCTGCATTATAAAAGCTATCAAACGCGAAAAGAATGTCTTGCCGTCACCTGTCAATTTTTCTAGAATTAATTAGTCTAAACTTAAAACCGGTCTCTTTAAGTGTTCAACATGGATTCTCGAGAAAGATTTGGCACTGTGTCAAAACCTAGAAAACTGCAGCCTGCTCCTTTGTCACGTTGTCAATACAGTTCCGTCACCATGGCTGCAAGAACCCGAGAGGCCGCAGTTAAGCATGTCAGGGAGTATAGCACAGGCTAGGTGGGCAGACACAGGAAGTTGTCAACCAACATGTATACGAGCGGTTCTCAACTGGTGGGTGACTGGTGACCCAAAATAGGTTGTGGGTCTGTTCAAAATGGAAAGACAAAGCACTCAATATAAGTAATAAAGGTGACCGAACATGAATAAAGAAGCAGTCTAACCTGTCAAACCCATGACATTTGAACTGCAAGGTACATGCATTTTATCATCCACTAACGTTCAGATATTTGGGGTTGGTCAGATGTTTTTGACAGAAGACTCTTTTGCTGACTAAGGCTGCATTTATTTAATCAAATATACAGTAAAACCAGTAATATTTAATAACTGTTTAATTCCTGTGGTGGTACTCCAGTCTTCAGTGTCACATGATCCTTCAGAAATCATAATACGCTGATTTGCTGTCAAGAAACATTTCTAATTATTGTCCATGTTAAATGTTGTGCTGCTTAAAGAAAAACAGCATTTATGAGAATGAGACAACTTTTTGTAACAATGTAAATGTCTGTCACATTTGAATGAATCCTTGATTAATAAAATACTAATTTAAAGGGCACCTATTATGCAAAATTCACTTTTACATGGTGTTTGAACATAAATGTGTGTTGGCAGTGTGTGCACACAACCACCCTATAATGATAAAAATCCACCAAGTGCTTTTTTTTTAATCCCCATAAATCATAAGCACTGTCTCAGAACAAGTCGTTCTCAGATTCGGGGCAATGTGACGTACTATTTCACAAGCCCCTCCCACGACTGTCGAGTGACACTGCAGTTTTAGCATAGACCCGCCCTGAGTGAGCTAAACACAGTCGGCCATTGCTTCAAGAATGTCTCCTAAGCGATTGAGGTGTTTTGTTATAAGATGTAAATGAACATAGCAGTCTTCATTTACTCTCGTTGTTACTCGAGGATGGATCTGTACCAACTGTTCGTGATCCAGCTTACAGTCTCTGGAGCGACAGGCCTAACGTTACTGATCACGGCAGAAATTAAAGTCAAAGTGCGCACTTTATGACAGCTCATCGAGTCGTTTCACGGATATAAAGTTTACCAGTTTATTAAGCACCCCCTGAAAAGGTGTGTATTTGTTTACCGTTAGTTGTAACAAGTGTTTTGTGTAATTCGCTGTCTATGTTGAGGATAATGAAAAGGAGAGAGAGAGTTTATGGATACGACTTTAATGTGCACTTCTGATACTGTTTATTCAGCTCTTATAGTGATTTTCTGGAGTAAAAACTAGCGCTTCGACTTTTGTGTGATGTACAATAAACTTCATTGAACTCATTAGTATATTTTTGGCCATCATTTGGACGGGGTCCGCTACAACAGGCTTGTATAAATAGTGGATAAAAGCATGTATACGTTATAACCATTATTAAACTAAACTATACCTGTTCTATCTCCATAAAGCATATATTCTCTGGCTCTGTGGGCATTATTGTCCGACTCCGGGTTGAAATGAACGCCGCTACTGAGAGTTTCTGTTTTGATACTATCATTCCGTGAGAGATTGTCCTGACACTGAAGCGCGAGCTCGTGAGGCTCCGCCCTCTGTGGCGAGAGCAGCCCGCTCATTTGCATTTAAAGGGATACACACTAAAACGGCGTGTTTTTCTGAGCCCCAAAAAGTGAGAATTTAAACATGCTGTAAAAAATGATCTGTTGTGTATTTTGAGCTAAAATTTTACATACACACTGTGGGGACATTAGAGACGTATTTTACATATTGTGAAAAGGTGTATAATAGGTGCCCTTTAAGAAAAACATTTTTTACTTGAGCCAAACTTTTGCATGGCAGTGCAAGTTACATAATAATTGTGTGAATTAGTGTTGTCAAAATACTCGGTACTTCGGTACCAAGTCGGTACTAAAAAAAATAAACGGTTACGGTACCAGCTTTTCTAGGTACCGAGTAGGCCTACCGCGTTAATCCGATTCTTGATGCGCTGTCACAGTTGCGTCATCTTCATAAAAACACTGAGATATGGCGACCGGCACTGCTAATGCTGCTCTGAATCCTGCTGCTCTGAATCCACTTGTTGACACGAAAGGAAAGGAAAGAGCCACATATGGAAATATTTTGAATTAGGCTAATGTCACGTTGCCATAAAGGGCCGTTTACACGTTCACATAGCGGGTTTTTTTGCGCGTGCAAATTTCAAAATGTAGGCGCGCGGCAAGCGCGCTCATAGAAGCGACGTGCGAGCTTGTTTTTCAGGTGCGCCACTGTTTATGGTTGCATAGCGGAGACACACGAGAGCGAGCGCTTGTGGAATGAAGGAGAAAGCGGTGCGAAGTGTGTTCTTCGTGATGACGAGGAAGTATCAGCAAATAATTAATTGATTTCTAGCCCTTGCATTAGAAATCAGCTACAGGGTTCTCAAGCTTTGAAGACATCAGGCAAGAGTGACATTTTTGGCAGTGTTGGATTTTAAAAAAAAAGTACAGTTAGGTCAAATAAAACATGCTTTATCTCCTGTATAGTTTGGTAACGCTACAATAAGATACCATTTATTAACATTACTTGTGTTATCTATCACAAACACATTGAGTGAACAATATATTTTTTCAACATTATGTTTGTGAATGTTATTTAATACACTTCATATTCATGTTTGTTCACTTCATTTATTGTGCATTAAATAATAGGGCTGGGTATTGACACAAATTTCACAATTCGATTCGATTTCGATTCACAAGCTTGCAATTCGATTCGATTTCGATTCGATTCGATTCAATATTGATTATTTTGGATATCAGTTACAATAAATTGCAAGTTTTCTCAAGGAAATCAAATCTCTTAACTAATTCTGTAAACTATGGGAGTCTAGTTGTAGCCTACTAAGCTTCATTAGCCTAATATGAAGGTAATAATTTTTTTGTAGCTATACAAACAGAACTTCACAGTTCACAGTCTTTGTAATATGTTTTAGTAATACATTTCTAACATTTATAATGTGTTTAGAATTTTTTTTTAAATTGCCTTAACAGGGACTTTAAATTACACTTTTATTTATTTTTATAATAAGAAGATTATATGAAATATAAACATTTAAATGGTGGTCATAAAATATGCATTAAATATTGAAGAACATTAAGATTATAATGCATATGTAATATTGTGCATATATTTAGCAAAATGCTACTCTCTAGAGTTATTTTTTCTAGCTGACTAACGAGTTTATGGTCATGTGGTTTTTCTGAGGTAAATATGACGATACATGACATTGATTACAAGCTGTTTAACTGACGTCTTTCCACGGTTGAAACACTGATTGAGCGAATCAATGTGACATGATACGGATTTTGATAAGTTGTACTCTATCTTTTAACACACTTTCAGATGCTCATTCATGTTTATTTTGCGCTGTATTGGTATTATTAAGCCGGAAGAGATCAAAGCGCTCCGCGCTGCTGCTTCTCTTGAGCTGAGCCAGAGCGATCTCACGCCACAGCGCCAAAACGGTATTTATGTTTTTGAATTTCAAAAGAAAATGGTTGTAATTTGAAAATTCCCACTGTTTCATATCAATAGTAACAAAGGACAAAGATTATTGCGATGTTTTGGATGCGCGCAGCCGTGCTACAATGTTCCATTCATTCAAAGGAGACAGGATGACTAATCGATTCTTGAGATTTAAGAATCGATATCGGTTAGTAAAAATGAGAATCGATTAATATCGAGAAATCGATATTTATTACCCAGCCCTATTAAATAATGTTAATAGATAAAACTTTTGATTTTAAAAATGTATTAGTACATTTTTAAATTAACCCTAAGGAGAATAATTGCTACAGTAACTATTGTTTATTGTTAGGTCATTTTATCTAATGTTATCTAACAAATAGAATCTTATTGTAAAGTGTTTGTAATACTAGTTTCCATCTATGATGATATACACTTTAATATGTACATTTAATCTAAATTAAGCTTTGGTACCGAAATTGGTACCGAGAACCGTGGATTTTCACTGGTATTGATACCGAATACTGACATTTTGGTACCGTGACAACACTAGTGTGAATATCAAAACTTTAAATTCAATTTTGAAATTTAATTGTGCATGCACGTTTTCACCTATTGTTACATTTATGACTGCAGTTTGTTTAAAGTTTTATTTTTTATATATTTAGACAAAACCATAGAAAATTAATTCTAGTTATCGGCCAAACGAAAATATATTAATTACTGGCTTGTTCACATTAGCCAGATTTTTTTATATTGTTGCATCGCTAATAAACACATTTCTGATGCAAGATTAACTGCTAGTGAGTAAATGGCTCAATGCACTTGTACAATTTCAGACCCAAACTCTTGGCCTTGGTCATTCTGGGTGGACTTGCACTGAGAGAATTGCATCTGCCAAAATCTGCTGTTGCTCTGGGATACTGCAGAGCACCGTTTTCTTTTCTTTCTGTGCAGAAAAGCTCTTCAACAAACTCACATCCTTCCTGCACGCCAGCAACCACCCGTCCCACAACCGCATTCAGCCCTGGCTGCTTTTTCAATAGAGGAAATACTCGAGCTTCAAGACGATTTCCACTCTTTTTTTTTAGAGCGAGCACTAGTTTTTAACAACAAAACAACACCTCATTACTTCTAAAAATACGTGGCTTTTGGTGTCGTTCAAAATGAAAAAAGAAAATCATAAATAGTTTTATGAACCCCAACAATTTAGATTTGCTTCCTTAGCCACAATGACGTCAGCGATGTGTGAAACTGTGTCTGTCTCTTGTCTGTATTCTATGCAAAGACCTGCGGTTTTAGATATTTTAGGTCGGGCACTTTGGTTTTTAGTGGACAAGTACTGGTCTTTCCAAAAACTCTTTAAGAGCTTATGGGCTTCTAAGACAAACTACTGTCACAGCATGAGACATAAATTGAGTTTTATTTAGATTAGGGATAAACACTCTTACACACACTGAAGCAGAGGCCTTAACTGCTACATTAACAAGGATTAGGGCTGGGTGAATAACATTGCAATGATTTTAATGAGCTTTTTATTTGGCTGTTAAGTTTTCAAAAGGCCATAATATTAGACTAGCTCCGTGCCCCCCCTCATTGTCATGTGACAGACAATTATGAGAGCATTAATAAGTTTGAATCAGTAACAAAATATTCTTTACTATAAGCTGATTCAAAACTCGGATTCAGTAATCAAATTTATTCATTAAAGTATGGCCTTTTTTAAGTTGTTCTAGCAACAACAACAACAAAATGTGTCAGTAAATACTTTTTTTTTTTATTGGTGCATATAAATTACATTTATATTTATACATTTATGCATTTTTACTTGGAAATTTAAATTATTATTAATTTTATTATATATAATAATTATTATTATATATTATTTTTACCAAGGTTTTTACTGCATTTTACCTTAAGTATTTAAATGAACTTCACAAAAACAGCTATTTGGTCAAAATGTTAGATAAATAAAGAAATACCTTTTGAATAAAAAATATTTTAAATATCATCAAATGCAAACAAATATACAGAATTTCTATTAGCCAAGCCCTAACAAGGATACGCACACGTTCTACAACTAATCTCTTTCATGACACTAGATAAACACACCCCTTCTCTCTCACACACATTAATATATTTAAATAAACTCCGGCTAATATACTAAGAGATAAGCAGCTACGTCGTTTAGGTACCTTGTTACCCAAGTTATATCAATACATAAACATTGCAAAGGACTAAAGCTCAGTGTGTAACTGATATCCTGCGTGAAATGCGAAAAGCAAACTAAAAGAACGCTTTTGGACTCCTTTGCTTACATAAAGCTGACGTCACTGGACAGGCATTCCACCTCAGCAGAAATTCCAAGCCTTCCTACAAGGTTGGAAATATATCATATGGAAAGTAGTAGTGAAATTAGCATCGGGTTTGTCAGTTGTCCTCCGGCAAGGCCATGAAAGAGGCAGCCAGAAGAAATGAGGCCGTGACCGGTGTTTAGATGGAGTAAAGAGATTATTAGCACTAGGAATTCAGGGAATATAGCATTTAAGAGTAGACGTTTGACATCTCACCATCCTCCCACAAGGCAACAACACATAGCAAACATTCAGTGAGAAAGCATCTATGGCATGCTGTCAATTGGGACAGGAAACTATTTTAACTTGCCAGTCAGTTTGTGAAAAAGAAAAAATTGCACTGAATAAAAGTCAATTGGGTAAAATATTATATAACACACACACGGTTTCAAGTTTAGCCACAAAATATTATACATCCTAAGTCGAGACTAGTGTGACCACGCAAAACTTTTCAACTCGTTTTGAACGCGTAGCTTTACATTTCTGTTTTGAGACATCTCGCCATATTGTAAACATGGCATTTTTTACTCGCAACAGGTCACAGATGATATCGATAGAAACACAGATTTAACTGTTTTTTTGTAGTGACATTGGCTTGGCACGGTTATTTTGTAGTTGCCTCTAAATGTGAGGCTTAGAGCTTCTCATGCTTTTAACCCCACTCTCAAAAGATTACTGCCTCTCTTGCTGTATAAATGATTCATGTCTATGTTAGATGACTCAGAAATGTGTAATAATGGCAAAACAATAACAGCTGACTCAAAAAAAAAAGAGAACAAAATGAACATTAGCCAAGCTCTGAATGAAAGGTTTGGAGAAACTGGCTTTGGCAAGCACATAAAACAGTGAACTTTATAAGAAACTGACCCAAAATGGTTTAAATCGAACTGCAATAATTATAGTCTAACCCTCGCTGATGTGAGTAAAGCAAGCGGTTTAAATCAAACACAAAGGGGAAAAATAACTACAATATTGAACCCCAAAAAAATGAATAACTTAGCATTTATTCATAATATTTATTTATTAGTAGTACATGTATTTATTATTTTTATTATTATTATGAATATTATTGTTATTAGTTTTCTTTTTCAATGAAAAGTTTTTACAAAAATTATAGCCTGTAAATAGATGCACCAAAACGACCTCTGAAGAAGGGAAACCCCCTCCAAAAGAGACCCTGAAAATCCTGCTAACCACATCAGAGCATTAAGCTTCACTTACACCAAGCCAACCAATCCGCTCCGTTTTTTCTGCAAATGGGTATTTATTTTCCACCTATGGACCAATCAGCCTCACTGCACTCTCAGCCAATGGGTGGGCTGCAGCTGAAACCAAGATTAAGACAGAAAGAGTGGGATTCTCCTCCGTTTCTGAATCCCAACAGCCACAATGCTAAAGACCCCTACATATAATCCAGTGGGTCAGCAATGAGTGAAAAAAAAGGATTTAGAAGAATTACTTCCCGCAACCCCATAGGCATGTGAAGAATAAGATCTACAGTCTCCACCCGAGGGGTTTGGGAGGAGGAGAGGCCCGCATTCCCAAAATACCAGGAAAGACCATGAAAGGTTTGCGGCCATGGAGAGCGCACTCCCCCTTCCCGCCCTGACCTCCGTGTCCCTCCAGTAGAGACTGCTCATTGACCCACAAGACCTCTGGATATGAAGCACACAAACAGCTAGTCACTGCTTACCGCGTTCCATTAGCAGACCTAATGATGTTTGTGTGTAAAGGAAAATCCAGATTTTTCAGAAACCAGTTTTTCACTCGCACTGCCACTAAAAATAAAATGGAATTTTTAAATACACATTACCTTTCAAAATATTGTTACTAAATAATTGTTTTCGTTTGAATATATTTTAAAATGTAATTTATTCCTGTGAAGCAAAGTTGAATTTTCAGCATTGTCTTCAGCATATTAGAATGATTTCTGAAAGATCATGTGACACTCAAGACATCAAGTCTTGAGTGTCACATGATCCTTCAGAAATTATTCTAATATGTTGATTTGCTGCACAAGAAATGTTTATGATGTTGAAAACAGTTAACATTTTTTGGAGGATACTTTGATGAATAGAAAGTTAAAAAGAAAAGGATTTATTTGGAATAGAATGTTTTGTAACATTATTAATGTCTTGTCTTTACTGACACTTTACATAATTTAAAAAAAAAAATACTTTGTTTTAACCGATTCTAAATAATACTTCCAAATACGATCACAAGTCACTCACAATTTCAACACATTTTACATTGGCAAACTCAAGTTTTAAACTGCAACATTCAATGCGTCACTCCAAACCAAATGTTCGGTATTCCAATTCATAAAAATCAAGGGATAGACTATAAGATGACAATGCAGTAAAGGCCCAATGAGGCACGTGACATTTCCATCGCACAGGCCTCGGGACAGTAGCCAAACACTCACGTGAGTTCACCACATTCATAATGAAACTTAACGTCTAGGAGTTTCAAATGTATTTACTTGATGTTGTCCCCACAGTATGTTAACTGTGCATATGCATACAATGCATACAGTGCAAACCATTTTAAAGACAAAAAGAGATGGAAAATGTGCGTGTCTGTGTGTGTACGCTGAGCCCCCCTGTCTCTCAGAATGAGGGCAATCTCCATTGCCCTCTAGCCCCTCGGCTGCCACATGAATGAGAAGTATTCATCCACCAGCTGGCCATCAGAGCTTTGCGGCCATACGCTGCAGGCATGGGGACCAGGCTTCTGTATCCACGGACCCAGCCACCCTTTTCTCGGCACAGAACCGTTTATAGTCGAGCCAGATGACCAGAATTGGGGAGTCATGGTAACACAGAGCGGCCGGCGTGTCACGCCATGGCCCCCTTCGGCCTTATTCATCCTCATGAATAAGAAACTGTTCTGTACTCTACTGGTGAATATTTCTAGACGTCCGGCTGAGTCAGTGCGTTTGTCTAAGGCAGAGAGCAGATCTGTTAAAGGTGGGCCGCTATTGGTAAGCCACCAACTTTTTGTTTCACACTTTGGCATGTTAATATTTGGACTCATAACTAATTAGGGCTGTCACTTTACGTTCGAAAATCGATTGCACAATCGATCGGACCAACCAACAACAAGTATCGAAACGAAAATAGGTAATCGATTTTAACTGTAATTTTTTTTTTTTACCAAAAATGTGTTTGAGTGGACAGATCAATAGAACATGTAGGATGTTGGAAAATAATAATGTCTTTTCTGTTAACCAAATGCTTTTTAATATTCGAGGCAAGTGAACAAGCGCGCCATTATTTGTTGCCAGAGCCGTTGCTTAGTGATGTGTGTGTTCAAGTAAGCCAGAAATGCGCCGATTGTGCGCAATACTCCGTATTTAAAATATCACGAGGACTCACGAGTAGCGTATTCGCGCTAAATCCACACAGATTTGGCTTACACGAACTAACACAGCAAAGAAAGTGAGTAAACATAGACGCACGCCTCTTGATTTGACAGTGTTAGCCGCCAAAGTTCATTTTTACCTGCATTTGGCGAGTTGAGGATGTTAATTTCAATCCCTGAATGTAGCACTCCTGTTTGTCATTGTGCACGAAACTTCACGCCAATAAAGCATCAGGAATATTGCTGACTTGTGCGCGTCTCAAGCGCCCTCTTTACATTCGTCTTTTACTGTCTATGGTCCTAATGCCTGTTAGTTGTCCGTGGATTTGCCTATATTTGGTGTTGAAAATGGAAACGTATTTAGACACGGAAAATCGATTTTACAATCGATTCAATGAAAATTATGTCTCAAAAATCGAACAGGATTTTTTCACAAAAGTGACAGCCCTATAACTAATTGAACAATTCTGCTTTGATTTATCTTTAAGTCGGCATGAAACGGAAGTTGCGATGGTCTTCTTCCCCTATCGTGACATATCTGAATGAAATGGCTTCTCGAACAAGGAAAAAAATGTAGGGCGGGACTTGATTTTGTCCATCGGGAAATGATTGGATGGTTAGAGATGGTTGTGGTTTGCTATTGGTCGATCTCATGTGAGTGACAGGTTGTCCCGCCCACACACCAGTAAACATGTCATCAGAGAAGAGAGGAAATGTCGCTGCAAGAGGGGAAGGTATTTTGAATAAAGATTGCGAGGGCACATGATTTAAAAAATAATGATATGCATGGATTAATAATTTTTAATATGCGTTAGTTTTCCATTAAAAATGTGTTTTATTCACTAAAAAATGTATCATACTAAACTGGTTGTGCTGTATGTTTTTAATTGGCAACCCTGGCAACCAATTATAACACCCTAAAGCCCGGCTCGCGTTATTCGTCAGCGTTTTTCAAGGCGTTTTTTGTGTTCACACCCAAGCGATTTTCGCTGACGATGAGCCGAGTCACCATGCAAATTCATTACCTGACATTAGATGGCGCTAAATACCCCGGTCCACAAAGTGCTTCTGACACTCTCTTGTCACTCAGAAGAAGAGAGCAAGTTTGTCGCGTTTGTCATATAGTTCTTTATTCTCGTTGGTGTCTCTTTATATAGACAACAAGACCAGCAGCTCTACATTCATCTTGCATTGTATCTTCCTACTCTTATTTCTTCCTGGCAGAGTGTAGACGCTGTATATCTTCTTCGCCGTTACGTATGTGTGCTCGGCAAGACCGTTTTGTGTTTGTGTTTGTTTCAAGTTGTGTTTTACTGTAACTTCAGAAGCTCCAGACACGTGAGCAAAAGCGGCAATCTCATTGGTCGGATAGTTTTGACGCGGCGCGTCAAACAAAAAAAACAAACCCGAGGCGTTTTAAAAAAAATGACGCTTTTACGCGTGCCGTTTTACGCGTCGGTGTGCACACTCACATTGACGCCCATTGTTTAGTCACGAGGCGTTAAACGTTGACGAATATCGCACGCGAAATTAGTCCCGGTGTGAACAGGCCTTAACATTGTGTCAGCGAAATGTGTATCTTTAACTAAATATTGCCATATGAACAGTCAATTAGTAACACTGATTTAAGTATGAGCTTGATTTGCTCAATTGAATCGAATCATTCGTCCCGGAATCGTAACGAGTTGTGATGAGTGTTTTGTTTCAAGAACCAGATTACTGGACATCCACTCAAAACCCCCTTGCTTGAGGCAGCATGTTTTACAAGCACATTTTTGTAAAAATCTAGGCTAGTTTTATTTTAGATGACTGGTTATAAGTTAATAATGTAGCTCATCATACTGCAGACAATCATTTTAACATACATTCTCAACGGCACGCAAGGGTTAAACAGGAAAACAGACTGGCAGAGACAACTCTCACAATGAGTGTGCAACAGAACAAACTCTCCTCTTTTGTTTAGGGCCTCTCTGTTTTCAGCCGGGCTCCTCCCAAGAAAAACTGAGAGAGAGCAAGAGAAAGAGGGCTGCAAGAAAGGGGGGGTTTGGGGCTGTACGCCGAACCCCAAAAGACATTTCCATGGATGTCCAATGAAGCCCACCCCAAACTCTAGACCACCATTTTCTCACTCTCACACAATCTGGATTCTCATTCAATCATGTCTTCTCCCTAGAGCCTCAACTCCCATTTCCTGTTTTTTAAACAGAAAGCTCCTCGTCCAGAGAATCCTACTCGGCGCCGTTCTCCTCGCAGGGCCTGGAAATCAAGCGGACAAGTGGCGTTGCGCAGTTTCACAACAGACGCTGGGTGACTCCACCCTGACAGCTCACTGCCCTTCACTGATGCAGTCATTCTGGCTCAAGAATGGTGATTTCTTGAGCCAGATTTGTGGGCTATATGACTGACGGAGACTAAGGCAAAGGGCCCGAGACAGGGACACGGCCCCTGGGTCAGTTGGACGTGTTCTGCACTGGTAAACAAAACACTGAGCGAGGTTATCTCATTGAAGAGCGCAAGCCCTCTGGGTGTTAAGTAGGCACCACTTCAACAGCACTTCATAAAAATCCTTTGAAACATGTCCAGGCTCACATTCACTATGCTTTCAGAGATGTGACACCTCTCAGAGACATGTGTCAGGTAGACATAGGCTAAATATAACAGGACTTAAAGGGATAGTTCACCCAAAATTCACTTCTTGAGCAAATATAAAATTATGGGGTCGTTCACTTCCAAACCTGTATGACTTTCTTAGTGCCCTATGATTCCCACAATGCGCAAAACACGGTGGGAATTGTGGAATCCAGTCATAAAAATAGAATTTACTGTATAACGTGGAATTTCACAGAATTTGTCAAGTCTTGGATGAATAAATTAAAAGTAGGTCTCAGTACAGTTAAATCAAATCATGATATAGACTAATGTCTGTGAATATTAAACCGCAAAAAGACTATTTAAATCTGAATCCTGCATGCTCTGAGTGTCTCTGTGAATGAATGGCGCAGATGTACGGTTTAATTTACAACATAGGCCTACACACTAAACTAAAGCATGTGTGATGAAGCATTTCAGCCTCTGCGAGATTAGCGAGAATTAAGCTCGAATTTCCCTCTTGAGCACCAAGGCTCAACATGGCAGAGCATGTAGACATTATTTCACATATTTAAAAAAAAAAAACGTAACTTGTGACTGTGAGGCAGATGTCAAGTGTGACTGTGAAGGGATGGGAAACGTAGAGACACTCGCCGATTCCTCACAGATCTCACGAATGTGCTGTCAAACCACAACAGCACAGCTTTATAACGTCACAAGTCTGCCCACGGAACTGCTCAATCCGGGCCATTCAAACTGATTTAGTTTGCTGCTATGTTGCATTTCTGTTGTACTTTCATGTTATTTTTAGAATTTCATGTGTTTTTATTGGGCATTAAAAGCAAATCTCTGACTTCAGTAGAGCTCTGTTTTTTTTCTCCACACACCTTTACTGTAAAGTGAAGGTCTGCTTACCAGATGCTGAAACACAGCAGAAGGCTAGAAACAGGAAAGGAAGACATTCTGCAGCGCGTGCAGTCTTTCAACATCCTGCCAGACTACGTGTACGGCCACATACAAATAGCTGCATCTCACTAGTAACAAAAAAACAAAAATATCTACCTGCGCCGAACAACTCTTGAAGCAGACCACTGCACACATCATGCAATTTTTAACATGCAGACTCGTCTCACGAGTCCCCGATACTGTCGTTAAAAAGGGGACTCACCATGTTTTGTGTGTGCCTTATAAATAAGGAATTAGACATGCACAGAGCCAGCTCTCTAAATAAAGGTTTCAAAGGTTTGATGCGAGTTTCCAGCAACTTGCTTTCTTCAGATGAGGGTTGATAAATTATGCATGCTCACCGGGACCATTATATGGCACGAATCTAGGCCACTAACTAAAACACTCAACCTCCCGATAACAAAACTCACTAAAGACAGAGAATTTTACCGAAAGCTCAAAGCTCTCCACATTCATTCACATTACAATAAGTAGGCTATACTTTGAATGCTTGACTTTCTTTTATCTGCGAAACCCATTTGTTTTAAAATCTGTGGAAGACAAAAATTTTCCTAAACGTCCTGGTAACTTTTTGACAATGGATTGTCATGTCAAAGGATGCAAAAAAATGTATGTGTGTAATTTCCTTACACAAAGTTATCATATAACTTATCACAATATGGCCCACAAAAACACATTTAAGAGGATTTTATTGTGAGTTTACTTGCTTTTGGATGCTTGACATTTTCAGTCACCATTCATTGCCATGGCATAGACCAGCCAAGACACTCTTTTAAATGTCTCATTTTGCATTTTGCAAAACTATTACTGACATACAAGTTCAGAAAGACCGATTTTAAACTGTAATAAGGAACTACTATTCCTTTAATAATGCAGAATCATGCAGGCTAAAACAGTGCTACTTTTTTGTAAACAAAACCTTGTTGGTTGCCAACTAGGACATCATTTTGTGAATCACAGGAGCCCAAGCATGCTGTTTAGGTAGGCAACCTATTACGTTTAGCTAGACACTACCAAAAGCCTTAGTGCCATGCATGCTGCATGTTATTGATGTTTGTTGACATGTCTTAGGAATGAACTGGTGCAACTATTGCATTTCTATTCAACTCTACAGGCGCATACTGGTCAATATAACAGGCTGTTACATGACAAACACACAAGTGGCAAATGTTACTCTGATAAATCCCTGTTAGAACAGTCACACCCTGGCAAAACAATAAAATAGTACCCGCGGTCAAACTTCTAATCATGACTCGCGTAAAAGGACATATAGATAGCCCCGTCTTCGTGCAACTTCGGTGGGGTTCGGCTTTTGAGTTCGGGAGTAGAGATCCAGAGGCCTGGGACATCCGCGGCTGATAGTAACTCGCCCATCCCAGGCCGGAATCAGCTGACTCGGGACTGTGTCCCTCTCCCTCCGCCTTCTGCTGTGTTTACCGTGAATAAACCGCGACTAATACACTCCAATCTAACAGATCAGGAGGAGGAGGAGGGGGGGAAAGGAGGAGGAGGAGGAAGAATCGCTTGCTGTTTCTCTCTCTCTCTTACCTCTCTTATCGAGATCGTAGCCGACTACCACGAAGTAATCGGCGAGCCTGGTCATCTTATCGAGATCACGGCGACAGGCCTCGGGGGTGACTGTAGTCTTTCCGCAAGTAGACGATATTCCGATCACATTGTGAAGGCAGCGGCGACAGCAGCATCCCTCCTGCAGCAGCCCGCCGCCATACTGTCGCTGTGAGAGTGTGCCGTGCCCTGACAGCGCTCTGCGCATGCGCCGTGAGCTCAGCGGCAGCAGGGAGGGGCGCGCGCTCAGGGAATGTTGCGTAGTCATTCATTAGAGCTCGTGCACAAGATACACTGTCAAAAAAGAAGAAAACGTATTGATTTCTTACCTTTAAGTTACCGTTCCGTATAAGATACAAATATACACATTTTAAAATTCCTCTACATAGAGGAACATGTAAACTTGTGTTTACAAAATGTAAACGTGTCTACTTGTGCAGTAAAGGAATATTTATTAGCTGCGTCCCAATGTGCATACTATCCACCCTATCTGCTCTAAATAGTATTGACAATTACTAATGTCACATACTGTATGTGACATTAGTAATTGTCAATACTATTTAGAGCAGATAGGGTGGATAGTAGGCCTATCCACATTGCGACGCAGTTTATGTTTTTATCAGCTGCTTCTTGGAGAAAGCAGCATTTGCAGAATACCTTAAAAAAAAAATATATATATATATATATATATTATATATATATATATAGTAGGCTAATCATGATACTTTAACATCAACAGTGTTTATATAGATAACTGTAATAAAGGGAAAGTTAAATAAGATGATGTTTGAGATTGATTCATACAAATGGAAAGAGGACAAATTATGGTTTGTTTTATTTTGCACTTTTTTTCTTAGGTTGCTGTACAAACAATAGGTGGTTCTGGGGGGTCAGCATGCCTTTAATCCTAGCCCCCTAAAAGTCAGCTCAGCTGTCATTACTTAGGTAACAGAATCACACATTGCATGAACAGGTGGCTCATTTGGTGGATTTTACTATATAGACTCAATGTTTGGACAGTTGTTCCATAAATGTTACAGTTATGAGTCTCATCACAGAGGAAAAAGCTGAAAAGGCCTACCGGATAACCCCCCTATCCCACAATCTGAGGCCTGTGTCCTTGCCTGTCAGCATCGACACGCCTCCAAAAGAATTCCAACACTTCCTGTGTAAAGTCCTTTGACCCAGAGTACTTATCACAGCAGAATTAAAAACATTCACAGGCATGTTATACTGTCAGCCTGCCATCGAATAACGACAATAATATTCTGTAGGAAAATGCCCCAGGGAATTGGTTGCATTTATTTATTTAATTATATATTATATATATATATATATATATATATATATATATATATATATATATATATATATATATATATATATATATATATATATATATATATATATATATAGTGTAATTAGAAGTGTCATTAGAATTTTTAATAATTATTTTAATAACGAAATTATATTTGTTGGTCATTTTTCTAGTCACTGAGGTTGTTGAAGTCAGAAAGATCCCCAGCCAAAGGAGTCATGTTATTTCATTACGGGTCAGGTGAATCACATGACACTTTAGCCCTCCATTGTAACGGCCCAAAAGAGCAAATTAATTAAAAAAGAAAAAGTAGAACGTCTGAAAAATGGAAAAAGATAGAGGAGTTGAGTCAGTAAAGATGAGCCCCATCCCTCCTGTTTAACAATGGACTCAGTGATCAAGTTTCCCACAATGCCTTGAGTAAAGCAACATTAACAGCCGTGCAGCTGGGCCACCTCCATATCCAGTTCCTAAAAGGAGTTTACTATCGAGCCAAAAGGGCCACCATGCACTGCACCTGCAAATCTGTAAGTGCATTGTGGGTTACTATTGATCCAATCAGAGAAGCATGGAATTATATTTAGCTTAATATTGCAGAATAATAACACCTGAACACAAAAAATGTATGTCTTTCACCACTACGTGTTCTAATGAAACAGAAAAGTGACAAGTGTGAAGATCACAGGAAGAGTCGTGGGTTGTGCTTTGGCCCCATGTGACAGGAAGGGCAAATGTGTAGACATGTTTCTAAAGGTAGTGCTCTGCGTGTAAAGATGTACGGCCTCCATTGCATGATACATAGTCTATTGGGAGAATATAAAGCAGAGCTGTTTTGGCTCGGATTTGAAAGTCACATGACATCCTGTCAACAAACCAATAGACAGGAAGTGATCTCTTGGCTGATTGAATAGCAAAGGTCATCTCAAAGCATCCTAATTCCTTACGTCACAATCTGGACTATGAGGAAAACCTGCTAATATTGATAAATGTGTTGTGGATAAAAGAAAAATCTTATTATTATCTTAATTAAAAGTTTAATGTGTTTTTTTCAATGCTCAGTGATTTAAAGCATATAGTAACATATTACAAAAATGCACATATTAATTCATATGAATATATGATTAAATAGGCTACATACCGCTGTTACAACCCCGGTCAAGGGTCAGGGAAAAAACATAAATGAGAGTGTGCCGTGCCCTGACGAAAAAACATAAATAAAAAAGTCTGAACCCACAGATACTGTGTGTGTGCTCGTCTTTATTTTAGATATTTTCTTCTTCTTTTTCGTCACCACTTAAAATTCAGGCAATCTCTTCAGAATTGGACAAAAAATACTGCAGACTAAAACCCACAAATACTGGTGAAGTATATAAATGACGGTCTGTCCTGACTTCCTAACTGCACCAAAAACAGGAAAAAAGGATTTACAATCAAAAATAAATGGCACACCTTCAGCCTCTGTGATGAAAATGCATCATAATATTTACACTTACACTATTTACAATAACGCTTTTTAAAGAAAAAAAGTGGCACACTGCCAGTTCAGCAGAACAAAACAAAGAAAAACAACCAACAAACGGGTTTTAAGAAACAAAACAGTAATTGACAAGAAAATAAAGAAATAAACATTCAAAATTATTTAACAGCTAGAAAATACAACGCTAAATTACCATGACACACTGATTCACAAAAGACAACAACACCAACTTCTATTCTCTCCTCCTCCAGGTGTATTTCAAAAGACACCAGTCGTCAGGTGACAGATCAGCAGGTGCACTTCCATACGTCCAATCAGAGCGGAGACGCGGAGTCACCTAAGACAAGAGAGACAAGAGAAGAGAGAGAGAGTGGGAGAGCAAGACACGCATCCAGAATACATCTCCAGACGTAACAGTATAATACATACAATTATATAAATATTATGTTCAAAATGCATATAGAGTATGGCAATCATTATTGCAAAATAATTATAAAATAATAATCCCCAAGCGTTTGTGATTATTCTTATTATTGCCTCCATTGGCCCCTTATCAATCATGCTTCCTTATCCACTGAATCGGCTGTATCACTCTCTCTCTCTCTCTCCTCTCCACCTGTAGCTGGTGTGTGTGTGTGTGAGCGCACTGGTGTGGTTGTGCTGTGGCTGCCGTCGTATCATCAAGTGATGCTGCACACTACTGGTTGAGGAGAGATTCCCTGATATGACTGTAAAGCGCTTTGGGTGTACAGTAGTACATATGAAAGCGCTATATGCCTCATCCATTTATTCATTACTCTGCACATAGTGTTTATTTTGTCCTAATGAGCCGACTGCATCGTATCAATAAATGGCCATAAAATTATGATTTGAGTTGACATTATTTTACTATGTGAGAAGAGAACATTTCAGAGAGCCGCTTATACTGTATTTTTGTTGTTTTGTTAAAAAAAACCCAATATTTAGCTGCTTTATGATCTTTATTTTGAAACTGATCTGTGTATAGTAAATTCAGCGTTTCTTACATTTGTGTTTTGACATCAAACATAAAACATGAAACATGTTGTTTCATCAGATATTCCACCTTAACCCATGCAAAACTGACAGGAAGGGACATTTTACCAAATTCATTGACAAATTAGCGTGAGGCAATGAATAAATAATATTGGATAAAATCCTGTTTCTTCTCTTTTATATCAAAAAGTTGAAATAATGTCTTGTTTAATATTTATTTTATACTCTATTTTTATATTAATATTGCTTTTATTTCTATGACTATTACTGGTGCCTTATTGATATTTTGGCAATATTGTATCCAAAACAATCAAGCTAATCACACTTAGTTCTATATAGAACCTTAAATTATTCTGTCAGGTGCTTCATAGAACCTTTTAGGGGTTCCCATCATGGGAGATGGCATTTTATGGATTTAGCTTTAATTAATTAAGTTTTAGTTTGAACTCATTTTTTAACTCAAATATTAAATGTTATGAATTAATTGGCTCGTAAACATACTTGATTCCAGAAAAAAAACTCATTAAATATTATTATGCAACCATTTAAGACATTTCTCCTTGGCATATACTTTGAAACTGAAAAAAGACCAGGTAAAACTATGTTGCTAATAAGTAAACTAGAAAGTCTAATTAACTTGAACAATGAAGCATGAGAATGTAACCAGTACCTGCAAGATCAATCCTGTTCAAATGGGAATATAACAATGAGTCATGTGAGGATGATGATGAAGTGACAGGATGAAACATACGAGGCGGTCTGTGTTTGTGTTGATACACCATCATTCATTCATCTTTTATAACTGCCAGCAATTTGATCCACTAGCACACAGTCTCGTGTCTTTGTCTTCATCCATTTCTGGAAATATACATCCATTGTTTCCCTGCAGTCACACCCAAACACAACCGCTGAAGCAGATTGCCATTCCCACACACACAAATCTAAAGATACTGTAGTGTATGACATAGCTGCACTGGCTGATGGGTAATGGTAACAGAAAAGAAACAGAAGCCCAGTAATACAAACATGACCGCTAACTGTCCATCCCAGCAATGCAAATAAACTTGATTGTGAGCCATAACAAACCAGTTGCGTTCTCAAACTCAAACGTTCTGCCATCGTAAACATGCGAAGGAAACAAGCTCAGTGGGAACAAGCATGTTTTCAGATCGATTTAGCACAGGGATTTACTGTTTCATACTGGAGAGGAAGAAGAGTGAAGAGACGTCACTGGTATTTCAGCAAAAGGACCGGTTTGTTTTTGTGTTTGAAATGTTTAAGATATGTTATTTATGTGCACTTTGAACGTAATGAGAATTTCCCCAGGGAGATCAAGTACTATTACTTTCTGTTTTGAACCCTGAAATCTCTCATTACATTGTTGATATTTATTCAGTGTAGTTATAGTAATGTTCACTAGGGGGCAGCATACAAGAGATAACCATACTAACATCCATCCATCCATCCATCCATCCATCCATCCATCCATCTATCTATCATATCTATCTATCTATAATACACCTCCACACATGACTTATTCAGCTTTGTATTGTGTTAGTGATTTGAACTGAAGTATAACAGTTTGAGAATAAAGTATAAAACATGCAAATTATCCCGTGTAGAGTTTTGCCACTGTTTGTCTGAGTGAGAAAATAAAAAATGTAATTCGAAAGATGAATTTTGTGCCAAAGCAATGGAAACCGATCCACAGTTTAGCCCACATAGACTGTGCAGTTGTGCTCACTGTGAGAAGAGTTTTGAAAAAGTGACCTTCATATTGAGTAGTGAAAATTGTAAAAGATTGCAAAAAAAAAAAAAAAAAACAGTCACAAATATCACATTTTATATTGTAGTGAATTGAGATATGTATATATATTATGCCATGTAATTTTCCCCAAAGAATATTGTTCTTATTTGGTATACTTAACAGTTTATTTATGTGGGAAGTTTTTTTTTTTTTATCTCAGCTATTGTAAATGAAAATAACCACGTCGTCATATGTTTTGGGAAAATCAGCACAGCTTACAGGCGGTTTGTGTTTTGCGGTTTGAACTGGATTCATTGGCTGCGGTAAGTAGTTACTCATGTAATTGGCACATACAGCCGATGAGAGATCAGAGGAAGAGACCAATTGCTCTCGTCTGTGATTTGGCTCCACTTCACAGTTCTGCTGTCACATGATTTTTTTTTTGCATTATGTAAATCGGGGCACTTGCCAACCTGGTTAATTCCCAGACACGTACAACTTGCTGATCTCTAAGAATCACTGCATTAAGCAGTCACCTTAGTTCATTGCACTCACTTTAATTTATTTTCCAGTCACATACAAAAGCAGCAGTACACATTTACTTATTTAAAGCTAAAAAAAAAAAACACTAATAAATGTCCAACACTGACCTGAATAAGTGACATATATTCACACTGGAGCTGTGAGGCACTGTGAAGGAATATGATGAGTAACCTATCCGATTTATATTTAGTCACCATGAAATGAAAATGGACAATTATTTTTTTTAAGGAATGTTAAAGCATTTATTATAAATTATTAATCCATGCACATCATTATTTTTATATTATGACATCTCCTTTCTTCTCTGATGACATGTTTAATGCCGTGAGGGCGGGGCAACCTGTCACTCACATGAGATTGACCAATAGCAAACCACAATCAATTCCCCGACAAGTCCAGCCCTCATTTCTGTCTTGTTCACCCGTATACCTGACAATAGTGAAGAAAAGACTTTTGCAACTCCCATTTCATACTGACTTTAATCTTAGATTTGACCGGAGTGTCTTCTAAATCTTCTTAAATCTTTTGTGTATTTGTTATTGATGACATGGTTGTTGCTCAAACATGGAAAAATGTTAATACAATTATTCAGATGCTAAAATGAAAAGCTTGTGACACCTTGATTTTTCAAGGAAAAGGGGAAAATACCACAAATTGTTGAAGCTCAAAAGTTTGTTTGTCACATGCTCAACTGGCATTGAAATTGCACCATGACTGTGACGAGATACAAGAAAAAAATAAGAAAATATTAATAGTTCATGACAACCATTTAAAACAGTTTCACATTCATAATAAAATATTGCTGTGAATTGAATGCATATAAGATAAGCTTATGTCATCATTGCGGAAGAATACTTGCACTTAAGCCCATTCAAACAAAAGAAAGAGTCACAATTCTCCATTCAAACACCTCTTTATATAGTATACAGTTAGGCCTTTTTGTACAACAGAAAATGACTTTGCAGATATTAATTTCACAACAAAAAGTGCAAAAAAAGTATTTGCTTTCTGTGACACAATTGGAATGTCTATCCAATCAATTATCACTAAAATGCACATTGATTATGCAAGGGTGCGTCCTGCCCTCCTGAATTTCTGAGGAAGTCTCAAAAGCATCCTTATCCCCTCTGCACACTCACCCAATGCTAGAGATAAACACAAGAGTGAACCCCTTAGTGAATGTTAGTGAATTGGTAAAACTAGGTGGGAAAATCTTGTAAATTGGGTTACTGTTACCTGCATTTTGTTTTTGATCAGAATGTGGAAGGTCAGTGTCACCAAACACAGCAATGGAAAAACTATTGCTTATTTCATAAAGATATAAAAACGCCTGTTATTCAAATGATAAAGCCTGCATTTAATGAGCTTCCCTAAAATGCAATATCAAGCAAGTTATGCATAAAATAACTGCATTTGACACCATATGACAATGACTCAAGAGTAGCTGTATAACCCAGTGTGTATTTGACACACCTTTGAAAAATCGCACTGTAGTCCCGCCCACCCCACCTCATATTTAAACGCGCCAATGTCAGCTGAACCTCAGACTTCACAAGAGCTTGATCTTGGCGAGCGCGTGCACACCCGTGGGAAAATTCTCAAGACAGATTTGCGCGTGGCACTAGATCTTAACCTGAGATAAAGGTCAGTAAAGTTTATATGTATTATGTACTAGAATAACATACTCAGAATGTAGGCTATTTAAAAAAGTAAACTAAGGGAAAGGTGTAGGATTTAATTAGTTGGCAACTAATTAGAGCTGATAGACTAATATAGCTTCGAGCACCACTCTAGTTTTGTATATATTTAATCATATAATTATATTAAATGCTGGAATTTATACCAGTAGTTTTTTATGCAAATCAAATTGCTAGCAAAAAAATGTGTTTTAGGCTAATATGCGCGGGGAGAAAATCTATAGGCATCAATTAATATTTTCCTTCCCTTTATTTTAAGAACACCACTGTTACCCTGGAGTTGGAAATTTTGGGTCCAACTTGGAAGTTTCAGTAGTTGGAAATTCAATACTGACCAGGTGCATTGGAAGCCCCCTCCGACCAAGGGGGCTTGAGAACATTATTCGCCCACGATGAGAGCACTTCTCCCGGTTTTTGTGTATTGCATCAGCCTGCTCTCCTCACAACTGCTGGCACGACCGGTGAGAAACAGGTAGGAATCCGCCTTTTAAATGTCTCAGATTTGTTGGTCTGTCCAACTTTTGTTCTGGATGCTCATTATTAGTAGGGAGGTTGCCTTTGTGTGTTTTTTTTGTGGTGAAGTAATCTAACCGAGCTCTCTGAGGGATGAAAAAACGGTTGAGATGTCTATTTAAAGAATCGTTCTTTTGAGTCGAATCTTTTTAATGAATCCGCTGAACGGGTTTACAAAACCGGTCTAAATGATTTGTTCACCAATCGGCGGTAATCGAGTCAATAAATCACTGATTTAAACCAAAAACTGTCTGAAACTTGCTTTCAGAATCGCAGACATTTTATAGATACATCATACCCACTGGACAAACTGAGTAGGTTTTGATAAATAGCCATAGAATTTTATTTAAATGGGCAAAAAACTTTTAAGCAAGATACGTACGCTACATTTATTTCAGTATAGCCGATTATTTGTTATAAATGTAAATTATATTCAGGACTTTATGTTTTTATGAACTGGATAAAAATGAAATTGCAATAAAAACCTATATTAATAAAATGCATAAACAGCAAGAAACGGCTTTATTTAAATGTTTTGTGAATCTTTAAAACAGATTGATCAAAAGAACCGAGTCGAATGCGCAAATTCAATCTTTGCTCCTTCAAAAAGTTATAAGCACACCTGTTGAAAGGCACACTAACTTTTCCCACCGAAGTATTTCGAAATATCCTGGCACCAGGGATGTATTATGTAAAAAAAAAAATCGTTTATTACACAAAGAGAGGATGTTTTGTCGCGACTCGCGATGGATAGGCTAATGGTTGCAATGAACAAGGTCAGTTAGGATGGTAGACGTGACTGTATAAACGCACGCATCCCACTTTTCATTCACCAGTAGTTGCCGCCTGCTTCCTGGTAAAGCAAACTTTTACAGTAGCCTAACACTTTACGATAGTAGTTTATAAATATAGCCCACAGATAAGAAGTTTAGGCTATATACATGCTCATATACAAAGTTTGCATAACAGTAACTATTTGAATGCGCATTGAATGCTGATAAAGAGTCACATGACTAGAGCTGTTTAATTAGGCTAATTCCAGTTTGTGCCTCTGAAAGATGATGGCTGTGTCAAAGCTCCATAGAAGCATTAAACTGTATTTAAATTGTCTATTATTAATATATTATTAATGATTACTCAAATAAATCATGCTCACAACATATATCAAATTTGAGACCAGTGGGGAAGCCCAAAACTTCATTTTGGATAAGGAACTGAGCAAGTCACATTATGAAAAGTCGATTTCCAAGTACTTTTACATGTGCGTTTATTATTGGATTTTCATTTCCCTTTTCCCTAAAAATTGCCTGATATAAGAAAAACTTTCTTATATCTTACTGTGGAACTTTTTGATTATGGTAGTTTCCCGCCTGTGACCAGGAATAAACACTCTTTCAGTAACTTTTCTGAACCTTTATTAGAAAAGGCGTGCAGTTTGTGTCCAAAGAGTAAAAACTTAGATTAAAGGGTTCAGATAAGACAGTTTTACTATACAGTGTGCCCTTTTACAAGTAAGCAGCTAAAGTCATTGCAATCATATAGTTTTTGGCTCCTACCCTCACAAAAAAAAAAAGTTGTTAGTCAATTGGTGCTCATCATGTGATTAATAAAATACTTTGTGACTGCCATGCCTTCAAAAGCGACACAAATGAATGTACAATGTGTTTTTTTTAGCAGTGATAAACGTGTGTATCATTTCTGAGTCAAGGTTAGGTGAAAAAGAAACAGTCCGAGAGAATAATTCCTCAACAAATCTGATCAAATGGTGTTTTTTTTTTTTTTTTTTAAACAGATTGATGTGGTTATTAAGTAGTTTAAGTTAAACTGTATCTTTTATTTGATTGCAAATCTCTGAAATAGGATATTGGGGTAGTTATTCCTGAAAACCGCAATTGAAGTGTATTAAAGCAATGACTTGCTTTGTCAAGTCATTATTTCTGGCTGATGGCTGATGACGGCAGACAAAAGGAATGAATTGCAAAGTATGAGTGTCTGTGTGCCCTCTTCTGGCTGACACCTGCATACTGTGCTCACATCCGTTTTGCTGAACCGTGCAATTCTCTTCAATTCTGTACTTCAGACTTTGAAAAGCTGTAATAGAAAATTGTAATCCTCCCTATCTGAATGCCAAAATTTAATGGGTAGCTTTTCCCCCAGACCTTTTTACCTTCATAGCAGCTCATTAATATCTTGTGACACTCTTGCAACCAATACTGTTACAGGACAAACTATAATGTCAAGGGAAGGACTGTATTTGTCCTTGACCTACAATATTTACAGTATAATTGTTGCACATGCATTCCGCATGCTTTTCTGCTGGTCTAAGCGATACTTGGTGAGGACATTAGACTGATATTTAGTCACAGATGTCTGACTAGTCGATTTATCGCTGATTTCTGATTACTGCAATAATGTCAGGTGCTTTTAAAGAGACAGTTCACCCAAAATCTAAATATCTGTCATCATTTATTAACCCCTTAAGTCATTCCAAACCCATTTGAGAGGTTTAGTAGGATGTTAAACTGCTCTTCTGAATACCATGAAGTGGCCGGGTGCTTCAAGTCTCTGAAAAGCCTGATAAGAGCACTGCAAAAGAAGTCCCTATATCTCATCTCTGACCTTTCAAAATCTCTCCCTCTTAGCGTTTTGTTTCTCTTGTCTTAATTCATCTCAGAGAACTTTATGTTCTTCACATGGACTCACTCAGTGTTCAATAACCATCCATGTACACAGAACGTACAGCAACCTTTGCAATATCAGTCAGGGATTTTTATTGTTTAACATACGGTGACATGCTGTCCCTGAATCGCAAATGGCGATTAGTGAAGCCTGTTGTGGTGGTTTAAACATGATTTTGTTCACTGAAAAAAAACTATGCAAACATACCCTAGTTTTCTCCATTACATAATATCTCGAGGTTTAGTTTGTGAGAGAATATGCGGAGGCAGGAGCCAAGCGACAGGTCCGATGAAGATTTCTTTAACTACTTTCGGAAATAGGATCGAATTCGAAAAATAGATTATTTGCTGTACACTATATATATATATTTCCTGATTAGCAACTTTTTCTATGGGCCTCTATACGTAAGCCTTCCGCCATATTGGAACGGTCAAAGCTGGTCCATGAACCGTTGAGAACAAGTTGACTGAGCGTCTGCAACTGTACTTAGATGCATGGTTGAATATCTATATCTGCAATAGACTTCAGCAGATGATTTCGCTAAACTAACACAATACGGCAAGACGAAGGCATTAGCTAACACGACAATAAAAAGTTACCAAGTAAAAGTAAAAACATTCAAAAGTACCATATTGAAACCCGGTAATATTGAGTTAATATTCTCACCTGTGAAAGCTTATTTATTTCTTCAGAAATTTAAATCTCACAACCAATCTGCACAATGTTGATTGTGAGTGTCTAAATGTGAGCACGATACGTTGACTGTTCCAAGATGGCGGTCGCACCAAACATTTTTACGTTCCCCAAAAGAAATTCAGGGATCAAAGGTTCTTCATGGAACAATGCCAGTAAAGTGCCTTTATTTTAAGTGTATCATCTGCATTTCATGACTGAATTGAACACCGTCTGGTTCAACGCTGTGGCCGAGAGGATTGGCTCTCTGTATGATAATTCACTGAAATGTGGGACATTTGATCCTCTATAATCAGGATTTAAGGAAGTTGATGTTACTGTCTATTATGTAGGGCATCAGACAAAGCAATGCTCTTCTGCTGTCAATTAAGTAAAATGTTGTTTGGTTGACATATTAAGCTATTAATTTCCTATTGTTAACTCTGGAGGAAACAAGTCCTAAAGCTCACTCAAGGGGAAGAGTGCTGTCCCAGACAAGTTGGTTCACACTCAATCTGGGCCGGTCATGTTTGGACTTGAGTTATGCAGTCCTCCGTTTACAACATAAACATTAGTATTTTACACCACGCCACTTGGTCATTATTGTTAGAGGCGAGAGGGAAAACTCATCCGTCAGGCAGAATTCCGTTGTGGATTAGTTACTAAGACCTGAATTCCTTTCTCCTCATCCTCAAGCGGCATGTTTCCACTCAGAAACCATAAAAACCATTAAAACAAACACACAAGAGGAGGAATGGCTTAAAAAGCCGCTATCAACGCCATAATCTAACCATTAACAGACTTAAATCACTTTCACTTTTTTGAGTTTCACTATTGCTATCCACAGTTAATGCAAATCACTTATAATTATAAATTTTAAACCTTTCCAGCCTACCACATTAATTATTGGAATTAAAATGATATAAAATGAAATATAAACATTTCAATTAATAAAAATCTTCAATACTGAGCATTCGTTTTTATCCTACTGTTTCTGAACATAAAGTTCCCATTACGTGCATTATGACCATGATAGAAGCTGGTTACAAACATCTCATAGAATTAGAGAAGGTCACTTGGTTTGACTCACGGTCACTTTCCTATAAAAAGTGCAGGTATAATCACCTTTTCTGTCCAGCGAAATATAACCAGCTGATGACCAATTCACAAACAGCCATGAACAGTTTCATAGAGGTGCTAAAATCCTAGCCTTACAGCAAGAACAAACAATAATACTGGATTGATCTGGATACATCTTTTTTTTTTTTTTGATGTATCCAGATACATCTGACCTGCCTCTCTCGGTGAAGGATCAAGTAGTAAATCACAATCAAATATCAGATCTCCTTGTTTCCCCACATAGGATTTGTTCCCACAAGGCATCACAGGGTTTTCGTGGCAGTCCGCCAGTACCAGTCCGACAAGAGGTGTGCAGCAAAGAGCATGTTGCATTTCAAAAGATTAAATCACTCAAAAGACACACAAAGTCCACTATCAAAGACTATAGACTTGTACTTCAAGACATAACCAGGTTGATTGCTCATTTGATAGATAGAGCCTCAACTTAAAACTCGACTGCTTCTCTGGTTTCTGGGAGTGCCTCGTCTTTTCAGCGCATTGCAAACAGAGTTTCTGCAAAACATGATTACCACCTTTATCCCAAGATGGGTTGAATTTCGATTGGCAGGTGCTAATTTTCCTAGCTTAACACTATGCTCAGCGTAGAAATACCCCAGAATCACAGATCCTATTTCATTGTGGTCTGTTGGTTAAATGTCGCCAGGTGAGATTTTTAATTAGCACGTTTGTTCAATTAAACGCAAAGAGGCTGCCCTTCTCAAGTTTATTCACAGTATAAGGATCACAATAGGATGGATAAACAGGACATTTCTAGAAACAACAGCCATACTTGCTCAACCTTCCTTCTAATGTGAGTTTTGCTGATGACACATAGGATGAGCCATGAGACAGGGTGGTCTAGCAGGGAGTCTCGGAGAAGGTCAAAGGGCACACGGATGAAGTCTGCGGGCAGCTTATCTCTGCTTAAGCATCTAAAAAAAGTCATAGTTGGATCAAGCTCAAAGAGAAACTACTGGTCAGGGGGCAAACACTTAATTTTGATCATGTGAAGCTGCTGAGATAGTTTTCAGAGGTGTAGAGACTTGGTGCTGAATTCGCAAGAAGTGAATACAGCATAACATATGAGACCAGTGGCATTATTTCATTAAAACGGGTGAAATTACCATTCATCTGAGGCACTTTATCATTATATTTTAAAGAGGTGGTATTTTGGTGGACCACAATGCAAAGGAAAAAAACAGCTGGCTGCATAGTTTAGACACTGAGCAAGTAATCTTTCTGAGGAAACAAGATATTAACAAGAAGAAAATTCATGTTAAAATATATATCAAAATAATATAAGCATATATTTACATTATATTAAGAATAAAACATATACCTATAAATAGGCCTAATTATTGAACGTTTAAGTGAAAAAAGAGCAACTGCAAGAGTAACTGATATTTCTGGAAAGTTGAGTTAAGCTTTCAAGAACGTGCAAGCAAAATTGCTAAACACATGTCTGGCACAAGTCAGTGTTACTCAGCAAGCTTTTTCACTAAGTTTAGTATGACACCGTGAGATTAGATGGTGTGGTCCAACCTAACAATACACCCTGTTATTTCTCAAATTTCAGCTTTAGGGTTTTTGTATAAATGGGTTGCTCTTTTATAGTTATGCTTTCCCACTTCATTTGGAAATAAAAGTACAAAAATGCAGGGATCTTTGCGAATCACGAGGCTTAAAATTGCCACCTGCCATGATCCGTTAACCGCTGCTTGCTAATTTTTAAGAGCAAGACCTGAATTAGTGGCCTGTGCAAAAACCAAAGGCTTCAGTGTCTAGTGTGATAATCAAACACAGGGCAGATGGCCTCAGCCATTACTGCAAAACCGGAGTAAATCAAGTGTGTTTACCGTACGCTGTGTCCCAGAGTCATACACTTTTTGAACAGTGAGCATTTATTGTGTGGTTGCAGTACATGTTTGCACGGTTGACCAAACTGCACATTTAGTATCAGTGGATGTTGAATCAAGCCTTTTATGTGCAATAAATGGTTGCATAAACTCAAATTGTCCTATTAAATGTGCTATTATTAAATTTTTTTCTAATAATTTTATACTTAAAACCTTTACAACCGATATCCATGCACTAGCTTAATAAAAAAAACTATAGTTTATTTTGAAAAATGTTTGATGACCTGCCTATTTCATAGATCTTAAACACCTAATAGCATCTATATCTACAAAAATCAAAAATGGACTTGAAACATTCATATAACTTAAATAATATTAATTATATAACATATTATAACAATTTTATTTAGGGGTTAAGTAGCCACTATATATATCAAATGTAATCATATAATATTTCTAACAATATCATTTTTGTATATTGTGTGTTTGACAACAGTATGGGTCAAATATAATTCAGATTGACCAATCAGAATTAAGTATTCCAGAGTGTAATAAAATAACATAAATTCCTGTTCAAGAGCAATATTTATAAGTCCTACTTTTGTCTCATTGCAGGTTGGACTTCATGGCAAGACTCCATCAGTTAAGAGAGGAAGGCCCCATCTCTCCAGATCTTACTGAGCGCCCAAATACTGACCATGGCGTCTCCATCGACCGCACCGTTCTGTGGAGGGCCATCCTCTCCAGACCACCACCTCCAGACCCAAGAGGAACTGCACTCCACGTTGGTCAGCCGAAAGACGGAGAATCCAGCGAAACGGGTGAAAGCCCTAGGCAGAGAGACCGTCGCAACGCACACTCGCGAGGCCACCACAACCATCACCACGGCCATCTGATGCGCGTCGGATGTGTCCTCGGTACCTGCCAAGTACAAAACCTCAGTCACCGCCTCTACCAGCTGGCCGGCCAAAGCGGGCGCGAAGACTCCCCCATTAGCCCGCGCAGTCCACACAGCTACGGATGAGTCTAGAGGGACGTCCGGCTAAAACTAAGACCAAGAAAACCGCATTACATGTCTCTGTCCTGGTGTTTGTCGACTCTATTTTATTGCAGTACTGCTGTAGTACTCTTTCCTGCTCTCTGCCTTGGTTTTCTGGAGTGTATACTGTGCCTTTTTGGACAGAAAGGACCTCTTGTTACTTGATGGCAACTTTTGAACTCGGTGCCTCTGAAAAACTTTGACTCTGCCCTCTCATTTTATGGTACTCAAAACAGATTCTTTATTTTGATATTGTCATCTTGTTAAGTCCTCAGATAAGAGATTATTCCGGGTTATGCCGCATTACATCCAGACTCATCAAAAGCTGTTAACTTCTACACCACTGATCAAACCCGCTGAGCCCTTTAATGTGGATTTCAACAAGGTGTGCCGATCGGATTTCTGTCAGTCTGAGGGCCGTGTGTTCGAAAAGACTCTTAACTCTCCCACCTCGTGTCTCCAGTGTACTTTTAAGAAGAAAGCAGACTTTCTCTGATGGCTTCGGAGCTTGTTTAAGACCTCCACCTGATACCTTCTCACATGAATAGTTACTGCAAGTTTGGGTTTAAATCTTGGGTTTTAGACAATGGCGAATTGTGAATTTATAAACACAGTGGTCTCTTGATTGAACCCACGAACAATACAGTAGCAATCGCCGCTGAATCCGGATTAACACATTGTTGCTTTTCCATGCACTTTGCGGTCTGGCGCCTGGAATATTACACTTCACGTGATTTATAAAGTCACAAGAATGAGTTATAATCCCCAAGGTCTCAGTTTCCACTCTGACAGAATCCTGCTGAGCTTTGCCACATTTCATAAACAGAAGCAAGACTTTTCGGAGCATTCTTAAATGATGGTTAAAGCTCACCCATAAATAACCATAACCAAGGTTACAGCTCCAACAAAGGAGAACCTTTTAACAGAATTTGACAACCATTTCTCCCATCTTGATAATGAAAAAAAATTTTTTTCAAAAAAGACCCCATTGACTCGCATTGCATGGACAAAAAAGTATTCTTAGTAAATTGCACATTTTTTAATATCATCAAATGCCCTCAAAATATTCCCAACACACATCGACTGGCGTCATTTAAGTAAATCACAAGCTCATTCTTGTAACTCTAATTAAAGATTGTAGTTATACCAAAATATGAGGCGCGAGCGTGCCAAAGTCTTTCGGGAACATGGCCTTCCAAAAACATTCTCCATCCGTGTCATGTATTTTAAGTATTCCCTTTTGTTATAATAATCATGTCTGAATACGTGGGTGGATACACACACCAAAAATACCCAGCAGACAGGAAAAGTAGCCGTAAAAACCGAGCGATTTAAAACTTTTAGAAACGTTCTCTTTTGGGGGTCTGTGGATGTCGAGGGAATGCTGTGAGACATCAAAGTGCATGTCTGAGGATTAAAATAGCTCAAGTAATCCTAAAAATCCTACTTAAACATCAAATACTCAATTCCTGCAAGGTGTCCAGGCCAAACGCACATAGGTTTCCCACTATGTGCTATATGTTATAGGATGACTTGCTTTCAAATTACTCCAGAAAGGCAGAGAACTGACCAAAAAACCTGAATTTACTTGATACCTTTCTGTGCATTCACACTGTACTGTTATTCAGTGATCTTTTATCTTTACATGGATTTAAGTTTCAATTGGATTTGTTGGTGTTGATAACTGTAAAAGTCTCTCTCTTTGTCCTGGCTTATTCTAATGATGATGATCATAGGAAGTAATAGTAATCGCTGGTGCTTTGGCTCTAATAATCTGCTCAAAGGCTCTCTATATATTCGACACCATTCTCTCTGCTGTAATCGATCTGATTTATGTCTCGTGACTGATCATTAAAAGGCTTTTAAACTGCTGAGAGCCTGGTTAATCTGTACGTTTTGTGTACATGCACAGGGAGAGCCTCATGTTGACTTATATATTGATCGCATTCCTTTTTTCGACTATTTAACTATCTATTTATTTATTGTCGGATGAGTGAGTTGTTGTGAACGTCTTGGTGACATGGGTTGGAACGTAACAAGTGCGTCAGTATCTGGCCCTGATCGTTCTTCGTGCGCGCGTGTTTGTGTGTGCTGCCCCTGTGTATCGCATATTTTCATGACCTTTGTCCCCCTTTAAAGCCCTACTTGGTTCATTAAGAATAACACAAGCAGATGAGCACTGGGCACAAACTATCTTCATGATGAAGGAATACAAAGAACGTTATTAATCTGTGACTTTTAAAGACGTGTTTGTGTGTATGAACGTCATCCTGACCATGAGCATAACCTTAAATGTTTTAGTCGATACTAAAGGTCAGTTGTGTTGTTACTATCATGCAAAGCACTTTAAAGCATGTTTTTATGTTTGTCACTTGAACTTCAGATTTGTGAGTTTTGTGTTATGAATTTGAGCAGGATCTGTATGAATGTATTTTAAAGGGCGTTAGCACACTGAATTAGGAAGAGGTCAGTATCATGTAGACTTACTTTTGTGAATCCTATTATTAGATCTGATATTTAAGTTAATGTATTTATGTTTGCATTTGTGTATCTATGTCACCAAAGACGTTATTTATCACATACAGTGTTTTCTCACACCTCAGAGGTGTCCTCTGAGTACGAACATTTTATTTTGGGAAGATGATAGAGTTAGTCTGTCACGCCCACAGTGTTCTTTTTTTGTCTGTGAAATAAAGCACTACGTAGTAGTGAGATGAAATCTGATGTGTTGTTCTCTTTTAAATGTGAACAGCGGTTGTTTGTTACTTTGAAAGGACACACAGACGTCGCAAAACACAAATTAAAGGGATAGTTCACTCAAAAATAAAAATGCTGTCATTATTTACTTACCCTGAAGTGGTTCTAAACCTGTATGAGTTTCTTTATTCTGTTGAATACAAAAGAAGATATTTTGAATTTTTTTTTACCATGCTATGGAAGTCAATTTAATCTTACCGATAATTAAATCCTACTACTGACCCCAATCTTTTGAATGGTATGTAATAGGTTAAAAGGATGCAAAATCACAGAGGTTGAAGTTTCCAATCATACCAGAAGTCTAGAAAAATATGTTTTATCTTGGTTACTTCATCTATTATTCGACACGTTTAGCTGCAGAATAAATGTATCATAAGTGACAAATAAGCCTGTAAATAGGAAATTTGACAACCCAAATCACTTATTTTTCCAGGATGCCACATCCAGATGGTGTTGCTATAAGTCCAGGACAACTGTTGTATCGCTCATTATATAGAAATTAAATGTAATTTAATTGTAATCACAATTATTACTTACAAATAGTATAACTTTTAATTATAATTAATTCTAACTAATTTGAAAAAAATATATATTATTAAAAATCTTTATCTTTTTAATTTATATTCTTATTAAAAAAAAAAATCTACATAAATTAGCCCAGATATTAAATCATGTTCACTTTTCAGAAATTTGCTTAAAATATAACTCTGAAGTTATACAGTTTGACACCTTGAACTGCAGTTAACGTTAAGTAATATAACGCATTACCGCCAAATACTAACTATTAACAAATATGTCTGTCTGCAATATCTGTCCAAGCTTATCCATTATCTTTATGAATCTACTGGAACCGCTCGAACATATTCCTGTAACTCTCTACAACAACCAGATTCATAAACTTTATTACACAACATCTCCCAATGCACGAATCTGTGCTAATAAACCAATGATGCCCCTTGGCATCAGACACAAGTTAAACATTAGTCTAGTTAGCAAGCCAATAAAATGCTCATACGCATACAGGTCACCACAAAATTTACACTCAAACAGGAAAAGTTGGTTTCTAACAGAGCCATTAATAAGTGACCAGGCAACTATCACAAACTAACAGCTGTGCAGAAAGAGCAGGTCACTGTCAGATAGGTAAACGTACAAGTCCACAAACTGACCAATTATGTCATCTGACACTGTATATCTCATATCTGTGGACCAAGAGTGGGAATGCCGATTGTAATTTCAAGCCAGGATTGCATCATTCTTAACACGTGACTTATGTTCAGACAGTTATATTTCTGATTCATATCACAGGTTCTCATAAAAGGTGTTTAAATGGTGAATTCCTGAGGCACTTCAAAGAAAACAAATGTCTAAAAGCGCAATGTTACAGAGAAAGCTGACCACCTTCAACCTTTCAATGATTCACAGTTCAGAGATGCTACAGGCTGTGTAAAAAAAACACCCTTATGAGACCCAATATAATATTTATACTAAATATTATTTTATTCAAATAAAGGCAAGTGAAGGAAGGTCTTCAGCTCATTTTTATTTTGCTATTATGAAGCAGGGACATTCAAACAGTGTTATTTTAGTGTAATGTTTTGAATGAGCATTTATTTTTATATTCAGTTTTCATTTTAATTGTAGTTTATTTTAGTAGGCTCATTTTATTATGGGTTTTGTCATTTTAATAGTTCTTTTTTAAAATATATAATTTAAAATATTTTACATCTTAATTTTTTTATATTTATTATTATGCATTTCAGTACTTCAACATAAACTTATTTCCGTTAGTTGACAAGGCAACATTTAGCAATGTTTATTTAGTTTAAGTTTTTCATCTAAAACTGGTATTTATATTATATTTATATTTTTAGCTTTATTTCAATTAACAAAAAAAGCTTTTTTAGCTAACGATAACAACGCTGCATTCAATGGACAGAAAATTTCCAGAAGATACACAGGGGAAAATTATGCTTTACCAAATCTGGCCTGGTTAAGAAACGAACAAATATTGTTCAAATCATGTATTTTTAGATTATGTGCTTAAGGAAATCAGGGTGGTACCAGAAGTGTCCAAAGAAAATGAGTCAAATATAGACGCGCCTCAAGTAATCGCAACAGCCTGCCATTTTTAGCAGCATTTCAGTTTTTTCTAAGGATGAAATGGGTAATTATAGTCATTTAACATTGTATTTAAAAACCATCATCGTTAACGATATATCAGAATCAACTAGCATAAATGTCCAGGCTGCTTTATTACATAGAGCATCCAAAAAGCTCAATGCTCTTCTCAGCAAGTTTACAGCATCTTCACTGTAAATACAAAAGCATGCCCTGAACATGGGAGTATGAATGAAAAACATCTTCAGGCACAATGTGTGGGAGAGCAATGAATGGAATTATTGCCAAGCCCAAACAAGCAGTCATGTACACGTAGTTTTCAATGTTTAATGTTAAAACCTGTTTTCGGCACGCATTTTAGCCTTTTCCCCTGTCACTTTTTTTTTTACTAATCACCATAAATTAGGTGTCATTTGAAAGCTTAAAGGGTTGAGTTCACCCAAAATTGAAAATTCTATCACAGGGTTTCTGCAGGTTTCACAAAGTCAAATATAAGACTTTTTAAGACCATTATGAATGAAATTTAAGACCTATAATACGAGACAAAAAAAAAACCCCTGAAAGCTCAAAGCTGATTGGCTGTTGCATGTTGGTCTATTTTGTAATACAGCTAATTATATTTGGACTAGTGAAATGAGGAACTACAAGAAAAATCCTAACGGAATAAAAAAAAACATTCCAAAGCGCTGTGGGAGCATTTCAATGAGATTTACATGGACATAGGAAAATTAAGACCTATTTAAAACGATTTAAGACCTAGAACACAATACTTCAGCAAATTTAAGACTTTTTAAAGGCCTTTAAATTGTGATTTTGAAATTTTAGACTTTTTTAGACTTTAAGACCCCGTGGAAACCCTGCTATCACTAATTACTCACCCATGTTGTTCCAAACCCGTAAGACCTTCGTTAATCTTCGGAAAAGCTTAAAGCTCACTCAGCTGAAAGGTAATTTCATTCTGCCGGCCCAGAAACGTTAGTAAAGACGTAGTAAAACAGTCCAGGTGACTACAGTGGCTCAACCAAGTTTATCAAGCGACGAGAATACTTTTTGTGGAAAAAAAAAATCAACTTTATTTTCTTCCGTGTAGGCCTCTGACGTGAATTCACCTTTCTTTTACTGTCTAGGATTTTCACGAGAGCGTCACGAGAACTGAGAAGATGGCGCAGATGGGTCTCAATGTTTCAAATGGTTCTAATGTGTGCATTTCCTAGATGTCCGAATCGTGAAAAACCAATGAGAAAACCAATGCCGCAAAAGTAATGGCCTACCTTTCACACTTTCCCATCAAATGATCACGATTCGGATCATCTCTCAGTTCTCACGCATGCGTCGTGACGCTCTCGTGAACTCGCGTCAGAGGCCCACACAGAAGAAAATGAATAGTTGAATAAAAGTCGTTATTTTTTTTTTTTTTTTGCGCACATAAAGTATTCTTATCGCTTGATAAACTTAAGGTTGAGCCACTGTAGTCACTGACTATTTTTACCTACTTTTCTGGACCGGTAGAATGAAATTATAAGCATGAGGGTGAGTAATTACTGATAGAATTTTCATTTTGAGAGGAACTAAGTAAGGCAAGGTTACTAACTTCATTGAAAGATTGCAGATTTCACCACCAATGTCTTGACGCATTTGCAGAGGCAATGAACGTCACAGTCATGTCAGCTGCTGTAAAACTGAGTTGTTCAGGCTGGGCCTAGTCTTAAGAGAATGAAGATGTTCAATCCACGGGTTTCCCTCTAGACTTTCTAATGGACATTTAGAATTGCAGTTTTTGATTTAGGAGTAAAACAACGGCTTCATGTGGTTAACACATTATTAAAAAAAGACTTTCACATTCTGTTCTACAGCATAAATTATGCACAGTCAGACTCAAAAGTGAATTCTCCAACAGTTGTGCTCTTTAAAAATGTTAGTCTCCATATAAGGGCTACAAATATACCACAATGTAAGTTTGAGATTTTATCTATTGTAGTACTTCCAGTATGTAGCAACTTTTAGCGTTTGCAAAAATGTGGAGCACTGCTTAAGATGCTGTATCCCACAATGCATTGCACTTGACCTTCCATTTCCAAGAAAATATAAGTATCAGGTTGTGGTGCAGGCAGAAGGAGAAGAGGAGTCAAATGTTCCAAAGCAAAGCATTTAAAATAATACTGAAACAGGTACAGGCGGGCAGAAGGTTCACACACACTAGATACAACATAGAACGGACCAGGATTGACTGAACAGAAGGGAACTAAATACTAACACAGATGAACACTGATTAACAGAACACAGGTGCTGATGATAATGATGATGGCTGGCAGGTGCGGGTAATGGTGGAGTGAGTGCAGGTGTAAGCCGGAGAGGATGATGGGACATGTAGTGCAGACGGTGACTAACAGGTGACTGAGATTTTTTGACATCTGAGTTGCATCCCAAATGACGCACTGTACACTATGTACTTAACCGTGATGAAGTGTCCAGTTCGGCTGCATCCAAAATCTCAAACTTCCCTACTATAGAGTAGGCTGTACAGTATGTGACAAACAAGTATGTTCAAATTCACAGTACTCATTAAAGAGTATACAAAAAGTACCCGGATGTCCTTCTTCTTCCAGTGTAATTCTGAATGATATGGACACTATCCCATGAGGCCATGGGAGAGGATTTGTGAATGGCAGTGAAGCCGCAACTGACACTGGTAGGTCACATGATATAATGACAATATGGCGAATGTAGTATGTCCAGATTACATTCATACATACACACATTCACACTATATAAAAGAACATACTTTTTAGAAGTTGTGAAGTAATTACTTATTCTTAAATAAGTGCATCATCCGTGTATTTAAAGTGTACATTTTCTATTTGTAATGTTCATTGTGAACACACTACTCGCACTATTATACAAAACATTATAGAATAGTGCATAAGTAGCCGACACGAATTGGGATACACTTTCTTGATTATTTGAGCTAACAGGGAATGTTCTCTTTAGCTAACGTTCTGACAAGAGGAGTCGTGAGGAGTGCATGCTAAGACACACTCTTCTTGAAGGTGATGTCATAGACAGTCCCCACACACACACACACACACACACAACACACTACACACACACACACACACACACACACACACACACACACACACACACACACACACACACACACACACACACACACACACACACACACACACACACACACACACACACACACACACTCCCATCAGGTTTCTGAGTTGAGCAGTCCCGAGTGTTGGAATCATTCTGCGTATACGTGCAGCTTCACACGGGCAGGAATTCCCAGTCACCAGCAGCATGTGGAAAAAACGACAAAAAGGAACCAAATACCACATGGCAGCTATTAATATTAGGCTATTGCTCGAGTAGAATCCCCCAAAAAAATGAGGTTGGAAAGATTTGGAAGGCTTTGGTTAAGTTAGCATGGTTTAGTAATGACTAAACAACAGCCAAAACTTTCACCAGAATGTAATTGCTATTGATGTTCTGAAAGAATGAGGGGTTAATGAAAATGATGTGAAAATTTTGTTACCTACCATGATGATGACAATGGTTTAGCTTATTAAACCCTTATCAAACAAAGGTTATTGGAGTACATTTTACAATACTATTTCAGTTTCTACTTCAAAATGTCACTTTTAATACAATGTGTTACTTGCCATTTCGGTAACACTTTAATACTGTTCAGTCATTAAGAACAAATGAGAAAAGCAATGTTAACATAGTAACTCTATTAACAATCAAGAAACTCTGATCAATAAATTAGTAAGTAATAGCTTTGAAAGTGGTATTCACATTATTCGCTAATTACATGTGTAATTTTTTCATACCTCCCTGTAAGATGTATATACAGGTTCATAATTAATGCGAGTAATGCATAATGTAAAATTCATTTTAAATTGAAGATCATGGTAACCCAATAGCAATGACTCAAGTATTACCCAAACCATTGGAAGGAATTGCTGTCCAAAACCTTACAAAAACCTCAAACCACTAAGGATTTCATGCTTTTTATAGCTTCAGTCCCCATTCACTGTTACTGCATGATCAAGAGAGATCACAGACTGAGAACTTTTCACAGTGCACAAAAGTCACACTTTAACCTCACAACAAGGTAAACACGTCACTGTCCTTGTGTTCAAATGGTGAAACCAACTTTCCCTACATGCCTGGACAGCAGAATCCCTCCTAATCTTAATGCGCAGACTCAAGACTCGCCTTATCAAACAATACTTTGAAAATACTTCAGAAAAAAACCCTGTTGACTTTATTTGTATTAACTTGTAGTTTATTACGTCAGTCCCCTTTATCCCTAGCAGGAATTGCATGCTTACAATCTGAAATCCCACTTCTTTGTAAAAGCACTCGGATTAGAGCATCTCTTAATGCATCTCCGTGCACACATAAGAGTTTTGTAGTCTGTTCTTCAGAATGGCTTTAAGACGGCATGAAGTTCAAGTGCAAAATGAGAGATTTTGAATGATGTTTGGAGCAGCCCAGAGATTCAGGCAGTATTGTAGAGGGATGTTGAAAAGCAAGAACCACCCTTACACATTTACAGACTAAGTGGCGCCCCCAAAATCACACACACAACACACACACACCGGGATATTCCATAGACATACTGATTTTTACTCTGAACAAACTGTATATTATATCCCCTACCCATAAACCTACCCATTACAATGATCGTGATTTTAGCGATAAAAAACTGTAAACATGCTATGGGGAAAAACTGTTAATTGGTTAACAAAGTAAAACATAAAATGCAACACAAAACACAATATAATTCTCAGTGTGTATTACTGACAACAATTTATTTTTATTTTTATAAAACATATTATATGTCGTGTTTGCACATGGGAATGTCCTTTACTGTTTTTCACCATAAAATAATAAGGTAATTCATCATTTTTGCTTCTAAAAACCACCAATTTGATTGTATTACAGTTGTATTACATAGGCTATTGCAATGTTGATAAACTTGTAATTTTTCACCATATATGATAAGGCATTTTAAATAACAGGTTTAGCATTTTAACAGTGTTTTTCTGTAAAAATTACAACTTTTTTTTACAGTGTATTATTTGGTGCCCACAATTATAAATATTAACCTACACACACACATATCCAAGCAGGCTCAGAGTAAATCATTACTGCAAAAACAAACAAGGTCAGTGAACCTTTAGAAAATCCCTCGCTCCACGTCTGAGGTTCTTGTGCAAGACATTTAACTTTTAATATTACTACCAAATGACAATGTGTAACTAACATCGAAGGACGCCTACATTTGCAACAAGGTAAATTAATGGCAAAACGACAACTTACGGTTAAACATATCGATTAAGTAGATTAACTGAGTTCAGTTATTATAGTGTGTGTTTGTTGATGACTTATAAATTAAGTAGGCTACATTGTTCACTTACACACCAGTAATCGGTTATTATCAGCTCATTTCAACAATCGGCTCGTTATCAAATGAGGCTTTTCTCATCCGTAGGCTACTATTAACTTTGATAAGTGTTTATTGTCTCGATTAGCCTACAGTTTATAAAAAAGGCATATAAAAATTATTCCAATACAAATCGATTTTAACTACTACTACTATATGAACACGTTTTATTGAAAAACGCGAAGCTAATTCCTATGCTATGACTTCTTCTGAGTTTAGTAGACTATGTTTACTGTAACCTAGCATCTTGCTTGAAAATGTAATTGATTGCCTTGTTCTACCTTGAGTTTCTTATCCTTTTTGTGATAGAGCCTATGTCCCCTGTGATAAAAAAAAAAATCTTGTGAGTTGAGCAGAGGGGGCAGGCTTAGCGTAGAGTCTCTCTCTGCTGCCATCTATTGTTTTTTTTAACACTACAAAGAACAGACAGGCAGTCTGCAAGACAGACACCCAGAAACAGAAACAGATGGGATAATAACATAATTTACTCACCCTCAAGTTGTTCCAAATATGTATGAATTTCTGTCTTCTTATGAACAAAAAATAAGATATTTTGAAGAATGTTTGTAACCAACGCGTTGTGGGGCACTTGACTTCCATATGGCAACAAAATATGTAAGTCATTTTCGTTTTTGGTTTTTATATTTTCAAAAACACAAAAGTCAGTTTATTTTTTTGTTTGTTTCAGTTGTAGCCTACTTTTAAATATTTTAGTAGGCTGTATTAAGTTCAACTAAATTCAAATTATACGTTTTGGCAACTAGCTGAAATAAAATAAGCAACGTTTTTTAAATTTTACTTTATTTTAGCAGTGTGTTCTTGAATACAAAACGCTTGTCGCCACCTAAAGGGCCAGTGAAAAGTACAGCACCACTTTCCACCAAAAACAAAATCGAGGATATGAATTTACTTTTGAATACTCAGGAATATTTGAACCCTGAATGCCACCAAAGAGTATAGAAGCACAAGAGGCGAAACTCTGATGCTTTTCTGGTAACAGCCACTAGGTGGCGCTTCGGCAGCGCGGCCGCCATTTTGGGATGAAGATTCCAACGGGTGTTACTGGACAAGAGCACAGATAACAGTTTTTTGAGGTAGTTTTTTGTTGCATTATTGAATATTTCCATTTTATGCAACTTTACACATTTACTACTATTATTAGTTACCAACTCCACTAGGCCTGAAATATATTTTGTACGTTTTAATCCCCTGGATCATGCTACAAACATGATTATCTTTATGATGCATTGCTGTGTCCGTTATCCTATAATTGCCACAATTTTGTACAGTGGCTGTGTTTTTGTTTACATACTCTTGCTTTAACGGTCATTAATATACGATATAAGAAGTTTATAAGAATATAATATACGATATAAGAAGTTTATAAGTTTATAAGATATAAGAAAAATGTTTTAATAAACTATTATTATTATTATTATTAGGCCTACTTGAAGTATACTCTACTGTGCAATAGTAAAATATTTCTGTTATATTTTATATTTTAAGTTATACAAAACTTTGATTTTGAAAGGTTGTCATGAAGACTTTAAAGTTTGTGAGTGTGTATATGATACGAATGAACGACGGTAGTTTTATCAAATGAAATGGTAAAATTCTTGTGAAGTGACTCTCATAAAAGCTCTGCAATGAAGTTCAAATGTGTGCATGTTCTCCTCATAGACGCTGAAAACACCACGAGTGTCACGCGCGCGTCAGTGTGTAGTGTTCAGTGTGTAGTGTTCAGTGTGTAGTGTTCAGTGTGTAGTAGGCTAGAGCACACATTGAGCGCTCATTCACAGAAACACGCAGAACATTCAGAGTTTATTTCAATAGCAGTCTTTTTGAGCTTTAATATTCATAGACACTTAGTAAATATCGAGATTTGATTCTATCATTAGCCTACTTTTGATTTATTCATTCAAAAATGGCTAAATTGCGTGACGTTCCGCTTTACAGTAGCCTAGGTTATTTGTTAGCTACATTTGTTGCTGGCTTCCGCGATTCGATCCGTGTCGCTGCGCAAACACAGACGTCACGGCGGGGTGAATTTATGAATGAAAATTCTTTCACAAAACGATGTTGTTACGAATCCTCACGCGTTTTAAAGTGGGTATACGGAGATCTTTGACATTTCCTAGTGGGTATACGGAAATCCTTGACATTTTCTAGTGGGTATACGGCGTATACCTGCGTATCACGTAGACTACACAGGCCTAATAGTTGTAAATAGAGAGTCTGTATGCCTACTAGCTACGTGTTGTTGTAGCCATTAAATAAGCGCATTTAGTTTCATATTTGTTCAAATATTATAATGTGTTTTTCCCCATGTTGATTATGAAAAGTGAACAGAGTAGGATGTGATATCGGGAGACATGAAGTGGGTCATACATGATTTTGAGTCATTAGCCTACGTTGTGTTTTGTAGAAAGCCTTTCTTGAAAATTAATTTCGTTTTGTGTAAATTGTATCTTAATTAAAAAAAAAATTAATCAACAAATTACCTGGATTTATAAGCAAAAATTGCAGACAATATAATCATGACATACGGCGCGGTCACTTGCATTGCTCGTGAACTTGAGCGAATCTCATCATAAATTAACCGAAATATGCCTCAGACATGAGAAATATAGAAAGCTTGCAACTAAATCTTTAAACGAAACTATTCCAAACGAGAAGAAATAGGCTACTCTCTGATTATGTTGCACACTCACATATTATGTATGTCGAAATAACGAGATATTATGTCGAAATAACATTATAAATAATAAATCTTTAAATATATTTGATTGAATGCTGAATGTTGTGCTTATTCGATTTAGTAAAATTAAAACTCTAGTTGTGATAATTAAAATTATTGAATATTAAATATTGAAGTTTTGCTCATTTAATAATAGTATACAATATAGGCTATAAAAGTGCGCAGCTCCCCCTGTCAATGATCTAGCACCCCCTCGGCACCTGCGTTAAAAATTATCTGGCGCTGCCCCCTCTTTTTACATAATTATTTCAACCTAAAAATGACCTCTGCACTGGACTAAATATATGTATAATATGTGACTGCCGAGTGGCTTTCACCCCAAAATGGCGGAAGCGTAGCGCTGCTGCTGGGCGCTGGTGTTGCAATGGAACGTTCTATTGGCTTTCACTTCTTGTAAATATACGTTCTTTGATGCCACTTCGGTAAGAGAGCCCTATTTTTTTGCAGTCTATGAGAGAGCTGGACTTTTATAACTTTTATTTTGAAATGATGTGTGAACTTTAAAGCGGAAATGGAATCCTTGAAGTTGTTTTCGTTTCGGTGGACGTATTCTACACAAGTTTAAATAGCACAACATCGGGAGGTTGAAGAGACTCGTCGTCTTTACATCATGGAATCGTCCATGAAAGGTAAATATTTTTAAATACATATTTTGTTTTGCACTTTTCTCTTTGCCTGTCATGTTGTTGTATCAATGTGCATTATATGTATGTTTTTTAAATAAATAAACACAAACGCGAATCAGTACTGAAGACCAAGTTTGTATGCAGCCCCGATCTTGTGAGTTTTGTCGGTGTGTTTCATTTAATGTAAATGCATTATTAGCTGTTTAATGTTTTTTACGTAGGTAACGTTAATATATTTCGTGTTTTCTATAGGAAGGGCCAAACGCAGGCACCTGGGGCCCTCAGAATGTGATGAACTGGTGCAAAGCAACGCAGGGAACCAGTCTCTCACACAGCCATTTAATGTCAACCTCAGCAACCGTGATCCAAACCGAAGACTTCAGCCCAGGACACCCACCAAAAGAAGCAGACAAGGTGTTTTTCTTTCTTTTTTTCCTGCAATATTAACAAACAAAACAAAGTCGATTCGTTCAGAATACATTAAGAGAGGAAATGTAAAAGAAATTTAAATCTATTCAACAATAGTCTTAAAAAGAAAAAGAGAAGAGAAAAAAAAGAAGAGGGCACAAAAAGAAAAAAACATTAAGGGAGAATATTAAACATGGCACAAATTCTGGATGTTTTCATTGCTTTCTTGTTAAGAGAAGTTGAAATTGTATTGAAATACATCTTCAATTCTTCTTTGAAAAAGCTAAAGTGGGGTTTAATTTTCATATATTTACATTTATGGATATAAAACTTTCCAATATATAAAAGAAGGTTTATACAAAAACGTGCATAAATTAGATTCTTGTCTTTGACATAAAACCCAAAAAGAATGTGTCTATCTATATTATAAAGAAACATTTTGGACAATCAGAGCATCAATATTATTCCAGAAAGACCGAGTAAAAGGACATTCCCAAAACAAATGATCAACAGTTTCAGAGGAGGCTTCACAAAAAGAGCAGGAAGTATCAATATCACTTTTAAGTTTCTTTAAAAAAGTATTTAACTGGATAAAATCTTTGAATAATTTTATAGGATATTTCTTTAACTTTATTTGTTAGAAAGAATTTCTGAGGAAGTGACCAAACATATGACCATTTAATATCATCAGGAATTGGTATCCTGAAACAAAAATCGTTAAAATAATTAAATAAATTACCATCACTATCAAAAAGCTGTTTTAAGGTGTTGTTAAATTTGTCATTGCCTTTTGCATCTTTCTGCAAAAAAAAAAAAAAAAAAAAAAAAAAAAAAACAGTGCTAAATTCCCACTTTAACATATTTAATTTTGCTTTTAAGCTTCAAGTGGTGTGGACCAACAGAGGGGCATCACCGATTTCTTCTCTGTCACTGGAGTCATAAGCACCAGCCCCCAAAAAGGAACCAAGACTCCAGTGAAGGAGGAGAAGGAGGAAGAAGAGGAACCTGTCGGACATCTCATCCCAGAAGAGGATAAGATGGAGGACTTTATGGAAGGAATCACTGAGGACATGTTCGACGAGGACTTTGAGGTTGGAACCACATTGGTCAAAAAAGAAGAATTGGTGGAAAAAGAAGAGCATGAGGAGGACTTGGTTGAAGCACTTCCTGATGCCCACTACGGGCTGCTGGGAGTGCAGGGAGGACAGGAGGTGCCCCAGGGTCACGTTCAGGACCTGCCCGAGGAGATCCTGAGGGAAATGTTCGCTTACCTCCCAGCAGATGATCTCTATCGACACATCAGCCTGGTGTGCCATCGCTGGAGGGCCGTCGTCATTGACCCCCAGGTGTGTTGTTGTTGTTGTTGTTGTTGATGCCTTTCAAACTTCATAGTGAAATAAAAATTAGTTTATGCTAATTCAATTTAGTTTTAGTACACTGGTGTATATATTGTGTAGGTATTCAATGAAAAACGGAAGGGGTAGAGGAGCGCTTCCTGGACTCCAAGGTTTGTTTAAGATAGAGGTGCTCTTTGGATGGGAAACTAAATACCAAAAATCAAAAAAAGGAGAACTCCAAGGCACTCTCAATTGAAAAAGTTAAAAAGCCTTTATTCTTATGGCTTGGTCAAGTAAACCATCTAAAAAACTCAGAATAAGAATAAAGGCTTTTTAACTTTTTCAAATGTGAGTGCCTTGGAGTTCTCTTTTTTTGATTTTTGGTATTGTGTAGGTATTGCTTTAACATAGGCCTATATAAGATGTTACAATTTTAAATATATATTGTGACCACTGAACTATAGGAATGTCATGTTTGTATATAGATCAGTTGTGTCATGTCATGGTTTCTTCCCTATAGTTTCTACCTTGGAAGAAGTTGTACTGCAGATACCGTAGACGGGAAAAAGAGGCACTGAAGGAAGTGAAGTCTATCCTGCATGATAATAAAATTATCAAAAAGGAAGACCTCTGTCTTCTTAATATGGTGAGGTAAGAATACACACTGTCTACGGAGATCAACAAAAGAGGGTTCACAACCCCCATTTTTACACATTTGAGCTGCTGATAGAGATCAAACCTGTTAGGTGTGACGTTTGTACATCGGGGGTCAACTGTAGTTTAATAATCTGCTGACTGATCAGTGTAGTCAGCTAAGCATCACTGGAAAGATTGATCACATTTAAAATATAGGGCAAAGTGCTTATAGTGCCAAAATAGACAAATACAGAAAATAAATGAAAAGGTGAAATTGTTTAGAGGCACCATGCAAACTAAAAGACTAATAAAGAAAAATACAATAAGGAGGAATTCACATGCCAAATATGGTAAATACAAAATCAAATCGTTTGTTAGAGTAACAATTTGCCAATTTAAGTCAAATGTATATTGTGTTGTGAAATTCTCACAGCACATGCATGATTTTCCAGGTACATGTCGCAGTTCAAACACAGCAAACGGGTGAATGTGAAGGACGTGATTGAGTGTGTGAAAGGACATCGGCTCTACGCTCACGCTGAAGGCTGCATAAAAGACAGACTGCCAGACATGGTGGATGATGAGGTAATGTAAACCCACTTTAGCATTTACTGAAACTAGTTTAGTAGTGCCTTTGTTTTGTTTTTGCAACAATGTGCATTAACTGCATTATAATGTGCATCAGGTTCCACTTTTTTTGGGCATTTTTGAACCAACTATTTTTGTTTCGACTTGTATTACAGGGTACAAACCCTTGGTCTACCATGGCCCTGATGTTGATTTTGGCTGACGGAGTGAAGGATGTCTTGGATCTGGTAGCTCTCTTGCGGAAGTCTGGGTGTCTGCTGACAGCAGGAGGAATCTCTGAGTACCTGTGGGCCATGGCCACTTTGCTCCTGGCCATGAGAGAGAATAATATTAACATCAGCAACAGGTGAGAGACAAGGTCCATATAAAACAGGAGTCGAGAAGTTGTTTCTTTATGGCAGCTGAGAAGTTAAAAGAGGGAATTTTCTGGTCATTTGACTAGCCAATTAAAACTATGTTTTTTATGTTTTAACACTTAAACGATACTGGTTTCTTTATTGTGTGGGGTAATCTAAATTAATCTTCACTTTTTGAACCTCCATCTTTAGGTGGCATTACAACATCTTCTACGTACTGCACTTAATGGAGAACGCACCGCCTCCTCCAAGCTTGCATGACAAGAGGTGGGCAGGATATAGTATTTGCATATTAATTACACAAAACTTTGGGGTCAGTACGATTTTTTTTTTTTTAAAGAAATTAATATTTTGATTAAAAAATGACAGTTATTGTTTATAATGTTACAAAAGATTTCTATTTCAAATAAATGTTGTTCTTTTGAACTTTCTTATAATCAAAGAATACAGAAAAAATGTATCATGATTTCCACAAAAAATATTTAGCAGCACAACTATTTTCAACATTAATAATAAGAAATGTTTCTAGAGCAGCAAGTCAGCATATTAAAAATGATTTCTGAAGGATCATGTAATACTAAAGACTGTAATGTTGAAAATCCAGCTTTGATATCACAGGAATGGAGTACATTTTCAAATATATTGAAATAGAAAACAGTTATTTTAAATTTTAATAACATTTTATTGTATTTTTTACTGTACATTCTAATAAATGCAGCCTTGGTGAGCATAAGAGACTGGAATCGTACAAATTCCATACTATTGAACGTGTATATTTATCACAAATTAATATATGATATTATTGTAATGATAATTGTCATTTTTTCAGACAGCATACCACTCACGAGCAACAGCAGATACTCAACCATGACATCCAGAATCATCACGTTGTTAAAATAATGGCTTTTGCAGGTGAGAAAATCATTTATATTATTTACAGCTGAAAATGTTGAGTAGTAGTGAGTATTATTCTGTTCATATAATCCCATTCTTACTTGTCGCAGGCACTGGAAAGACGACCACACTCGTGAAGTACGCTCAGCAAAAACCACATATGCGCTTCCTCTACCTGGCCTTCAACAAATCTGTGGCGATGCAAGCTCAGCGTTTATTTCCGCACAACGTCGAATGTTGTACCATCCATTCAATGGCCTTCAGAGCTGTGGGACTGAGGTCAGTTTGTTCTGTCCAGTCAGCAGAGAAACATTAACCAAACAATCTGCTAGTTTGAAGAATGAAAAAGAATCATTGAGCTTTTATAATAACCAGGATCTTTTGTGTGACTTTTCTGCTATGCAGGTATAAAAATATGCGGAAACTTCCAATAATTTGCAGCCGTTTGATGTGGCGTGGGTCTTGCCTAAAGGACAGGGGGGATTCGTCAATGCTAAAGTGGTGACGCAAACCCTCCACAACTACTGGGCGTCCATAGACCAGCGGGTTGGCTCTCAACACGTTCCGACAGAGTACAAGAACACAAACGGCAAGATTCAATGCCCAGACGAAAAACAAAGAATGGTAAAGTGAAGAGACAGTCCTGTCAGTTTACAGCTTGTGTTTTTGGGAATGTTTTAAGGGTTTCTAAATGATAAAGTCAATTTAAAATGAAAATGAAAATAGTCTAAAACAAATATCATGTTATCATTAACAAAGTCTTTCTCTCCAGAATTTTGCAGGTTTCGCGCAAAATATATGGGACCAAATGGTAGATCTGAAGACCAAAAAAGAGAGGGTGTACAACATGACCCATGATGGTAAGCACCAAAATTTGGATACACAGATATTAAGGTGTATAAACTCCAAATAATATAATTCATTTCCTATTACACTGTTACAATACCAAACAAACCCAAAATTGTTTCCATCCACTTATCTTTATGTGAATGTTTGGTATATTGCATAAAAAAACGCCAAGATGCGTATAAATTCTTAAAATGCGCATAAAAATCTCATGCAGGCTTTTGAGGTGGACTTTTTTTTATCCAATAAGAAGACTGGTAACACTTTATTTTACAGTGTCCTTGTTACATATGTTACATATCCTTAGCATAGTAATAATAGTAAATTAGGCATAATTACATGAAACTGACCCTCAACCAAACCCTAATCCTACCCTAACCCTATAGTAAGTACATGTAGTTAATTAATACTTAGTACTTAAATATATAATTACACTGTAACAGTGACACCTTAAAATAAAGTGTAACCAGAAGACTTGCATAAACTATGATAAACACATTTATCTAATAAATCCATCGATGGGCAACAAAAAAAGTCACGTGACTTTGCCTCAACAGAACATTTTAGGTGGCATAACTGGACTAATCAGTGGACCAATTTCATTGCGCAGCATCTCGAATGTTGGTTTGATCATTCTAAAATGCCTGAGCTAAAGTCTGTCATCAAAATGACTTGGTATAATTATCTCCCAAAACTGTCTCACATGATTGTGTTCCCAAACACCAGGAATCCACCTCTGAATGCAAGTTAAACTTTTGTTTTGCAAGTTAAACAAAAAAAGTCTCGATTTTGTTCTCTTGAACACATGGGATAGAAAAGATGCTGCAAATATTGTATGCAATATTCCAGGTTGAGCATAAGTTAAATTTGCAATTTTGGATTGAAACACATTTTATGTTAATAATTTCTCTTGATTGTTACAAATAGGATACCTTAAACTCTGGCAGCTGACGAGACCAGAGCTGGACCGGTATGATGCCATATTCATTGATGAAGCTCAAGACTGCACACCAGGTAAAAAAATGTACCTATCATTGTTTGTCAAATTCATCCAGCTTTAGGTTATTTAAGATTGCATTTAAATGTAGTAGTTGTTGGTTCTGGTAATTTATTTAATTTTATTTATTATTATCTGTATGCTTTTGTAGAGCTGAATTTCTTTATTCTGTCCTGCTTGTGGTCTTGTTTTTTTCCAGTCATCGTGGACATTATGCTCTCTCAGAGCTGTGGGAAAATCCTGGTTGGAGATCCTCATCAACAGATTTACACTTTCAGAGGAGCGGTCAATGCTTTGCATGCTGTTCCTCACACACACATCTACTATCTCACACAGGTAGAAACATATTCACACGGAAATTCCAGAGACTACTTATAGATTGTTTGTTTCACATACCGGTATATCTGTCACGTGTTTGTGGGTAAATATGTTAAATTTTTACCACTAATTTTTTTCTTAGAGCTTCAGGTTTGGTTCTGAGATTGCCTACGTTGGTGCTACAATATTGGACTGTTGTAAAAAAGTGAAGCAGATATTGGTTGGTGGGAATCAGGCTGGTACGTTTAAGAAATTATATTTGGGTAATTCGAATGAAGAGATAATTTGTAAAAAAAAAAAATAATATATATATATATATATATATATATATATATATATATATATATATATATATATATATATATATATATATATATATATATATATATATATATATATATATATATATTTTATTTATTTTTTTTTTGTAGATTTTGGAATGAAGTATGAAGCAGGCAGAATAATAAAAATAATATGTGCACATTTTCAGGGAGTGTAAGAGGAGAGGACACACAAACACTGCAATGTCTGAACATGGGACAGAGGCTGCCAGAAGGGAGCGTGGCCATTCTGAGCCGCTGTAATGTCACTGTTTTTAGTGAGGCTGTCCGACTCACAGACATCAACCCCAGCTGCAAGATCTACATCGTGGGAGTGAGTGCATTATCATTTTTTTTACATTTTCAACTTGCTGTTGAAAAGTCACTCAATTCATTATATCAGTGCGCACTATTTTTGAACTCTCTGAAACACCTCCACTGTAGTGTTGAGTTTTCTTCCAGGAACCAACACATCACAATGTTCCTCATTTAAATAATAACCGCCCACAGCATACAAAAAAGGGACGAGGGCTGGTTGAGTTGTGTTAGTAGTGTGATGAAACTTGCGGTTATTGTAAGGGGCGTATCATTTCTGAAACACGTTTTAAGCGGTTGACTGGCTGGCCAATCAGAGCACATTCCCTTCTTCAGAAGGAGGGGCTTCACAAAGACAGGAACTAAATAGAGCGTTACTGACAGACTGGGAAGAGAGGTGCTGGAAAATAATGTGTTCTTTTGAACATTCAAGTATGAAAACCTATTCTAGTAGACACCAAAAACAAATCAAGACTTTGTAAAAGGGCATAATAAAGGTTTGTCCTAATTAGTAATGATACGACAATGCCAATGTTTATCGTAATGTGTATTTAAAACCTCACATATTCTGATCAGCTCTGATCTGTTTTACAGATCATTTTTCAGAAAAAGTTACTTGATGTTCAAAACATCTTTTTTTAAATGTTAACCTCTGATTTCAGGGTGTTGAAAACTTTGGACTGGAAAAAATTATGGATCTCTGGGTCCTGATGCAACCAGAGGACAAACGTAATAAGGGTAAGTCACTTTAGCTTTGAAAGTTTTATCTTAGTCTTGCTGTTAAACAAAATATCATAATTGCAATGTTCATGATGGCTGTTGCAGTATTTTAGTTTTGCTGTATGTTTATTGTCTGTAAAGCTAGTAAGTTATTTCAGATCGTTATTAATACCTTGTTGGATCTTTAAAACTAATGGTTGTTATATTGTTTTTCTAAAGTTTGGTTTGTTTCTCTACCTCAGAGAGTCTCGTGATCAAGGATTTCTTCATCCGAGGTTTCTGCAGAGATAAGATGGGTGGATTCATGGGTCTGAAGGGATACGCCATGGCCTCAGAAGACCGCGAGCTGGAGGGCAAGCTAGCCATGGTGGAGAAATTCAACAAACGCATTCCAGAGCTGGTCAAACGGATCTATGATCGTGCCCAGAAAAGCATGCTGGCTGCAGGTGAGTCAGACAGAAATAGAGAGAGAGTAAAGACTAAAGCACTGGTTTTGAGGAACACGCGCAGTAAAATCACTGTATGCATACAGCCCTTATAATGCAAGTTGAATGCCTTTATCTCTCTGATTGTGACAGATTTTATCCTTGGTACGGTGCATAAGTCAAAAGGCCTGGAGTTTGACACAGTGGTTGTGACAGATGACTTCATGAAAGTACCATGTGCTCGACACAACCTTCAGATAGTGGGCGGTTTCAACGCAGGTTTGTGGTACTTTATTGAAAAATCTTAAACTGAACCGTTCCTTAAACATTTGTACCATATATCATGGTTATATATGACAGAAAACCAAAGCATGTTTGCCTAAATGTGTTGTGTGTGTGTGTATAATATATATATAAATATATATATGTTGTGTGTGTATTATTCATTTGTGTCAAGAAACATTCTAGTGATCATCTTGGATTCATTTTTTAATGTTACTGTCCCACATGGTGCTTAAAATGGTGCCACATGTTGCACCCCATATCTAGAATCAATAAATGATTAATGAATGTGTCTCTGCACATAACAAAATAAAGCCCAGCTCTTAGAGTTGCAGTCTGTGTATCAAAGTGTGTCTGGGCTTTAGCCAAGTGACATCTGGTGGATCAAATTGTACATTTGTGATGATCTGAAATATGTGGGCACATCCTGTAGGTTCCATCAATTTTAGCCAGTCAATAAGGTATTCTTTAAAAAGAATTGGCATTCAAAAGGGATAATATCCTTAAATGGATAATTCACCCTAAAAGGAAGATGAAGTCATCATTTGACTACCGGTAGTTTAGTTCTTATGGCACATGCCATATTTTTATGGACCACAAAAAGATAATTTTTTAAAAGATGTTCTTCTCCCACTCATCCATATGATGAGTCAATAGCGAACAGCATAAAGCTCTTTTAAAAAGACAAAAATGTATCAAAGAATGATCCCATGCGACTCGGGCATGAAAAACAATCTAAAATGTATTTTATTATTTACTGAAAATCCTGATGTTGGTCTTTGTGCACGGCTGTGCGACTTAGAGATCATATACAGTCTTTAATTGCAAAAACATTTGCCTAATGTTTCAATTGACCTATCAAAACCGAGTGTTCCAGACAGTTCTGAAAATCCAGATCTGCAGAAGGCTGAATCTTTATTCTCTGGCTGCAGCAAACGTCCCAGATGACGAGTGGAACCTGTTATATGTGGCGATCACACGAGCCAAGAGAACGCTGTACATCACCAAGACCATCAACAACATCCTCACATTCCCTGGGGTGAGTTACTGCAGCTTCATCTTCAATCTGATCTTTATCGTCTAAAGAATATCCAGATATCATGACATTGAAACATTCGTATTATTATCACTAAGTTTCTGGCCTCCTTCACAGGAGTACTTCCTGAGGTCAGAGCTGACCAGCACTCTGCTGAGTAAAGACCCGTCTCTCGTCTGCTCCACCGAAGACTGTGAGAACCACATCATGGCAGACTCCATCCTCAGCATGTGCAGACTCCCTGTCAGATATGTTAGTGTCTCTTTGCTCAGCCATTCATCTGTCTAAGTTAAGTTCAAAAACTCACTTCCTGTATTGATTCATTTAATGTATGTTACAGATGGACAGCGTGGATATGGGTGGCGTTCTGTGTTTGACCTGTGTGGAGCAGCGTGTGGGACCTACAGCGTTCCTGCTCTCTCCTCCTGAACGGGTCAGATCCATGACCTATACCAATGAAAGAATGGAGCTGCCCATCAATGTCAACATGCTCTTATCTTTACTTTAAACGCCATCATGTGTTCGGATCATTTAAGAGACCCTTTGCCTTAGTGTCTTTTGTGGTGCTTTTGTAAAGGTCATTTTTTTGGATTATTCTAGTCTGCTGTGAATTTTTTTTTATTTTTTTTACATTTTTAGTTATATTTATTTGTGTTCAGTAACCATTTTAATACTTCTAAAAAAAATATTAAGTTCTTCATCTGCAAAATATTTTTGCCCCTCTCCTTTCATTCTACTGGTTCACCCACATTGCGACTTGCCCTTTTTGGAACATTAAACATTGACGTCACTGTTTTTTGGTGGAGAATAAGCAGTGCCTTTTTCTGGCAGCTTTAGAAGGGCCTCTTCAAGCCCTTGATGCCTACAGTATTACAGCTGTTGTAAATGACACAATAATTGATGAGCAACACTAATGTTTAAGATTGTATTTACTGTAAGTCCTTGTTTGTAAAATCAGTCATGTGTGAAAAGAAAAATAACCATTCCTACATATAGTATCACATAAAGACGGATGGTGTAATAGACTAACTTTAAGTTTTGCACTTTTATTCTTTCAGTGTGTGTTATATATTCATTGTCTATTTTTGTTTATTCCCCCCGCCCCCCCTTCCAAAGTTTTTTTTGTTAAACTATTTGAACAAGCATAATCATAATTTGTCATCTTTATTTTTGATCATTTGGGGGGGGAAATGTATGTTGAATTATTTTCTAAAACATATTTTTGTTTTATAAGACTTTTTTTATTCAGAGTGACTCGTTTGAGAATGTATATGTATGTTGCAATTCTAAAACATTTTTCGTTTCAGAAGACATTTTTTATTCAAAGTGATTTGTTTGAGAATGTACAATCACATGTAAATGTATGTTACAGACTAACTAAATCTTGGGCAGATTTGGTGCTCAACAAACCTCTCAACAAATTGCAGTGTGTTTTTCTTCTAGTTTAATTATTACTTGTGAAATGGATTGGACAAAACAAAACTCTTTATTCATTTATTTTTTGTGTGTACAACTATATTTGTGTGTAGAGGACAACTATCTTTGTGAGGACCGGTTTGAGTTTTAGACAAGTGGAGTGAGGACATTTTGAGGGTCAATGAGGATTTTTTAAAGGCCTGTTTGAGGGTCAAGACTTGGTTTTAGGGATAATGTTATGAGGTATAAGGTAAGGGTTCAGGGTAGGCATTTAGTTGTGATGGGTACGGTTAGGGTAAAAAGCTAGAGATTAGCTTGTGGCAATGAATTTTTCTCACAAAGAGATGTACAAGAGTACATGTGTGTATGTACAGATTATAGTACGCAGTGCAACACATTAAGATTTTTTTTATTTAAAGGATCATTAATTGTATACATAATTGATATATACAGTATCATGATCAATCACAAATATAATAGTAAATGGTAAAATAATAGAATAGTGATATATTTGTATGTGCCACACCCACTTTTAGAATATCAGAAATGCTCGGGACGTCCCCTGTAAGACACAGTCAGACACCACAGTGGCGTGTGTGGATTTAAAAGATATTAGGAAGAAACGTGAACAAAAATGTATTGCTGGGTGCCTGCCTGAGTCTCATGAGGAAAAGCAGCGCGGAGTTTAGCTGGACGGCTCGTGCGTTGGCCCACTCGCCGCACAGATTAATGAACGCGCGACTTCTGGAAACTGGTAAGTGACCAATATAATTATATACAATTCAACTTAAATCGATTAACAGTCACAAGCGTCCCCTTAGCTTTATATAAGCTTTACTTATACAGACTCGCTCGCCTCTTTTTTTTATGATAGCTATCTATCAGTGATATTTGATTGAGGGTCAGTTTATTTTACAGTGCTCAGACATGGAGAAACTAACCATCTCTTTTTCTATAATGTTTGTTTTTGGATAATGTTACCTGTACATCAGTAGTCTATACATTAACTAATGGTCTAATGCTGATTTAATTGTTTGTTATTGTTATTAATGTACATTTCGTTGCCTATAATATTAATATAAGTTAACGAACTGTCTGAGGTAACGTTAACGTTATACGGTGACATCATTTGTTGACGTTTCAGTCGATGTTGTTCTTACATTTTAGATGCTTTCTGCTTTTTAAAATCTAAAAAGCCACACGAATTGACCAAAATAATTACAATAAATTGTATTTCGTCTAGTATATAGAGAAAGAAGACAAGAAGCTGTGTATGTAAGTGGCATGTGATGTGAGAGCTTTTTAAATATAGTTAGCCTAACTTACATTCCTAAATAAATCATCAGAATAACAGCTCAAGGTGTGCTTAGCATGTAGTGTTTTGTACATTTGGTTTCTAGTTCATTTCACCAAAGCTAGAGTGAGTTTTCTCTGTGTTTGAAGGCCTTAGAAAATGTGATCTTTAATGTGGAGCAAAATAAATGAAAAAGATAACTCTTGAGTCCAAGGCTTAGTGAAGAATGCCATCAGGAAGGAAAGGCCAGGAGACTCCTGATAAACAGTCCCACATGTGTGCAAGAGCCTCAAGAGACCCAAAATCCACTTAGAAATGTGTCATATACAAAAGTTTAACAAACAAAAAACACCTCCAAGTATTTAACAGTTTTTTTAATATCTTCTTTCTATCCATTCACAGATCCTGATGGTGAAAAATGGCTTTGTTGAGGAAAAGTAAGTAACAAATGCAAGTTTTGCAGATTGCATTTGTTTATTTCATCACTGTTTCATAATACATGGAAAAACACCCAAGGCCGGTGATCATGTCCAGTGTATGAGTCACACTCCGAATCAGACTCTTGATACAAAACTAAAAGTCTTACATACAAGAAATTAAATGGTTCTCATGGTGAAATCTCATGGAAAACTGAGAGCACACGGTGATGTTTTAGTGGCTGGTTTTGTGCTGCTGTCCTGCCAAACTGGAATGTGTCCACAGTGTGTGTATGTGGTGGAGGAGGGGTCCGTCCCACTGGTCGTCCCAGAGTAGATGAGGTAACCAGGCAGATTCGGACCCATAAAAGTGAGGTATAATAGGGTCTCAGAAAATCCCACTCAGAACACATTTACGGAAGCCAGAGTTAACTTTTAAGTGTGCATTGTATTTGCAGGCCTTTATATTAGTTTTGAGTCATTATTTCATTATTATTAATGCTGTAATGATTGAAACTTGAAAAACTGTTTTGTTTTAATCAGGTAAGTTTAAGTTATCTTTTACTGTTCTTTTTTCTGTTAAGGCCTTGACAGGAGGTAGTAAAGAAAAGTTTTGTGAAATTAGTGAAATGGGAGTGAAATGCAACAAAATACACAGAAGTTTATTTTATCTCTCTTGGCATGGACTGTTGTAGCACTAACCTCCCCCGAAGAAAGTTCAGACACCTTCTTGTCTGTCTGGCAGTGTTATTTTAATATAATTTATATACTATTATATTATTTATTAATATTTTTAATTTTATTATTAAATTTTCAATTTAATTTTAGTTGACATTTTTGTAACTTGTTGTTTTGTAAATGTTGTTTTTGGTCATTTTGCTCGTTTATTTAGATTTAATTTATATTTATTTCAATTTTAATTTAAGTAATTGTGGTATTTCAACTCAAACCCATCTCATTTAGATGCCAAGGTGATATTTGTTTTTAATTTTTTAAAGTTTTTCATCTAATATTAAAATACGATTTCAGATTTATTTCAATTACAAAAGCAATGTTTAATAGTTTTAGTTAACAATAACAACACAGCTGACTAGTATAAATGGTAGTTGAACTAGTTCTAACTATTCATTAGATACTAATGCTTTTTTAAATTGTTAACTAGTGATTAGAAGAGTTTTAAATAAGGGATGAGGTAAAAATGTACTTTCACCTCATCCCAAAGTCTTACAATGACCTCTAGTGGTCATTCTTTTATTTTATAACATGCTCTCTCTCTCTCTCTCTCTCTCTCTACTCTCTCTCTCTCTCTCTCTCTCTCTCTCTCTCTCTCTCTCCTCCTCTCTCTCTCTCTCTCTCTCCTCTCTCTCTCTCTCTCTCTCTCTCTCTCTCTCTCTCTCTCTCTCTCTCTCTCTCTCTGTGTGTGTGTGTGTGTGTGTGTGTGTGTGTGTGTGTGTGTGTGTGTGTGTGTGTGTGTGTGTGTGTGTGTGTGTGTGTGTGTGTGTGTGTGTGTGTGTGTGTGTGTGTGTGTGTGTGTGTGTGTGTGTGTGTGCCTGCCAGTCAATCGTGGGCTCCTCATTCTGCTCATCCTGGTGGCTTTTGCCCTCCTGTACAACAAGACCAGACTACAGACACTGCCCAAGTATTCAGGTACACATGCAGGGCACACATATGCAAGTATACGCTTGTTCTCGGTTTGTTATATATTGATTTCATTGTGGTTTATGCAGTGCTCAAGAAAGATGAGGCCAAAATGGGTATGGAGGACGAGAAAGAGATGGACACTGACATCCCTGTGGTGATCTGCGCTTCAGAGGAGCGTATTGGTGCTTCCATGGCCACCATCAACAGTGTCTACAGCAACAGTCGTGCTAGTGTTTTCTTCTACATAATTACCCTGCGAGATGCCATCAAAAAGATAAGGTGCTAGGTCTAACCTTTGACCTCTGATGCAAATATACCACTCACTGTGTTTCTCAACTGGTTTTGCTTTAGAAAAGAGATTTTAAGTGGTGACCCAACACATTATATTTTATTGTACATAAGGAGTTTATTGTACAAAATGTCTACAAAGCATTTCTTAAAATCAAACATTGAAACTAATATTTGTTTGTGTTAAAATAACGGAGTGTTTAATTGGAAACTTAGTGTTTGACAACAACAACAAAATCTATGAGAAGTAGATTATCCTTGTGAAAGCAGATAAGCCTATTCATTTTTATTATAGTTAGTTGAATTTATTTTCTGCTCTCTACAACCTTTTTCTGTGTAGTTTAGAACCTCTGCAATTGTGTATAAACATGCTCACTGCATTTTAATCCACTCTTTACATGTCTCAAAGAGAAATGAGTAAATATGCAGTCAACAAACATCCTCCCAAATGCCTCAATCAGTATTTTCTCTGGACTCAAAAACAGGGAATACATAGAGAAGACCAAGCTAAGAAAAATCAGATACAAGATCCTGGAGTTCAATCCGATGGTATTGAAGGGGAAAGTCAATCCGGACTCATCCAGACCAGAACTGCTGCACCCTGTGAGTTCTGTGTATTTTTTCATGTACAGTTGATGCTTTCTAACAGGTGTGGTCACTTGGTACACTACATGACCAAATGTATGTGGACACCCCCTTCTCTTCAGCTACACCCTAACTAACAGGTGCATTAAATCAAACATACAGTCATGTCTTTTTCTTTGACAAACATTGACTGCGGGTGGTGCTGACAGACTTTTGGCCAGGTCGTGTATGTGATCTTGTAGCCATCATAGACTTTTGCTTTGATTGTTTAAAGGTGCTCTAAGCGATGTGTTGCGTTTTTTAGGCCAAAACATTTTTGTCACATACAGCAAACATCTCCTCACTATCCGCTAGCTGCATGTCCCCTGAACACACTGTAAAAAGACGCGGTCTCTGCAGACACCCCAGGCTCCACAAACGGCAACAAAAACAAACTGGGCTAACCCGCACCACGAAACATAACAAACTGTTCCAGCCAATAACCGACAAGAAGGATTTGGGGGTGGGGTTTGGGGGGTTAGTACAAAGATGAGGAGGAAGGGAGGGTCTAGCTAGCCTCCGTTTTGTTTGGCAATACTTTAAACGTCAACAAGAAGTGACGTCACCCGACATCGCTTAGAGCACCTTTAAGATTTTTACTGAAAATAGTTGTTTCTCCATCCTGGTTCTTTGTTGTTGCAGCTAAACTTTGTGAGGTTCTACTTGCCACTTCTTGCCATTGAAAATCACGAGCGGCTTGTTTACCTAGATGATGATGTCATAGTACAAGGTGAAATCCATCTTAAATTGATACTATACACTTATACTCACATCGATTATGGGAGGATGATCTCATATGTTCACTGCAATAATTAATTAGTTTTTATTATATCTGGCTTACAGGAGACATACAGGAACTGTATGACATGAAGCTGAAAGCGGGTCACGCTGCTGCGTTCGCCTCAGACTGTGATCTGCCCGCGACACACGAGATGGTGCGCAGTGTGGGGATGCAGGTGGGCATTTTTGGATGTACCGGTATGTGTTAGTATTTTAGATATGGTTTAAAGAGGCCATATTATGCCCTTTTACAAAGTCTTGACATAGTTTTTAGGGTCAGAATAGTCTACATTGATATAGAGAAGAGCTCCCTTTGGAGTGACTTTCTGCTTTGTAACTTTGCAGACCTTTTCATGCTCAAACAGCAACATTTCAGACTAAAGGAAGTTGAAAATGTAAAAAAAAAATGTGTTCCTCTTTAAGTGAATCACTTTACTGTTACAAGGGTTGATTTGTCTCTTTCATTTCATGAAAAAACAACTCCCTCTCACAGACAACCTATATGGGCTTTCTGGACTACCGCAAAGAGGAGGTCAGAGAGTTGGGCATCAACCCTAGCGACTGCTCCTTTAATCCTGGTGTTTTTGTGGCAGACGTCGGTGAATGGAAAAAGCAAAAGATAACTAAACAGCTTGAGAAATGGATGGCTAAGAATGTCAGGTGATATAATGGTTCATAATTGTTTAAGAGATCAAATTAGTTCAGTAAAAACATTTTTTCTTTTTTCCATGTCAATTTAGGGAGAATCTGTACAGCAGTGCTATGGCAGGGGGTGTAGCCACCCCTCCAATGCTGATCGTCTTTCATGATAAATACACAACCATTGATCCACTGTGGCATGTCAGACACCTGGGTAACTGACTTTTTTTCTGCCAAATCTCACTGAATGACAACTTATTTTAGATCTCTTCACGCTTTCTACAATCAATTTATGCCATCCACTCCCTATTAATTATCCATAATGCTGCAATGCAAATTAATCTATACTTATGTTGATTAAATCTGAAAAGTATTTCATTAATCATTGACCACTTTTGCTTATATATGCACAGCAGTAATTAAAGAATGCACAAGAATTTACCAGGCAGTTATTATATATACATTATAAAATTACACCATTCATATGGTTGGATTTAATTTCTTTACAAAAAAAACAAACCATTCAGCAAGGACACACTACATTGATCAGAAGTGGCAGTGGAGACATGTGATGTTACAAGATTTCCATAAAATAAAAAACCTGATAAGAAATGTTTCTTGAGCAGCAAATCAGCCTATTAGTATGATTTCTGGAGGATCATGTGACACTGAAGGCTTGAATAATGATGCTGAAAAAGTAGCTTTGCCAGCAATAAATTACATTTTAAAACGTATAAAAGAAAAGATTAACAGTAGTGCATAGAAGCAAAATTAAGACTCAAGCCATTTTTTTTATATTCGCAGTAAAGTAAATTAAACTGTTCTTGTGTTCTATGAAGGCTGGAGTCCAGATGCCCGTTATCCCAGGTCCTTCCTCAAAGAGGCACACTTACTGCACTGGAATGGCCACTTCAAGCCCTGGGACTACCCCTGCGTCCATCCGGACCTCTGGGAGAAATGGTTTATCCCAGACCCCACAGGAACATTCACCCTGGTACGACCATAAGACTGAACAATCTCTGAATTTAAACTGGTCACTTCACTGAGACGAGATTGGAGTTGGCAATTTTATGTTAGACAATAGTTCCAGTACTATTTTCGAGTAACTAAATCTTACAAAAATAAACTAAAAAAACCCAAAACACAATCCTGTTATTTTGAAGGGAGTCTGTAAAATGGGTAAAACAAGGCAACGATGAGATAAAAGATGTTACACACAAGGTCCTTTTCCGGAAACATTTAATAGTTCTGTGGACAGGAGTCAGCACTCCACAACTGGGTCAGTTAAATATTAACAAATTTACAATCATGGAGGAATGTAAAAAAAAGAAAAGATCTCAAACACAAACGCAGCGCCTTTAAAAAAAACAGCTCCAATCCCCCAACCCACCCGCACAGAGAAAAGACAATCAGCTGAGATCGGCATCTTCACTCTGCATCACAGTCCGACACTCCGTTCCTCTTAGATTTACACTTTACAGCTCATCTTTTTCTGTGATCTCCTGAAACACAGAAGTACATGTTTTAAGACAAATGAAGACATAAGGAACAGCATCTCAAATGATAAGGACAGGTCTTCCATTTACCCACCCTCATGCAGTGTCAAACCATTTACGCTTTATTTCGATAGTCCATGCAAGTGTTTTGGATCGCACACGTTTTTTGCTCTTTGTTCTAAATTTGCGTGGTAGAGTATAAAAATGCAATTGTACTGCACGTGTCGAATGCGCCCATCCACGTTTGAGTATACTTTGAATGCTAAACAGACACTGTGCAAGACGGAGCCGAATGCGGATAATGAAGTATACCTGGGTCTTTAGTAGACTGCCAACACCATTTAGATTATCACCAACAGACATTCCACTGACCAAGTAACTTTGCAAGTACACGTCAACTTATTCTACTAACCCTAAACCAAACAGTCTACAAATACTCAAGTGTTAGTTGAAATGTAGTTGCAAAGTTACATCTAAAGTAGACTATCAAAATAAAGTGTAACCCTATTAAAGGTGCAGTGTGTGATTTTTAGCGACATCTATTGGTTGCAATTCGCAACCTCACCACTAGAAGTTACGGTGGCCGACAGGAAAAGATGTTGCGGTCTGAGACAGCAGAGAGTAGCCAGTTAAGCAATGCGGTTTCTTTACAAAGATAAAGAAATTATGTTTACTTAATTCAGTAAAACGAAATGTTGCGAATATTATTGTTACTGGTTCATCATTGTGTCAGTTTTATTCCCTGACTTTAGCTAGTTTCACGAACAGTGACGAAACGCATCTGTCCGTTTAGGGCTCCTTTAGAAACATGATGCCGCAAAATGGCGACTTGACATGTAAGGGGACCCACGGTGTATGTAGATAAAACTGCTCATTCTAATGTAATAAAAATATAACGGTTCATTATGTAATGTCTTTATACACCACTGAAAACATAGTTATGGTGTATGATATTGCATTTGTCAACATTTCCTAAATATTACACAGAGCACCTTTAAATTCTCCATTTGCATTTCATGAAAGATACAGTTTTAGAACAACATGAGAATGTGTAAGTGACAGTTTTCACTCACCGAATCTTCCTCCTCTTCCTCTGCCTGGACCACCTCTTCATTCTCAGCATCTGCGTCCTCGGTCTGTTCTTCTGGTTCCTCCTCTGGCTCCTCCTCAACCTGTGAACACGATAACAGGATATTGAGCCAAACTTCATATGAACATAATTTCGTGTACCAGTGCTCGATTGTGCGTGTACCTGTGCGTCGAGGTCTACATTCATGCTGAGCCGCAGCATGCGCTCTATTCTTTCTCCATAAGCTTTGGTGTCTGAGAGCTGGTAGCCAGATCGCAGTGTGGCCGTCTCAAAGAGCACTACGGCTAAATCCGCAGCGGTCTTATCCTCGGAGTCCTCCTATTAGACAAAAGCACAATACGTCAGACTATTTGAACTATTTGCAGATTAAGTGGAAAGTTTAAAAAGTTAATTGAATCAGAATGATGTTTAACTTACATTGACTCTCCTCAACATCTCCTTGATGAGAGGATGTTTGGGGTTGATTTCTAATGTCTTCTTTTGACTTGCGTAATAACTAGAATAAGGGGGGAAAAAAGGGTTTACTTGGTTATGACCAGATAAATTAATTTGCAGAATATTATCCATTTTCACATAGCAAGCCAAGAAGTGGTCGATTGCATTGTTGATTGCAACTCTAAAGGTTCGGTCACATTTACAGATGTTTTGCAAATTTTTGTGGGCAAAATTGTCATTTCAATAGGAATCCACACAATCAGGAATTGTGTATGAAGACGAAAAATTCACACGCATTTTCCATAGCAGGTTCAAGTCAGTCATGCGGTGATTGACCAAAAGTAAGTGGCTTGGTTTGAGCGCTGCTTCATACTAGAGATGCACCGATTGATCGGCTGGTGACCGAAATCGGCCGATTTTCACGTGATCGGCCATGACCGGCGACCGGCCGGTCAGTCTGACATAATCCGATTTTATACCGGTCAAATGCACTCGGGCGCCGCATGATTAACATCGCGCAGCATCACACGTGCACACGGAACGCACATAACCTCGTGAATTACGGCCGTTTCACACCGCAAGCGTGAGCAGCTGTTTTTTTTTTTTTCTTCGGCGTGCCTGTTATCAATGAGTGTATTCACATCGGGAGCGGGAGCAGCGCGTGAACGTCGAGCTGGAGAGTCGCGTGAGCAACAGTGAAGCGCGGGTTTCGGCGCCGAGTCTATTCTGCTTGCGCTCAATTAAAGTGAAAGCACACTGATGGACAAAATAATTATGATTTCATTTCACCCGAAAAATGCCCAAAATGCACAGAATTTGCATGTCTGGTGTGTTTTAACAAGAACTGAAGTAGCCTAGGCTATGTCAGAAAATAAAATTAAGACTCAATATTTATAGAAAATGTACCTATTTAAACTTGTTTTTATCATTTCCCAATCGTTTTCCTGCACTTGCTCCACTTGTCCTGTTTAGCCTGGACATGTGTCAAATGAGAAAAGAACTGTTTGAGAAATATAACTTGCCATTGATGTACAAGTGATTGCAATAGGCCTGTCTGTGTGTGTGTGTGTGTGTGTTGAGAAATATCTTTATACTGCAAGGGTATTGTTATTTTTATATTATTTTATTGCCATTACCTGTTATCATACAGAAGTTTAGTTTGCTAAATATATATTTTTTTAGTTGGATATTGGATGTGAAAAGAAAGAAATAGTTCTTCCATAACACTGCACTTTAGGTGTGTGAATTTCCCACACCAGGAGTAATTTATATAGGCTAGTTCTATTTTATAGCTATTATCTGTTTAGAAAATGTTCTATACAACATGTTCTATTAAAGAGAAGGTAGAAAATAAATATTTGTGTGTGCTGTAAAGTGGTTTAAAAAAAGGAAATCGGAATCGGCGAAAATCGGTATCGGCAGGTCAAACTCAAGAAAAATCGGAATCGGCCTAGAAAATTGTAATCAGTGCATCTCTACTTCATACATCACTACACTGACAATAGACATTGTCTTTTTATCAGCAATATTTAACAATTCTCCTTGACTGCACCTTAAGATGTGGTTAGTGGTTGCCAGGTCATTGCTATGCAGTTTCCTAAGGTGATTGTCACTGTGATCATGCGTTTAAAACTTATTCAGAGGACATACTTTGTGGAAATGTCTTTTCCTGTCTGGTAAGCCTGGGCTTTCATGATCCGTTCCATGTTGCCAGACCATCCGTACTGACTGGCAACCAGAGCACATGGAGAGTTAGTCAGCCTCTGGGACAAAATGGCCTTCTCGATCTGAAACGCGAAACAAGGACAAACATGTTTCAATTTATCTGCCACTTCTACAAGTCAGCCAGCTTCTAATATGGAATACAATGAAAATCATACGTTGTCCTTCAGGGCCTTGTCTTTCATCCAAGTGGTGAGGGGTTCAAACTCTTTCTCCAAAGCTTCCCTCTGCTCCTTGGCCGTATCGCTCTCGTCAAACTTCACACCCTCCTTCGCCACATTCTGGAAGCGTTTGCCGTCAAACTCGGGCAGGGCCTGGATGCAGTACTCGTCCACTGGCTCAGTCAGGTAGACGACCTCATATCCTTTCTTAAGAAGCCTCTCCACAAATGGAGAAGACTCAGCCTAAAACCAGATGAAATATTACATGTTACTATGGAAATTGAGAAATGGAGTACCTTAGTAATAAGCAGTTAAAAGTAAAAACCATTTAAGCACCTCCTTTCTGCTGGTTCCAGCCATGAAGAAGATCTTGTCTTGCTTCTCCTTCATCCGCTCCACATACTGCTCCAGACTGGACTGTACGGTCTCGCTGTGGGAGGTCTGGAAGCGGAGCAGCTTGGCCAGGCGGGTTCTGTTGGAGTGATCCTCAATAACTCCCAGTTTGATGTTGGTGCCGAACTCCTTCCAGAACTTGTCATTGTACTCCTGCTCTGCGATCTTCTTGATCATATCCAGGGTCTTGCGGACCAGCTTCTTACGGATGACCTAAGGAACCAACATGAGTTTTGAAAACAAATGAAATTTGCCTGTGCAACATGTATAATTTCATCATTAATTGACCAAAAGTCAATGTTACTTTGACACGATGAGCTCACCTTGAGCAGTTTGTGTTGCTGTAGAGTCTCTCTGGACACATTCAGAGGCAGATCATCAGAGTCCACCTGAGAAATGAGATCAAACATCTTTATAGACTCTCCAAACATTATAATTATGGGCTGAGACGTATAAAAATACACATTTCATTTCAAGTGATTACACCATCTACCTTCCTTGGTATGACATTACAAATATCAAAAAGGTTTCAAATATTTATTAAAAATCTCATTCGCAAATTCTATATACATTTAAAAAAAAAAAAAAAAACTAATTCCCAGGCAGATAGTTTTTTATAATATAATTTATAATCTAAAATATACATTTATAAAAAAATACAAATACTAACAAAAAAACTAAAATTTTTAGTATTAACACTGAATTAAATTCAGTAGTACTTTTACCCAGAAATAATCAACTATATTTATGCAAAAAACAAATATATTTTGCTAAATAAAAGCACATATACCCTCCAATGTATTACGCAAGATGTTGCGTTACTGCACACATGCAATCTGCTCAATAATGGAAGTGTTCTTCACTAATGAGCCAAAACGCATGAGGGTTATCGCTTCTAGGGAAATGCGACGCAAATGAGATATTTCTGTACATGCAGAACTAGGATTGTAAAAGTTTGTCATAAAATTTCAGTGCATTCTGAATATCATAATGGCAACACTTAAATAGAGACAGCCAACGGCACTTACAACGCCTCTGATGAAGTTGAGGTACTTGGGCATCATGTCATGGAAGTCATCGGTGATGAAGACTCTACGCACAAATAGCTGAGAGGAAAGAAACAAATTAGGTACAGTTAACTCAACTACAACATAAGAGAATGTGTTCTTTTCCCAAATAAAAATCATCAATTACCTTGATGAAGTCATTCTTCTTGGTCCCATATTCGTCGAAAAGACCTCTGGGTGCAGATGCAGGGATGAAGAGGATGGACTTAAAGGTAACCTCGCCTTCAGCAGTAAAGTGAATGTGTGACATGGGCTCATCTGTGTCCTGAATGAAAGCAGAATTCCACTTGAATTAATTCAAGAGGCCACAGATGACCATAAAAGTTGATTATTTTTGCACAAAGCACAAATTCTCTCACCCTGGAGAAGGTCTTGTAGAAGGCTTTGTATTCATCCTCCTCCACTTCTCTTGCAGGCCTCTGCCAGATGGGTTTAATGTCATTCATCAGCTCCCAGTCCCACACGGTCTTCTCCACCTGAAGGAAGTGAGGAATCATTGAAATCCTTGAGAAATGTATATAAAAGAGTTGCAACTGGGGTTTATTTGCATATACGTTACCTTCTTAGTCTTTGGTTTGTCCTTGTCTTCATCCTCTTCCTCAACCTCAGCTTCATCTTCAGTGGCCTCTTCCTTATCTGCCTCAGCCTCATCCTCAATGGGCTCCTCTACAGTCTCGGTCTGAGAAACGACAAACCGATGAGTTTATGGAGTCCTAAAGCTAGTTAAGCAAATGGTAAACTTCAAACTAGCGAGTCTTTGGTGGAGACACTGACCTTGCTGCTCCATACATAGATGGGGAAGTTGATGAACTGGGAGTACTTCCTCACCAGGTTCTTAATAGTCTCCAGCTCAAGGTAGTCGGAAGCTTCCTCTTTCATCACCAACCTGATGAAACGAGACTTTAGTTACAACGTGTCACAATCTACACATTTGAAACATTTCAAGTTTAGCTGCTTACGTAATGGTGGTGCCTCTGCCCAGAGTGTCACCACGAGGGTCTTCGATGACAGAAAACTCGTTGGAATCAGATTCCCAGATGTGTTGGGTGCCGTTGTTGTGCTTGGTGGTGACAATGACCCTATCAGCCACAAGGAAGGCAGAGTAGAAGCCCACACCAAACTGACCAATCAGCTCAGAGGTGGACTGATTGTCATCCTGTATCTCAGTCATCTTGTTGAGGAACTCGCTGGTTCCAGACTTGGCGATGGTACCAAGGTTCTTCACAAGTTCTTCTTTGGTCATGCCGATGCCAGTGTCAGTGATGTGAAGCATGTTCTTTTCCTTGTCGGACTGGCGAGAGAAAACAAGACAGGACTAAGTATTGAATAACCTAGATAAAAGCAAGTCAAAATATAAATTAACTAGTTGGTTGGAGTGTTTTAACACCATGCCAGCTTCATTGGCTATTTTCATGGCAAGTAACAAGTTAAACCATTAGAGCAATTTAAAAACCTATATATGGTCTTTAAAAATTTGCTTTAGATTAAAACTCTAAAATGGATACAGTTGACAAACTCTTCTAAAGTGTTTGCAGAGTAATATAATTTCCAAAGAGAACTTAACCACAATAGAGATGGTTTAGATAACCATAAGAGATACTGGACTTTAATAAAAGAACTAATAAATAAAAATGTAATCATTTGCGTAGTTAAACAAGGTGTTGAGTATCAACTTTTAAGATATGAAAATTACAGGAAGGAAATGCTCCTCAATTTGCTTCATGCTTGTTTGAATTCCTTTTGCAATGCAAATGTGAATTATGTTGTCTCTCTCCACTGGAAATTTCAAGTACTGTAGAGGTGAGTCTCAGGACTCGTTTTAACACACCTTGATTTTAATAGTAAGCTCTTCATTTCTCAGCAAGGGCATCATCGTTGGTCAGAGACAACAGCCGGATCTTATCCAAGGCATCGGAAGCATTAGAGATCAGTTCTCTAAGGAAGATCTTTAGGGTGAAAAATTATGAAGCGTTAATCTTGTGTGATTTGCAAAACCATGAGTAACAGCATGAAGACTAAAACTACTTTAACATCTAACACCTCCAATACTCACCTCCTTGTTCTTATACAGAGAATTGATGATCAGTTTCATCATCCTGTTCACTTCAGCCTGGAATACATGTTTTTCTGCTTTATCACGAATTTCCTTTATTTGTGAGGCGTTCAGACCATCTAGCTGAATGGCTTCTTCCTCCCTGTTAGAGAAGAGATGAGAGAGCACAAAGGATGCTTGTGACATCTTCGTTTCTTTGGGGACTTATTACCATTTACCCTTGGGCATTGTGGAGCAAGACAAATGCATCAACCAGATGTTCAACCTCCATTGGGGAGCATTTATGGTCTTTGTGAGGAGCTTAAAGTGAATATATCCGAATGTAACCTCATAACAGATAAACAAATGCATTTAAGAAGCTAAAAATAGCAGCTAAGATTACTTGAGAAATTACGGTGAACCCTTTATTTAGACTCGGATCTTAATCTCAAAAATTGATGCTCAAGTCCATACAGACCTCTTAACAACCTCATCATCTGTGCGGGATCCATCTCTGCTCTTCCCAAGGTCCTCTTCCACTGTGCCGTCAATGTCAACGTCATCATCAGCTTTCACAGATGCTGCAATTATGCAAAACAAGATTATGACAAAACCACAAATAATGTAAATGCACCATTGGTGATAAAAAGCACTTAAATGCTATGCAGATTCAACAGTGTTACTCAACGATATATCAGCACCAAAATTCAACTAAATTCCGAAGTATATTTGCTAAGGAAAACCCCTTTTGTGCCCAGCAAGGATGTTTGCTCATTTTACATGTGCTCTGTGAAGCAAAATTGTATTAAAATTGCTCAGGTATGCATTGGTTTGTGTGCGAATGCACTTTCTTGATCCAGAAGATCTCAGTTAGACACTTAAAGGCCTTGATGTGACAGTTCACATGGTTCAAGATCGCCGATTTAATTCTTCTTTAAATGTGCAATTAGACTTCATTGTTCCATTTCTCTTTTGCGCGACATTATTCGTTTTTCTTAAATCCTACATTAGTAAAAGCAACCATTTCGATGCAATTTGTCATTATAAAAGCATCATAGTGCTAACTGTATCATTATTAAATGGCATCTGAATATATGAAGGCCATTTCAATCTTGAGGAAACTTCCAGAAGCACATGCAATTCAGATCCACTCTCCAGGTTTTATTTCCTGTTCTGAATCATTCACCCATTTAGGATGCGTTAAAAAAATGCAAATAAAGTATTATCAAAAACTGAATATATAACACTAAAGCTTACATGGAACCAAACAAAGACAGCAACATTAGCTACTGCAAACACTCACTGAAGCTTTGTCAAGTTCAAAGACAGCAAACTGCATAACGGTGCATTTCAAGGCTATTTAATTAAAAACATACTCACCGAAAGCCAATAGTGTACAGAGGAGACCGATAATCCACACTCGCCTCATTGCTTTAGAAAGAAAAACTGTTTATTAATGAGACTCAATAGCAGATTAACGCCTTGAGCTGTTGCAGCACCCTGTACGCCTCGATGAATTCTTGCAGTGCGTGGACAGAGAGCGAGAAATCAGCTTTATAAACTCCACCGCTCTAGGGTTGTGCTCATTCGTCATGAGCCAATCACAGCACCCCACGCACAACACCGCACCAATCAGAGAGCGGTCCGCAGCCGTTGTCGTCCAATCACCGCCTTACATGTCCGATTTTACACGTTCCGATCGTGGCTCGCGTTGGTTGGCTCAATGGGATGCCAATTCATCGAGCGAAGGAGGTTTTGTCATAGACTGCAATAACTGATCTGGGGACGGTGTGGGTTTTGTTTACTTCTTTGAGCGGGTTGGGGGAAACGGAACTAGGTGATTCAGAATCAGATTACATTTATATTACGGTCACCTTAGTAACAAGTTGTTGACATGATAGACCACAAGAAAGTCCCGATAGGATTGGTTGACTTAAAGATACACTATTATTTTATTTTTATTTTACTTAGTTTATGTTCACTGGATTTAGTAATGGAGAGATAAAACATTAAAATGTTTTATTTATGTACCTTTTAATATTTGTGCATTTATTTTTTTCTCTGTTGAATGTAGGCTACATATTTAGATTTCTGAAAGTGTCACACACTAAAAATGCAAGGAATACATATCCAAGAAAAAATAATGGGAGCGTCTGACGGCCTGGTGTTTCCTCTTCAGCCTTACCTGTGCTATTTTCCAGGTGATCTTCAAGAAGAGTTGTCTTACCTGAAAGCAAAAGTGTTTCCCCAACTAGATGCACTTTGCCAGACAAGAGGAGCCTGTTTCAGACCCGTGGATTTACAGCAAAGCAAACAAGAAAGGGATTATGAAAATGATGAACATCAGATACATAAGCCAGATCTTTTCGACCAGCAGTTGAAAATCAGTTTGGATCTCATCGACCGCTCATCTTTTTTAATCTGTCTTCTTGGACACAGCTATGGACAATGTCTGCCAGGAGAGAATGGTTCTCAATCTGATATCGGCCCATGTTCTTTGTCTGAGGTGGCTAGGAACTTGCATGTTGCTGCAAAGGCTGGTTACCCTTGGGTCATGGAGGACAGGTATCGCACCTGTAGCCTGACAGAGCTGGAGATCACCAAGGCAGCCTTCATTGACAACCACAGAAGCTGCTTCTTTTATTTTAAAGACTGTACCCCACTGAATGTGGAGGATGACAGCAGTGATGAAATGCACGTCTTCCTAAACATGCTATCCAACCAAAGCAAAAGTGAGAGACAGAAAACGAGAGACCTAAAAAGAAGGATCATAAATCATTGTCTTCCTGTCAGGTTTGAGAACAGACCACAATGTCTTGAAACATAAATACAGATTTATTTTAAATACTAAATTCCATTTGTGTATGTGTATGTGTATATATATATATATATATATATATATATATATATATATATATATATTATATATATATATATATATATATATACGATCAAACCAATAATTATTCAGACATCAGATATATATATTTTTTTACTAGTGACACTATAGGTCATTTATGTAAGTGCGGATAGCAAATAAAAGTAAAATGTAACATATTCAAAACTTCTTCATACAGTGGACTACCAGTAAAATGTATTAAAAAAATGGGACCAAAAATTATTCAGACACTTTGACCTGACTACGTTTTGCTTAAGTGTTTTTTCTTTAATTGCTATGTAACTGTTTTACACAACGAACAGACTGAACACAATTAAGCATTGCTTGGTAATTGGTTGACCTAAATGGGTATTTATCTAATTGTGTACTTAAATTTAACAGCTGGCACCTATTCAACCTAATTCACTTGTGAGATAGTCCAACTGAAGGATGGCCAAAACCAGTGAAATATCAACTGATTTGATAACTCTGCTCTTGTCATATTTTATTACCATTTTCTAAAATATAGTGAATAAACTCTAATAAAGTTAGAAATGTTGAAGGTGTCAGAAATAAATTTTGGTTTGACTGTATGTATGCATGTATATGTATATATATATATATATATATATATATATATATATATATATATATATATATATATATATATATATATATATGTGTATGTGTGTGTGTGTGTGTGTGTATATATATATATGTATGTTTGCATCCTTGTTTTTCTTTCCACTGTGTGGCAGATTCTTCAGAAACCTTCATGAACTTAAGGAGATGATAAGGGTGGATTGGGAAGGAGTCATTTCTAAATTTCTTGAGGATCCAAAACATCCGATCTTAGGTAGGCCTATCATTCTTGACCAGTTTTCTAAGTTTTTTGTTATCTAATAAAAGGCTTTTAAACAAGTTCTGAATTAAGCCCATATTTTATTCCGGTTTTATTTTATTATTTAATCTGATTTATTTTAGTATGTAATATATATTTTTTATATTTTATTGATTATATCTGCATGTATATTTTATTTATACATTATATTCTGGTAGTCATTTTGAAAAATAATTATTTTATTTTAATTCTTTCTCTGGCCTAATCAAAACCCAGGGAAAAGTTATGAAGTATCAGCCTGGTACTTTTTGAGTTGTTAAATGGCTTTGGGGTTTCTCAGACACCAAAACAGAATATGAAGGTTACATTTTTTTTATTTTGAATCTATGTTTTAGGATGGCAGGATTCATTGGATCGGCATTACCAACAGAGCCATGCACGTGTATTGTGTGACTGGTTTGTGCCCTCAGTACCCACCACAGAAATACTGAATGCAATAAACAAATTTCTGCATTCTATAATCCATAATACAAAATCTGAGACATACTCAAAAAATCCAGGTGCTCATTTCACATGGTAAGAAGATAAAAACTAAATACAGCAGGCAAACTGTGTTTGATTAACATATGTTATAATAGGACAAATTATTGTTTACTTTCAGTGATTTTGACCAGAAAGACTCCGTGAAGTCTATCTTACTGGTATGTGGTGAAAGGGGTTGTGGGAAGTCCACTCTGGCAGCGAGGTGGCTGCAAGCCTTCTGCCAACAGAATCCTGATTTTCTAGTCATTTCTCACTTCTGTGAAACCAGCACATCCAGCACTGATGTCAGGTCTATGCTTAGACAGTGTACTGCCCAACTTCGAAGAGCACATTATGGTAAATTTCCTCATTTTTTCCAGCAGAAGTGTGTTATGAGTCTTGGCGTTTTCTTTATTAATAAAACAAATATTCTGAATTCTGGCCCTCGAGGTCCACTCTCCTGCAGAGTTGTTGCGTTCCATTTGTCCTCGGAAGTGGGAAATTCCTAGTTCCCAGTAGGAACCTCATCTGGTCGGAGTTGTGATTGAAAAACTCAGAGGCTGCTTGACGCATGAACTGTAGTGAAACCGTATTAATATATTGTTTATTAGCACTTCTGCTTGTCTTTGTTTCAATAAACCCAGTGGTGCACACAGTAATACTTCTTTCTGCAGGTGATTTTCCAGATTGGGAAGACATCATTGAGTTTGAGTACATCCATCGCGCTGTCCAGGCATTTACGGCAGCAGCCAATCTTGGGCCTTGTATTCTTCTTATAGATGGTATTGACCTTTTGACAGAAACACTTGGACTCTCAAAGCAAAAGGTGATCTTTTAGTCCTCTGCATGAGCAGGTTGTCATTAACTTTTATTTAAAAAAAATGAACACCTTGTTTGTTTTCCAGGTGAAGGCACTACAGTGGCTGCCAGATCCTCTGCCTCACTGTTGCAAAATGATCATCACCACAACCTTTACTGACCTCACTTACAAAAGTCTCACCAGCAGGACTGATGTCCAGATTCTCAGCTGTCCCCACATCTCCGATCCTAGTGTTCAGCAGAGCATTTTACTCAGACATCTGGCTTTACCTTACAAGGAGCTGCCGACCAGTGTTTTGCAAAGAATCGTGCGTAAGAAGCAGTGCCACCTGCCGGCTTTTTTAGCGCTCATTGGCACAGAGTTACGGACGTGTGCAGTGCTGAGGGAGAAAGAGCAAGAGATGGAGCTGTTGCAGGAGTATGTAGAAGCTGATTCGCTTCCAGAGCTCTGGGTGAAGGTCATACATCGCTGGGTGAAAGATTTCAGCAGAACTGCTCCAACAGAAGTCACTGAGACTCGGACTAGCACTGCATCACACAGGGAGGGTAAGTCCTTTTTACTTTATTATATAAAACCATGCTTGTCCTGACTTTCATATTTCATTAGTTATAGATAATAAGCATTTCCTGTTCCGCTCTCTCTCTTCAGATCTCTCAGGCTGGGTGTGGGACACACTCCGTCTCATTCATGTGTCTCGTGCTGGCCTGACTGAGGCTCAGGTTCTGGCTTTGTTGGAAGATCTAGGTTATTGTGGTAATCTAAGAGTCGAGGGTTTGGAATGGGCCCGCTTGCGCTCTGCTTTTTGGCCTTGGGTTCAGGAGAAAGACAATGGTCTTCTGACCATCATGCATCAGTCCCTCAGCCAGGCAATGAACCTGTTGTTGCATGGTAAGGATGTTTGTTATTTGTCTTATTCTTTTTTTATTATATTTTCATTCCTTGCCACAAAGGAATTCTTGAATTCACTAGGATTTTTTTGAAATAGAGTACAAACACTTTTGAAGAGTAATATAATTTCCATAAACAGAACAGGCATTTCCAATGTGTTCACACAGTTGTGCTCTTGTCTCTTTCACTTTAAGGTATGGAGGGTCAGAATTCCTATCATCTGATCCTTGCTAAGTTTTTTCAGAAGTCCGGTTTAGAGCTTTGTTGCTGGGCAAGAAAGATGGAAGAGATTCCTTGGCATCTCAAGCAAACTGGTTCATTCAAGGAGTTGCATGACTTCCTTAGCGATCCAGTGTACGATAACTGCAATTTATCATTTGCTAATGCAGAAAATCTTTTGCTAATGCAGTAGGCATTGTGTTTTCAATTTCGTTATGAAATAAATAGTTCATATCTCAGTCAACACTGATGCTTATCATACAGACATACTGTGTGTGTGTGTATATATATATCTCATATCTCCATATTTTTCCTAGTACCATGGAGTTTTTGTCAAGCAACCTGAAGCGATACCCACAGATGACAATTGATGTTGTACATTATTGGACACTACTAAGGGAGAGAGGATTTGATTCTGTGACGTCATTCCAGAATCTGATGGCTCAGACTTGGGAGCGTCTTAATGGTAAAACCAACTTTTTATTACTTAACCTGTAAAGTGTTAAATTGTAAGGAATTGCCTTTAAAAGATCCCCTTGGAAAGGACCGTTCTTATATGTAGACTCAGAGAAGCAGAATTTATGGTGCAAAATTTGTTTATATTATTTAAAATATTTACCATGTATCATAGCATTCATCTCGGTCACTTGAAAGGATGCTTTGGTAGTTTTTTGTAAGTTATGTAAAGTGTACAAGTAAACTATAAAAAAATGATTATAATATTGATCACTTCTTGGTATATGTTAACTACTTTCACCTGGTCTTTAGACGCTCACCCTCCAGATCACAGCAGTGTGTGGCGATTAACATTGTTCTGCTGTAAAGTTTTGCTCTGTTTGGGTGAGATGCAACAAGCTGAGGAGCTGCTACTAAAAGCAGAACAAATTTTCCAGAAGGTAAAAATAATACAACACACTTTCTGTTATATGATTAGCTAATCATTGTCAGAATTTGCATGCATTCAAAAAACCAAAACACAAAAATGTATCATACTCTAAAATGCAAGCTGTTTTCCTCCACAGGGAATAGAGCAGGATTGTGACAGTATGAGGTTACTGCTCAAAGTGCAGCATATGCTGGCAGAGCTTTACGTCCGAATGCATCTGCCGAAAGACTCCGAGATGTATTGCCACAAGGGCCTTGACACTGCCAGGTGTCTTACAGTAGCCCGTCTTGACAGCGCAGAGGTCAAACTCATAGTTGGTAACATGCATTTCATATTTCCTCCTGCATTCATATAGCTTACGAGTTATATTTTGTCAAGCGTGCGTATTTTGCAGTTGTAATCTGCTCTCACAGGACAGCTGCTTTGTCTTGTGTGTCTGGCATTGCTGGCGGATGGACGGGTATATGCAGTGCCAGGGCTTTTCAAACAGATCAGCTCTTCTAGATACATTTCTGTCCATCCTTGTGCTGAAGGCACAGCCATGCTCCTGAAGGCCATTCACAAGTAAGACAACAAAACAGTGTGAGAAGTCTCCCCCCTCATTTAATTTGATTTAGAAATTATTCAAGAAATATTTCGAAGAAATATTTAATTTAAGAATCATTAAATATAATATATAAATTATGCTACATCCATGTCAAATGATGACTGTGGTTGTAGTCTTTAACTTACTATTGGCAAATCAGACACCACTTTCTGTCTGATACTGGTGAAAAAGTATTTTACTGTAAAACATACAAAAATAACGTTGTGCACATTTGATTGCATTTTCAAGGTTGAGTGTTTGTAAGCCCAAGACTGCGGAGAGATGCTTCCAAGCTGCACTGGCCAGCAGGAGGCGCTGGTGTGGCCATGATCATCCTCTGGTAGCAGAAGTGGAGGAGCAGCTTGCAGATTTTTGGGCCAGTGCTCAAACCAATACAGAGTAAGACATGGACTTATGTGCAATGCTTATCTAGTTACCTCAACCTCATCAAACCTCAAGGTCACAGGCTCTATTTGCACTTTCAGATGGACACAGAGGAAGATTGTTGAACTGTACCGCCACGCTATAAGCACTACAGAGACTGATGCTCGGGCATTGCAACTTCCAGGCGCGCAACACAACCTTGCTGTCGTTCTTATGAAGCTTGGTGAGTGACTAAATGGCTGCTTGAACACAACAGTGACCACCCACTTTAGTGGCCTTGGTTTCAGAGGCATATTGTTCATTAAAAGCTTTGTCTATTTGATCATGGCAGGTAAAGTGTTGTTGCGTAGCTGCAGTAGAGTGGAGAGGAGAGAGGGGCTGGATCTACTCCAGAGAGCTGCAGATGTAAGGATTCACCTCCTGGGCCCTGAGCACCCAATGACCCGAGACCTGGAGCAGTGAGCTCCATTTCATTACACTACAACTGCTTTTTAAGAAATCACACAGTGGGCTACAACAGTCTACAGACTAGGAGCTTCTCTACAGACAGATCGTCATCTTGTAACCAGGATAAAACCTTAAAAAGACACTGGAGGTTCACAGCTGTCTGTATTTGGGCCACAGAGTGACATAAGGTTTATTTGACCGGCGACTGTCTGTCTCTTACCAGATCAATCCGAAGGGGCTTTCCAGGCAGACGGATCATCCCGGAGGAAGCTCTGAAGGCACTGAACAGAAAGATGAGAAGACTCACTTCTAACTGCATATCACTTTGTCACATGGTCAGACCAGTCATGTCTTTTATAGTAAGAGCTATTCTTTTCTATTCTATTCTATTCTATTCTATTCTATTCTATTCTATTCTATTCTATTCTATTCTATTCTATTCAGGACTATTAAAATTGATAATGTTTCTGTCCATATTAGCATATGGTCTGTCCATGTTTGCATAAACATATGTTTTCTAGGATGTGGATGCTCAAAAGATGTTTTTTTTGCTCACCATGGCTGCATTTCTTTAATTAAAAAACAATAGGAGTGAAATAATAGAACCATTTTCTATTTTAATTGGCAGAAATTGTCAGTTCATAATTTAAGTTCTGTATGGGCCATAAATATTTGGCATGCCTTTGTAATGTATCTAGAATTATTTTATGAGTATGACTTGTACCGGTATTGCTTTTGTTCATTTGCTTCTAGTGAACATGTACACTACCATCAGACCAGACATGTCTTTTCTGTAAAAGGGAAATTCTATTCTATGAAGGAATATTAAAATAGATACATTTTTCTTTCTATCTATATGTTTGTGTGTCATCCAGCCATCCATCCATCTTTGGAGCCTAGCTAAGGGGGAGTTTTTTTAGACTTTTATTTTGAAAATAGCTGGCATTGGGTAGTACTTGGCGTGAATCCAAGACCGTGCTTCCAGTTTCCGCTTTCATTTCTGTAGAAACGCAGAATAGAACTCCTAGAACTACAGGGTCTCAGCAGCCCAGCACTGCTGTCTCTCTTCAGCGCAGACATGTCTGGCTACTCTCGGATCATACATCATGCGACCAGCATATTATGCAGCAATAAAGGCTCTATGGAGGTATCTCAGCTGCACCAGAGGGTCTTCCAGCGCTTTGAGATAACCGAAGAAGATTTGTGGTTCATCATTAAGAAGTGTGCCCGCTTCATAGCGACCCAGAGCAAACCTAGAACTGAGGATGGAGAGTCTGACTACATTGTTGTCGCGAAAACATCTTTAAGACTCTGCAAGAAATATTCCAATAATGAATGTTACGAGTGTCAGGATTTACACCTGTGCAAGTATTTTGTTTATGGCAACTGCAGATATGGGAAAGGAAGGTAAGGTTGGGAGAACATCTGGATATCTAGTGTAAGATGTTCCTATTATATTTACTAAATGTAGACCATAAAGTGATTTATCCTTAAAAGGACAGATACGTTAATACAATAAAATAACAGCTATTACCAGTCATAACGCCTTTAAGTTCTGTACGACACATGCGATTTAATGTAGCCTATCCAGAATTATTTTATGAATATCTATTGCTTTAGTTTATTTTCATGCGTGAACATATACACTAGGCCTACCAAAGTTATTTATAATGGCCATTTTCAGCATTTCAGTATGTTACATTGATCACAATTGTGAAAAAAATGCAGCTTAGAGATTGGCGACTTGGCGAGTATTTTTATTTATATATAACCGATATTAAAAACGTTCTGCGTTGTTTATTATAATAATATGAATTACCACGTAACGTCATTAATATTAATAATAGCATCCAGCAACTCTATTCACATTAATTGAATGTATTGCTTGGATAATTACTCAACATAATATAATAACGATATTCATAATGCATATTATGTTTTCAGAGTGGTATTAAGTATAATGGTCATTTAGTTTTTATTGTGTCAAAAAGCAGAAATAAACTATTAAAAATCAGTTCTGCATAGTGGCTATATCATAGACATTAAAAAATTGGTAGTAAGAAATATTGGTCATGTTAAAGCAAATATCTCTTTATTTTACAGGTCTTTGTTACATATGTTACATGTACTTACTATAGTAATTACAGTAAATGATGTAACAATTATATAGCTTAGTAAGTACATGTTAATTATTTTTACTCTTGCATAGATACATTGTAACAAGGACACTATGAAATAAAGTGTAACCAAAGTTTGGGAATTATGTAGAGACCAAAAATCACTGTATGCTTTTTGTGGATGTGTTTGTCAGGAAGGAGTGTAAATTTTCCCATAATATCCAGTCACAACATAACTATCCCCTTCTGCGGGAGTGTACGCTTCATGAACTGAACGAGGATGATCTCTTCCTGCTTCTGATCCAGAATGATCCTGCCCTACTGCCAGAGGTGAGGAAATACATAAAATAGCTAAATAGCTACCTAAATGTTTTTTGGACTCCATTCTCATGAGAGAATTCCCCCCCGAAGCCAAACTGGGTTTATGATTGGGATATTTCTGCATTCCAGGTACCTCTCCTGCCGTTTGAAACGCCCTTCTCCGTTTCGCTCTGCGCTCAGTTACGAGACGTTTTCAGAGTAGAAAAGTGCTCACGTATCCGCTCTGACGTTTGTTCTGGCATGTTTGAGTTGATTCAGCGACTGGTTACACCCAAATATACAATGTCACAGTGTGAAGTCATTGAATATTTGAGTATATCAGTTTATCAGAACACTTGTTTTTTTTTTTCTGCGTTATGTCCTGGATAAGGAGCAATCTGATCAGTACCATCAGTCAAAAGCCTTAAAAATCTTCACAAAAAAGTAAAAAAAAAGCAAGAAAAAGTCAACCATTAAGTCATCCAAGTGAAGCTCTACTTCTTCCGTGTTCCAGTCAGTATGTTAATGTTAAAAAAGAAAGAAAGAAAAAAAACAGGCAAGTGGTGAATTGAGAAGAATTGTGGTCCACGTTCAGGATGAAGAGTTGCTGATGGAGAGATATTGATGTTCTAAGATCTTCAGGTGTCCTAAGTGTGTTTTTCCACTTTGGTAAAAAAAAAAAAAAAAAGACAAAAAAAAAAGGAAAAATATGGAGAATTTCCTGTAAACAGGTAAAGTAGAATGTTTTGCTGAGCTCTGTGACACATTGGTTTAAGCTAGAAGTTTGAATGTATGTGTAAGGCATTTAATTAGTTTAATTTAATTAATAAATGCATGTGTGATTTTGTAATATAAATTCTTTTTGCATATAACCCTGATATTTAAATAATCCATCTCGTGTTGTATATACGCAGGTGTGTGCTCACTATAATAAAGGCATTGGGCTTTTCGGGGCCTGTACCTTTATGGAGCGCTGCACTAAGTTGCATATTTGTCAGCACTTTGTGCAAGACAACTGCCTGTTCGGTCCCAAATGCAAACGGCAGCACAGCATCGACGAGCACAGCCGCAGGTTGCTGGAGGGACGGGGTCTCGGTGGTGACATCATCCATGACCTGCCCTACATCTACCAGAACGTTTATCGTCTGAACTCACAAACTCTCAGCAGTGGTAAGGGCACTTATATTCATTCACATATATTATACACTGATGAGCCAAGACATTATGACCACTCACAGGAGAAGCGAATATCATTGATCATCTCCTAACAAGGCCATATATTAAGGTCTGGGTAGATTAGATGGTAAGGAAACATTCAGTTCTCCTAAGAAAACATGTTGGATGCAGGAGAAATGGCATCTGATAAGGCCCAAACTGGGTCAGAGTATCTCTGAAACAGCAAGGCCATTCATTTGGACTTAAATTTGACACGTACCACCTACCTAAACATTGTTGCAGACCAGGTACACCCTTCATAACAACAGTGTTCCCTAGTGGAAGTGACCTCTTTCAGCAGGATAATGCACTCTGCCACATTGCACACACTGTTCAGAGATGGTTTGAGGGACATGATGAAGAGTTCAAGATGTTGGCCTGGCCTCCAAATTCCCCAATTGAGCATCTGTGGGTTGTGCAGGAGGAACAAGTTAGATCCACGGCAGCTCCACCTCGCAACCTCCCAACAGGACTTGAAGGATCTTCTGCTAATGTCTTGGTGACAGATATACCACAGGACACCTTCATGGCTCTTGTAGAGTCCATGTCTCAGACGGATGTTTTGGCAGCATGCGGAGGACCAACAGCATATTAGGCAGGCGGTCATAATGTGTTGGCTCATCTGTGTATATTCATTAATTTATAATATACATACATTTCAGAACTGATATCTGATCAAGGCATCAAACCGCTCACTCAAGTGGAGAAGAATGAAATCTGTCTGCACTTCATAAGAGGGAAATGCAAGTTTCAGGGTTGGTGTCAATGTCGTCTAGCTTACTTATGGTTAATCTTCTTGCCTTTAACCTATTTATAATGGGGGGTTTTATTGCTTCAGACCAGTGTGTCCTTGTCCACTTTAATCTTCCGTATAAGTGGGAGGTTTATGACGGGAAAGACTGGAGGGATTTAAGAAACATGGAGGAAATAGAGAAAGCTTACTGCGACCCAAAGAATGAACACAGGTCAGTACAAAGACATTTTTTAAGACATTAATTGTGACATTTTTTTAATTGGAAAAAAAGGACTGTTTTTTGAGACCGCTCTCCCACTCTCTCTTTACTCATCCCTTCTCTTGGACTCAGTCCAGGCTCGAGACCGGTGGATTTTGTGTCCATGACCAGGAACTGTGACCCTGTGCGCCGACTTTCAACAGTCTCTTCCGTCTCTAAACCCGCCCACTACATCCTGACAACAGAGTGGATGTGGTACTACAAAGGAGATCACGAAAACTGGATAGAGTACGGTCAACCGGTGAGACTGGATTACAAACATAGTGGCCATACTCTCATCTAAAAGAGGAATTTATCTTTAAGGTCAGGTTGTGGTTTTGTTTCTGTACTGTTTTTCTTTAGGATGACAAGCAACGTGTGACCTCTGTAACATCCAGAGAGCTGGAAAAAACTTTTCAGGAGGACAGCAATGCGGAAGTTACGGTCATTAAGGGCAATAGGCATTACTTTGTCAGTTTCCAAGGTACTACACACCATCATATCTCAGGTCTGGAAAAAAAATGTCATAAAATTATTTCATTTAAAATTGATTGACCGTGAGCATTTATTATATTATATTATTATTAAATTATATTATTATATTATATTTATTAAATTATATTATATTGTATTATGGGACTTTCTTTTTTTTACAGATATGTATCAAAGGAACCCCAAACACAACACAAAGAGAAGGGTGCGCAGACGACCACGCTTTGTGTCTATCAATGAGGTGGAAACTAAAGCCCAGTGACTTACAAAACACACACATGTATGTTTACGTACCTGAGGATAGACATTCAAATCATGAGTTACTCGTTCATTTTCTTGCCATTTGGATACACTCACATTCACTTAAAGGGATAGTTCACGCAAAACTGAAAATTCACTCCTCATTTATAGAGCCTCAAGAAGATATTTTGAAGAATGTGGGTAACTAACAGTTTCTGGTCCCCTTTGACTTTTTTCTATACTATGGAAGTCAGAGGGGTCCTTACCAGCAACTGTTTGGTAACCCACATTCCTCAAAACCGTTTGTGTTCAACAGAAGAAAGAATTCATGCAGGGTTAGAACAACTTGAGGGTGAATAAATATATAAAAAAAACTTTTTTTGAAAGCCAATTCACACTGCACCGACAGACTTCGACCAAAAGCTACAGACTTGGGTTTTGTCGGATCAATGTGTTTGACTTGAGAAGTGGCATATTGTAATTCGTGGCCAGTTGCATAAAGGTTAGTCTTAAAAGTTAGTCATCTAAATGTTTTCTTCAAGACTGGTCATAACTTTTTAAGCATTACATAAAAAGGTATATTGGTATCATTTGAATTGTGAAGGTAAGACTGATTACCCCTTGGTTAACTGCTAGCTGGTCAAACTAGTTCTTAAGACAGTCTTAATATAGTGGCTAAGTTTATGCCACTGGCCCCTGATGATTGTGTGTGTTGGTCACCGTCTGTCTGTGCTGTGTGTGTAGAATTGGCCTTTACAAACTCAAGGCTCTTCTCAATTAATAACTGAGGAGACCCTATAATAGTTGCTCTGAATGAAATGCAATGGCTTTGATTGAAATAATATAGTCATATTAATATGAAGAAATATTAAATATATTTCATCATTTTTAACCAAAATAGATCTGTCTTTGCCAGAAAATTCTGTGGCTACATCTTTGATTTTTAAGTACTTATGATTTATTTAGCTCAAAAAAATGCTCATATGAGAGGGTCCTACCATCAGATCAAGACATTTAGATACTGTGACTTTAGCGGAATATTTATTGGTTTATTCTTTATTATTATATTGGTTCTGTTGGTTTTTCATGCCATGGGTGTGTCTGGTGTGCCTTCAGTGAATGTGGTACCTTTGTGATATGGATCAGCCTATAAGGTACAAACTTGCACTTTTTTCAAACCATGTATTCGTCAATAAATTCTCCCTGTTTTTCCAATTTTGTCACTCATTTAAATACAAGGTTTTCCATGTCTATAAGAGATAATCACTGCAATCTTGCAACCCTACTGGTGTGTGCATCAGGGTTTTTAAATGGAATTAACGTTCATTTTACCTTGAATGATAACTCTCAAATGATTAAAACCCCCAAGGAAGCCAAAGAAAAAGGTATGTAGGCTTATTAGCTTACTTTACAAAATTACCATGTTGTTACTATAGTAAAATTGTCGTAATCATATAATTTATAGCATGGCATAGATACTAAAAGCTAGTTAAACTATGGTTAATTTCATAAGGGAAATAATATACATTAACTTTTCAAATGTGTTTTCAAACAATGTATCGGATAGCGGATAGGCATGTCGAAAAAAAATCGTTAACTTATTGTTTTGTAATGCGCCTAGAAAATTACTAAACGAAATTAATTTAAAACATTTTCCTTTCTAAAAGTAACTGAATTATTAGGCTACTTGTAAATACAAATATTTACATACAATACTCTCTTAAATCTACGTCCAGGCCCTAGTGTAAATGAACAAGACTATCTAAAATTAAAATAAGATGAGCGTGTGAGGGTTGCTAAGGGATCCTGCTGACAGCCAATGACAGAGACTCGTTCATTCTGTACGTTTCGTATGAATAAATAGAAGGGGCGGGTCTTTGCCAAGCGCCGCAGATATCGATAAGGCGTAATTCTCCTGTGTGGAGTGTTTTATGCCGAAGAAATGGACATGGGCTGCCAACAATATCTTTTAGAAGCGGCTCACGTATTTATTTAAGCGGTGCTATTTGTCCAGCGTGTTTGGAAGGGATGGGATCTTGGGTAATGGGCCGTTCGTGGGAAGAGCGAGACCTTTGTAACCGCTTCTGCACAATTACATCCACACCGGATACCGGGAAATGAACCACGCACGAGCAACGAACTGGATATCGTCTATACGAGGAGCTGTCAGCATAAATATATGATATGATTCATCAGATTTGATTCCCTGCATCGATATTCTCTATTTATGGCCGTTCTATCATCTTGATATCGGGTGTGTGTAAGGGGCGCGCGAGTGAGCCGCATCCGCGCGAGGTGCATTTCAACATGACAGGTAACGAAAACGACTCCGATATACGGCACAATTCACCCTCTGTATCTTTCCATGTCAACATCCCATTCAAAAATTATATATATATAACATATGATATAGGGGTTGGGGAGATCCTAAGCGTCTGAAGATGCCGTTTTTCCATCTCTGACCCTGTGCATGCGCTTCGTCTGTTCCCACACCCGCCCTTTTCTATCTGTACCGCTTTTTATCTGCCTTAGATCATGCCCGTTATCTTCATACCTGTCTGACATGATGTGCGTGATATTAACCTCACGGGAGCATTGGGCCGCGCGCCACCGATGATCTGTAACCTTCCCACAGTGTGTATATTCACTTAATGGCATTATAGGTTTGCATGGCATGGAAGTTAATGAAAATTATACTACGGATGATGCATTATAGATAGATAGATAGATAGATAGATAGATAGATAGTAATAGATAGATAGATAGATAGATAGATAGATAGATAGATAATAGATAGATAGATAGATAGATCTTTTGCTTCTAAGGAAATTTTTCATCAGATATTTTACTTAATTTACCCTATTATGAGTTAAAAAGATGACGATACAACATTTGATGCTAATACAATATAATTATGAAAAATTAGATGTACACATAATGTACTCACTATTGAAAACAGAAATTGTTCATAATCAATATCGACCTGGGTGATACAATGTTTAATCACTAACTATGTAGTAATGCAAAAAAATAGCCTGGAAATTTAAAAAAAAAATTTTTTTTTGCATTATCATGAAATAAAATAAAACATTTAATTGGAAGAAAATTTTAAAAAGTTCAACTTCATATTGAAATCCCAGATCTTTGATTGCAGACTTCGGCATCTTGACAACATACAAGATAATATATACAAAGTAGCCTATAGCAGACTGATACTATTTGCCAAGAATGGAATCTTAAAAACTGATTGATTGATTGATTAATTGATGTGGGGAGGATGATGATGATGATGCTTCCAATTCATCTTATTATGAGCTCTGAATGTGAGATTCAGATTTACTCTCTAACCGATTATGTGTTTTCCCTTCTAACAGCAATGTACAGAGGAAGGATACCAAGCGGGAAGACCTGTGGCTATCCGGGGGACATTTTATCAGGGTCAGATGGCCTGTCTTGAATAAGAAACAATCAAAAATGGAGAGCTCCAGTTCAAGGATGGTCCTGAGGAGCTCCCGGCGTCTGCTCGGATGTTGTGCGCTTCTGCTCGCGACCGTGATGCTGGTGGGCTTCATGCCGACGTCCAGCTCACCTGTGGCAGGTATGCATTCAAAGTTTGGCTTTAGCGTGCTATTTTTGCTTTTTGTCCCTTCTGTTACATTTCATTTGGTTTCTGTGAACCTATTATGAGTCAATATCATAAATAGCTATCTCAGATGATCTGAACGTCAGAGAGATGGTGGGCGAGTGATGCTCTCTTTGTGTGAATGACGTCTGTTGCTGTTAGAGCGGTGCAGAATGAATGGGATTCACAGTGAATCGTATTGAATTGTGTGTGAGACAGTTCGAAGGAAGTGCATATCTGCCAACACAGTGACTTCTTAGATTGATATTTTCTTGAAATTACGTGCTGAGGATACAGATCAGAAATGTCGCTTAGTTGAGTTCTTTTTTTTGGATCTCTTCAGATAAAGTTTGTATTTCATGAGACCTTTTACATTAATGGAATCTTTCCATTCACAAAAGGTCTTTAAGTGGAAAAAGATTATTAAAATGTTCTTACATAAGAAAAAAAATGTTTGTTGAAATGTTTGTTGGTTCATTGTTTTCTCCACTCATTTTAAGTGAAAACATTCAATTGATCAAAAGGTTCTTTAAAGTGGGAAAAGTTCAGGGATTCTCCAAACTTTTTTGTCAGCCAAAACCCTTAAAGTCAAATATTTACCCCCTAAAATAGAAATATAGACTACTGGTTAATATTTATATATTATATTTTTATGACACATTTGCATGTTCACTGTTCTCCGATGTTGATAGTATCATCATAATGATAATTATTATTACTAGTGGTAGCATATAGTAAAAATAATATTACTGTTGTAAATTACAATTGTACTAATATATTATATTAGATAATTATACTTAAATTATTATTTAATTAAAATCAGCTTTGATTTGATAATTGCACTAAGCTATATTGTGATTATCTTGCAGCCCCATTTATTTATTTTAATTTTACATTCAATAGTTTATTAATAGTTTTTCATCAATTCATGTCCCCCTGCAGTTCTTTCACAAACTCCTTTTTGGAAAACCCTGCTTCAGATTCTTGAAATGTTCTTTACACTATAAGTAAAAATGTTTATTTTAAGAATCATTCACTGAAAGGTTCTTTCAAACCCAAATGGTTCTTCCATGGCATTGCTGCAAAAGCCAGCTTTTGAAACCTTTATTTAAGACAGTCAGTAACTGGAGATGTGCTGTTGTTGCTTTTGGCCGACAGCAGGCTCATTATTTGTTCACACTGGTTAGACATCACTGTAAAACACACCACACACACACAAAACACACACACACACACACACACAACACACACACATACACACACACCAAAACACACACACACATAAACCCAGACAGATGGATGAGCGTCTCATCACTCTCTGAAAGGGAAGACGAAACTTTCAAATGCACGCTGACTCACCCACTTCATCAAATACTGTTAAGGATGAGGGTTTATTAGGGAGTCACACACCCCGGCAAGCCCACAGCTGTGATGGGAGTGTGTCCTGTGGTGCAACAAGCCCCCTATTAAAGCCATTGATCTTGTGTGTGGAGTGTGAGGAGTGGAGTCTCACACTATCTTTCTCTTTCTGTGGCTCTGCGGTATCTGATGGTCGGCATTGATGATTGGATTTAGTAACATCAAAGCTAAGTGGACTTCGGCCCGTAATAGTGTGCTGCTATTCATAGATGCAGTTTCTCCTTTATGCCCGGGAATCTGTGTCAGTGGAATCAGTGTACGTGTGTACGTGTGCGCGTGAGCTCATTCTGTCGGTGTGAGAAATGCCTGTGTGCTCTCTCCGCTGCTTCTGTAGCATACTGATGAAGCGGTCGTCGTGTGACACACTCCTGCAACACACACATGCAACACGCAGCATCACCATGGAAACACCTCGCCTGACCACGCCACAGAGCCATTCATAGGATGTGTGTGTGTGAGACGGGGTCTCTCTTTCCCCCTGTGTGAAGTTGTGTTCTCCGCCGGGGATGCTCCGACAGTTAACTGAGTCTGAAGTTAATTACTGGAGTTATTTCGTATGTCGTTCCCCAGAGTGCCTCGTCCTGCAGTTTCAACACGCATACATTAGAGCCTTCATTGACTGGGTGATGTACATGACAGATTTAAAAATGACAATTTACCCCAAATTTTTAATTCAGTCATCATTTCCTCACCCTTATGTTAAAAATGTTTTCTTCAGTGAAAGAAATATTTGAAGGAATGGCTCTGTGTTTTAATTGTCCGTATAATGATAGTCAATGGGGTCCAATGTCGTTTGGATGCTAACATTCTTTATAAATTGTCTAATACACGTTCTTATATTTTCCTTATCTTTCAACGTAAAAGTGTAGATTTTTACTGTAGTGAAGAATTCGAATATTGTCTTTGAATTTCCGTGTTTGCGGTAGATCTATATTTCTATATTATATAATTATAATCTTGTAATTATAGCTGGTGAAGTGGAATTACTTATTGTAGAGTTAAGGGAAGTGATCATGAGCATTGTAATGTTTGATTCGGATGTCAAAACAAACGTCCATAGACTGGGAAGATTTTAAAACGAGCGGTTCATTCATAAATCCGTTAGATCTTACCTTCATGCTGTGGAAATACAAACCGGAAGAGGAAGACAGGAGAGCAGTGCTGAAAAGAGAAGGCGCTACATAAAGTCATACTATACGTCTGGCTAAAATAATCTTTTTTTTCTATTTGTCTTTTTATTTCAATGGCTATTACATTTTCTCAGTGTCATTGTCCATAAATTATCACCCAGATTCTTGCTGAAGTAGACGACAGTTTGGTTCACACTTTTACTTCTTATATTGTCATAAACTATAGCTATATAAAATTATGTCTGATGGTTGGCACACAACTGCAGAATTTTCTTTAGTTTACCAGAATTTGTTAGTTTAGTGTTATTATTATGACTCACCAAACAGACGGATTGCTATTTTCGACAAGTGTTTTTTAATATTTGGCCTGAGGAAACATGACAAGGCATGTCTATGTCTGGCACTGTCTGGTACCAGCGTGAAGTTTGAAGCCATTCGAATTCAGTTTGACATTCAATATCAGTTTGCTAGTGTCTTTGCTACTGTACGTGATGTTTACTTCTTCTTTCTCTCTGCTAGTATGACACACTGGCCTACTAATGTCACTCAGCTATCCTGTACTCCCCTGCTCCCCCACACTGTGCTGTTCAATCAGCCTCATTACCCACAAACCCTCTGTTCTACCCTCAGTGACCCACAATGACGACGAATCACAGTCACATTAATAAAAGGCCAGCTCTCATAGGCAGCCTCGGTACCATATGGCTCGTTGAAATAAAGAACAGTCATTTTAAGAGTCAACGGTGTCACATTTACTGCGATAGTAAGACTTATGATATGAGTTTTAGTTTAGCTGTTGTTATTTCAGTCCATGCTTAACCATAATTGGAACATTCTTTTTATGAAAATGGAAATTATTGTTTTCCTTTCAAGAAATCAGATCCACAAGCTGCATGGACAGTGGCCACCAGATGGCGGTCTGTGCCATATATTATGAATAATATTCAGATTATGGGGTTTGAAATGGTTGATTCATAAACCATCACCTGTATTAGCTTTAATGTTTTATAATTTTTAGTTTTCATTTTAATTGTAGTTTAGGTTTTAGTAATTATATCTTTATTTCAGTTTTCTAATGTTCTTTTTTTAGTTTAAGTTTTTTTATTTATATAATTCTATTTCAGCTTTATTTCAATTATCGAAAAGGTATTTTAATAGACTAAAAGCGAAAATCTATGAACTAAAAGTTTTAGTTGTAGTTAACAATTACAACTCTGTTTGTTACTGACTTATATTGATATATACATATATTTAGCATTATTAACCTTTATCATAATTCTAAACATTAGTTTAACCCCATACTGTATTTCTGGAATAGAATGATAATTGCGTAGGTTGTGTATGTGAGATAAGTGTGTATGTATGTGTATGTATGTATATGTATATATACAGTATATTACATTTACAAACTGTTATGTTAGATTTGACAGCACTAATAATTAAATATACTTCTGTTTGAACCACGTGATCAAAAAGACTTGATGTCACCTGCTGAAATATGCTAAAATATTAAATTTTATTGTTATTAGTAGGCTAGTAGAATATTATTATTATTATTATTGCATTGGACTAAATAGAGCTGTAAGTCATGGGTCATGGGAACACAAATAGCCCAGTTTTCTGAAAATGTAATATTTGTTAAAATAGCTTTTAGAAGACTTTTATTTTGCTCATGTAACCTATTTATTTGTACGTAGATTTAGATTGATTGATTTAGATCTTAAATTCACTTTAATAATCATCCACAGAGCTAGTTTGCATAGAGAGGTTGTTAAAAATGACTGTGTCTTGGGTACAATCTGGGCTCTTCCTGAACTGTGTGTTATGAAAGATTTGGATGTGGTGTATTTACACTCGGTCCTTCTGCTGTTTGCAAATATTGAATTTCTTGTTGTTTGGTTTTGTGCCATCCTGCAGCACACTCAACCTTTTCTTTTTCTTTTATCTTTCCTAAGTGGAGCTCTCATCCAACATGTCTAGAAGGAGCCTCAATCAACTTCCAACAAGACCACATTCACCTCCTGCCTTATCTTCATCATCATCATCATCATCTTCATCTCCTCAGCGTTCAGAAAGAACCAGGCGTCCAGCTCACACGCCACCAGGTGCCAAACATCCCTCGTCCCCTGGTCACCACGACAGTGCCTCCAGTATAGATCCCACGCCGTCCCTTGGCTCCGAAGGGTCGGGTAACCTAGGCGACGGGGCCCAGGGCATCCACTTGCTTTTACGGCCCCCAGACCTTCTAACGCCCAGCCAGATGCCTCCTCTACATGGCAACAGACCGCCTACGCCAGCCCCCCCGACCCTGGTGCCGCCCGAAGACCTGTATCCCGCCCACTCTGCTGAGGTGGACTGGGGATCGGGAGACTACCTGGAAACTCTTACGTTCATGGGATCCGAAGGGGAGGAGTTTTCTCTCGTCACCACCCTTCCTACCCATGGATACGATCCGTATGATGCCGAAGATGACGCCACGGTCAGCTACAACACAGCTTTCCCCTCTCGTCCCACCCTGCCCCTCTCGTCCAGAGACCTCCAGCCCAGCGCGACTGTAAAATACGGGAATAACTTAAGGACGGCCCATCCTACTGATCCCCGCCTTCCATTGGCTCCTGACTCTGCCCACACGAGCGATATAGACGATGATTTGGATTTCGATTGGGCGGAGCTTTTTCCAATTGAGCCAACTGAAATGCTGCTTCCCGACATGAACAGTTTGGAATACTACAACACGTTGCAAGCCAAAGAGAACGCTAGTATTGCGAGGAATAGGACGCACCCTCACATTACCCCCACGCACACTATAGGAACCCCCCACACTACCACTGCAACTTTGGGAAAAATCCCTGATCATATTGACCTGACAGACCCTCAGCCCATTCCATCAGTGACCCCAACTCCTCCCCAAAAACCTAAGCCTCCCATCCCATCAACCACCGAGACACAACGACCTCCTGAAGCCCCAAAGAAGGGTGTTCCTTCCATACCCACGTCCCATGGGGGCAAAACCCGACCGTCAGTGCCAACTGCCCTGCCTCCACCCGGCACCTCAGAGGGTCCAGTAATACAAGCCGTCACGCTGAAGCCCTCTGCTGCGAAACCCCGTACTACCACCATCAAAACCCCCATCAGAACTACAACTACAACTAAAACCACGACTACCATGAGCTCCACCAAAAGCCCACCGCCTACAACTCCCAGAATTCCTCTGTCCATCGCACCCCGACAGTACATTTGCAACATCACCAAACCGACATGTACCTAGTCAGAGTGGGTAAGACAACAAGATATTTTAATTTTGGTATGCACAATATATCGTTATATATATCAATTACTGGCTGATTAAAAATTTCTCTCTATGCACATTTAATTTTCTCTATTTTATCATTTTTTTAATCACACTAATATATCATTTAAATTTAACACTGTTAAATGTCAATTTCAAATCATTTTTTTTTAATGTATTTGTTTTGCATTACCGGTATTTATTACCAGTATTATTAATTATTTTCTATTATATACTATTTATTTTTATATCTTATATTAATTTATCATTACTGTGCACACTAATTTCACAATTAGTTAATCTTTAAAAACGGTAATAATTTACATTTAAGACTTAAATAATGTAACACTGTTAAATATAATCTTTAGTATGTTGTGATGGCTAAAAAATTTTTTAATTTATTTGTGTAATCCTATTATTTCACTTTATATACAGGTATATGTTTTTTCTTCTTGTGTGACTCCTGCAGGAATGCCAAGTGGGTCATCGGTGGCGTTTGCCAAAGCTCATGTGCGGGAGATTCTTCGACGAGAGTTCAACCGTTCAGTTGAGCTTCAGGTCAGTGCATAAGATCACAACAGATCACACATCAGCATTTTATCTTTAGGACCACTGATATCATTCTGTGCTATCAATCCAGGTCCTCAAAGCCCCGCCAAATTTCATCTTCCGGGCAGTCTCCGGGCCACTGGTGTACACTGCTATGTCCGTCATCAATACTCTCCGCCAATCAGCACACAGCACTTCTTCTACCATTCTATCCGTCACAACCATATATGCAGTGCCCGACTACAAACATCAGGTCCACACAGGTGAGAGAGACACCAACATTTAACCAGAGAATGGCATGCTCACGTGTGGTTAACTCAAAAAAGGAAGCAAAAAAGTTAGTTAATTAATTCATTTATTTTTATTTAACATTGTTTCTGAGCAATAATTCTAAATTCTTAAATAAATATAAATTATATAACTATTAGCAATTTTTTTAATCATTTTTCAAATATTTTATGTTATGTAATATTTAAAAAACATTTTTTAAATCATTTTATTATATAATACAGAAGTATAATATTAAATATTGTATTTATATTTTAAGAATGAGTGTTATATTAGTTTATTTTTCTCGCAGTGCTGCAGTTTGTGCCGAGTCATGTGGACGTGCGTCTGTGTAGCTTCAGCGAGCGCGTGGAGAAGGGGCTGCTCATGGCGTATGCGGAAGTACGCAAGCGCTCGCAAGAAAATGGAAATTTCACAGTTCACGTACGTACATCCTTTAGAACTAACGACAGAGTCAAATTAAAAATAAAACACATTTTTAGCCACTTTACATGAATTTGAACACTTTACTGTTCTTTCATGAACAGCTTAAAAATATATTTTTCTCCTTTAGAGTTTAATTCTGTGCTTTGCTTATGTTCAAATTGTATTGATAATGCTGTATGATTGTTTTGTCTAGATTGTGAATATCACCAGTAGCATTCCTAAGGGTCAGCGGCAGCAGAAGGCTCCGGTGGACATCACCTTTGCTGTGCGTGACTCCCAAGGCTTCCTGATGGGATCAGACGTGAGTGTCCACATGAGGCAGCTCAGCGCTGTGGAGTTCAGCTTCTATCTTGGCTTTCCTACCCTGCAGATCGCTGAACGTGAGTCACATATACACGCACAGGCTCTTTGTCTTCATTTATCATGAACCTTATTCATTAACATCTCAATTTTTGTCTTCCAGCTTTTAATTATCCTGAACTGAATGTGTCCCACCTTTTACGCACTTCCTGGGTGAAAACAGGTATGTGGGTGTGTTAGAAATGTCAAACAAACTGTTTTTGAGATGAAGACTAATATTGGAAGTTCATCATTATAATTATATAATTATATAGATTGTTACATATAAAATATATTTTATGTCTAGATTGTTGGGTAGCATACAGGATTGATGCTGGTCCATTCTGTTCAAGATAATATATTAAAAAGATGTATATTAAAAAATAATAATAACAATATAATGGACATTTTAGTGTCTAGATCAACACTATTTTTGTCATATCATCTGATCTATACATTTTAGTAAAAAAGGACTTAACCCATAGTTGTAATAATCAAATAATTAAAAAAATATTCATTAATATAAATAATTATTAAAGAAGCTATATTATGTTTGAGGTGAGTTCTTATGTTTGGTAAATATACATATTTGTTGTTATATAATTAATTCATATAATTATAATTATTTTTATTTGATTATTTATTAAATCTAATCTTTCTCATTGTGTAATGATAGTTACTTTCAGCACCTATACATTTTCATTAAACTAAAAGGCAGGCATATTTATACTAGAAACTTAAAAATATGAACATTTTCTTTTTTATGTGCATTTGCTTTAGTTTTACTGGGTGTGTTGGACCAGCGTGTGAATGAAAGGACGTTCCAGGCCAAAATGGAGAGGCGGTTAGCACTGCTGGTCGGAGAGGGACTTGGGATTGGGGTTAGCAATCGACGATGGAAAAGAGCTACTAGTATTGGCAACAACAGTGTGCAGGTACATACAAACACACATTCAAAAGTGTACGCATGTTTTCTATCCTTCCCACACATGACATAAGCATGAACCCTGGTGTGCCTCAGATCGTTCGTGCGTCCCGTCTGGATGGCCCAGACTACCCGTTGGAGCTGGTGTATTTCGTGGAAGCGGGTTCAGGAGAGAGACTGCCAGCCCAGGCTACTGCAGTCATGCTCAACAGACTGAACCTGCAGAGAGCTGCCATCGTACTGGGCTACAGAGTGCATGGAGTTTTGGCCACACGTGAGTCAAAACTGTATCGACTTGGAAGCGGCTTTAAAGGGGTCCTGACATGGTTTTTGAAATTATTTTAATATGTACCTTGAGGTTCACTTACATTGTTATTAAAGTTTTTGCACACCAAACAATTTTTTAAGGCAGGCTCATTTAAGTCTTGTCAGTAAATGACCACAGTTATGATTGGCTAACGTCATTGTATAAGGAAAACTATCAACGGCCCCTCACTATTGCATACGAGTAAGTGTTTTAAAAACATTATCCATATAAAACCGACATTTAAAGACAAAGCATTATGAAATTGTTTACGGATTGCAGTGTAGCTGCTTTAAGATTCAGTGCAGTTGGTTGCTTCATCTTTAAACAAGATTTTCTTTTCGAACTTTCCATTACACTGTGTCTGCAGTCAAATGCTCCGAACAAACATATACGCATATATGTGTATAACATATGCGATTCAGGATGTGATTAAAAATGAGCCATCCACTTGTTCCTGATGCCTCAACCCTTCCGTACAGAGATGCCAACGAGTTGTTTAAACAGGACGCGTCAAAGTTAACGTTCCTTTATGCTTCTATTTGTCCTGTTGTCAGCAGACAACGCGTGTAGTATGTCAGAAACTGAACGCACATCTATATACTGTGTATCCAGTGTAGACCGCGTCAGTAATTTTATAATGGGTTCTATTTGCTTTTGACGTGCCTTTAAGCGACTGAACGCCTATGGTGCAATGATGTGAAACTATTCATCAATGTCTTGCTCTAGAGGCAGTCATATGAAAAGTATTTGGCTGTGTGACGACACAGATACCACAATATCTAAACAAGCTATTTTTGGAGCTTGGTTAAATCATTTTTGTAATGGAGAGGACGTTTTAACCATGACAATTGCAGGATGTTGTAATGGTAGAAATACCAATTATATGTCAAAAGCTCAAGGAAAATTGTATTTCTCAAGTCATGACCCATTAAAGACACTATTTAAATTAGCAAATGGGATCTTTTTTGTGCCAAATATCACATTACTCTGTTTTAGCGGTGGAGAAGCTGGCCCTTCCGCCCTCTGAGACTCAGCCCAGTAACATTTGGCTGATCGTAGGAGTTGTGGTCCCAGTGCTGGTGGTCATCCTCATCATCATCATCCTTTACTGGAAACTGTGCCGCTCTGAGAAGCTGGAGTTTCAACCAGACGCCATGAGCACCATCCAGCAGAGACAGAAGGTCTGGGTCTCTGAGTGTGTGAGTGTATGAATGTGTTGCCCACTCATAGACACTACATGTGAAGGAGGTTTGTGACTGTGCTCATTTCTGCTCAACCATGTCAAGAGCTTTTACGGAAAAATTAGCTACTTTGCAACAGTTAATTTAGCATGTTGTATCATATTTACTGTCCATTCATGTGTCTTTGTGATTTTAGTTGCAGCCTCCCAGCGTTAAAGGTTTTGATTTTGCTAAGCTACACCTGGGGCAACACAGTAAGGATGACATCATGGTAATCCAAGAACCCGCTTCTTTACCGCCGCCTGTTAAAGAGGCCACGCCCTCAGAGGGCGGAGAATTGAACACTCCTAAATCGAAGAGCTCATCTACAAAAGCATCACGTGCAGCGCGGAGAAGAGGCCGGTAAGGAACGGTATATCATGTGCCGTGTGATATGGAATGTGTGTGAACAGGTTCAGTTTATATCAGTGGTATTTCAGTATTATTAGAGGCCAAGCCCCGAAGGGGATAGCCCCTATTGTATTTGTTAGTTTTCTTATTATTATTATTACGCAAATGGAAGTCTATGGCAGCCCTATGAACCGTAAGTAGGAAAATGATGAAATTTGGCACACTTATAGATAAGGTCATGAAAAGTAATTGGACCAATTTTTGAGTCTCTATGACCAACTCTATAGCGCCACCACCAGTTCAAAAATTCAACATTAAAATGGTTATAACTTTTTAACCCTATGATCTAGAGACATGAAACTTAGTACACCTGATTCCACTCATTATGCTGATTGCAATCAATATCTTACATTAAGACTCCGCCCATTACAGTAGTGGCCATTTTGTAAAGTACAGTAATCAGTTTTTTTGCTACTCCTCCTTCAAATTTTGTCCAATTTTGTCCAAACATGTGCTCAAATGATCTTCAGACTGAGCCGCATAGAAATGACTGAACAGAATTTTTTGCTATACTGGAAAAAAAAAGTTATGATGTCGCAAACTTAACGAGGTCAACCCAAAATTGGTTCAGAAGCTATAACTCGGCCAAAGTTTGATCAATCGAAACGAAAATTGGTACGCTTCATCAGAAGCATGGTCTGAGGGTCCATGCGAAAGTTGGGAACAGCGCCACCTATGGGTCATGAGATATGAAAAATAGCTATTTTGGCCAATAACTTTTGAACAGTTTGTCAGAAAATCATAAATGTGGTATCTATGGATTCCTTGTGTCATGCCGATTCTGTGGATATGAATTTTGCCAGGATTGGATGTACCACGTGTCCGCCATTTTGAATTTTGTCATAATTTGCCATATCTTTTTAAATATTTGACATATCTTCACACAAATTAGTATGGATGATCATTTGCATGGCCTGAAGGTAACTGAGAAGTTTGAACACAGCGCCACCTAGTGTTCCAAAGGTATAACGTTTTTTGCAAATATGCTTATAACTTTTGCAAATATAGTTCAAATTTTGATTTCTTTATGTCAATATATTCCTTGGCTTATGCCGATTCCAACGATATCTCGTTTGTCATTTTCCAACAATGTGACTGCCCGCGATAGTGGGGCAAATGAAAAATAGTTTGTCCGCTACTCCTCCTTCAAATTCTGCTCAATTTTGTCCAGAATTTTATCAGATGGTCTTTGGACCAAGCCGCACAGAAATGACTGAACAGATTTTTGATATTCGCTACCGTTCCCGAGATATTTGTCTCCAAAGTTGACCTAGCCTGTGTTTGTTGCCTTATGCTAGTTAGCTTAGCATAATAAGTGGTTAGCATGCTAACCAGATGCCATTCTTTCTAATGCGGCTTTTCAGCTATCAGGATAACCATAAGCTACATTAGCATTAAGCTAGCTTAGCATGCTAGTCTCGTTAACATGATTTTTTGTGCTTATTCTTACACTAAAGGCTCTCCTCTGTAGCTTTGTAATTTACGTCCTCTGAGTGGCGCAAGTTGCTAAACCACGTGTCATTAACCCCGAACCATTGCGGTCGTGGGTTCGAATCCTGTGTGGCACATGCCCAGACTGCAAGAGGTACTGTGGCCTTAAGTGGTGGAAATGTTGTTTCAGTGTTCCAGACATGGTGTCTATCTGAGACAGGAAACTATAACATGCAGCAACTTTATATTAAAAAATCTTCATTTTGATTTCATCCTATCTGTACTTCTGAACCTATCTGTTCTTCATGTACATTCTATTTCTGCTGTATTTGCTCTTCTGGCTCTGTATTGCGCTACAGTCCTTTCAGCGGCTTGGCCCCGTATTGCTGCTTGCAGCTATATTTTGTATTTATATTTTCAGTTTTCATTTTATTTTAATGTTTAATTTGTCTTTTTTTTGTCATTTTTATATTACTATTTAGGTTTTATTTATTTATTTTTCATTAGCAATTTTTATTGCTTCAATGTAAATTTATTTTAGTTAGGCATAATTTTGAATCTTCACAATAACAACGCTGGTTTATATGAGTTTTTAATCACACAAATTGTGTTTTTGTCAGATTGTCTCCATCCGATGGAGATTCGTTAGGAAGTGAAGCATCCAGCGGTAGAGAATCAGCTGAGGAGAGCACCAGACCTGCTGTGACGCCAAGTGACAGCAAACCCCAACATCGCAAGAGCAAGCATGGTACCATATAACACACACACACACACAGACGTTTCTGAATGAATCCCTGTTTTTAACGAATTGGGTGAACCAATAATTAAATGGTCCATTGAAAGAGAGCCATTTACATCGTTCGTACATAATATTGTTAAAATTAATTATAATAATTCTTTCTATAAATTAATTAATAAATAATATAAAGTATAATATAAAGTTGCTTTGGAATGATTTGTAATGTGAAAAGCTATACTAAAGGTGGGGTATGTGATTTGCAAAACAGCCGGCAGATTTTGAAAATACACAACTCAAATGATCCTACCTTCTTTCCCTGACTCCACCCACTCCACCCATTCGAAGAGGGGCATGGGGGAGGGGGGTATGGTACGACCGTTTGATTGACGCACTGACTGTCCAATGATTCTAGACGGTCTTGAAAATGATTGGCTGGAGGCTTTCGAGTCCTGCCCGTTCCACAGAAGATTAATTTTTTTAATTTTCATTTCAGTGCTTCTAACTCAGTGGCTGTAAGTGGGTTAGGAATAGGATTTCAAGTGATTTTGAAAAAATTGTCAAAAAAGAAAATCACATACCCCACCTTTAAGTTACTTATCAGGTAAAATGAATGAAATTAAACCTATTTCTCTCCATTTATTCCTGTGGTTCAACAGCAAAAAACAAACATGGTAAGTTTCTTTACCCATAGTCAAGTTGCATTCGCATATTGTTAGTTAAAAATGCGCAACCTTTGACATCTGGCTTAATGTTCAGGTACTCAGCCTGGAAGTGGTGTGGATGAGCAGTTGTCCTCGTCGTCCATATTTGAGCATGTGGACCGCCTGTCTCGAGGTTCGTCAGATGGAACACGCAGAGTGTCCAATAAGATCCAGCTTATTGCCATGCAGCCCATGCCAAGCCCACCCTCCTATCCACATAACCAAGCCCTGAGTCCCAACCTGACGGACAAGATGCATGACGGAGCAAATGTCAACAGTGAGGTTAGCAAACTCCTCTTCACTTACACATCCTCACATGCATGCACCTCACACTTGCATAATGCAAAATACTTCCCGAAATATTCATCAATAAATTATGTATGACTTAAATTCATGTCATCTTAAGAAAACATTCATAACTTATTCCCATTCTTCTAACTGACTCAGATCCAAGTGGCCTTAAGGCATAAATCTGAGATTGAACACCATCGCAATAAGATCCGCCTGCGTGCCAAGAGAAAGGGCCACTATGATTTTCCCTCCATGGAGGACATCATGGCAGCGTTTGCCGACAGCTCCGAGCAGCAGCGAGTGTATCAACAAGCTCAGGAGCAGATACACAAGATCCTGCATCCTGAGGAACACGCGTCTTCATCGTGCGGAGAGCCACGCAAAAGGTCAGTGGAAATAAATCTCACTTGTTTTGTACTTTCCCATTTGCTACCAAGGAAAGTGAATGCAATTTGTTCGTAAATTGCAGTTCCAGAGGAAAACGCTCTCCCAGGCACAGACAGAGACAAAATTTGGGCGGAAGCGGAAGTCTCAGAGACAAAGATCGCCTCCTTAATGACGGAGATGCCACGTACAGGAAGTACCCCGGGGTCAACAACGTAGCCTATGTGGTAGGACACACACATATATGCATATATGTGATTTCTCTGAACTAAAACACGCAGACTCACCGAATCTCTTCCTGTAGTCTGATGCAGATCAGCTCCCAGATGCAGAAAGCCCTTCTCCTACTGATGAGGTGTTTTTGGAACCTGGATCACCACCATCTGGCCCCGCCCCTGCCCCGCCCACCTACGTCCCCCCTCAACCAACTATCGAAGAAGCTCGGCAGCAGATGCACTCCTTATTGGATGATGCTTTTGCTCTCGTCTCACCCTCTTCTCAAGGAAGCCCCGCTCCTCTAACGTTCACTGGCATTACTGCGGTCACTGGCGTCGGAGGAATCAGCCCCGGTCAACCCTCCAGCCCGTCCTCACGCCCCTCACGCCAATGGGGCTCCTCTTCTTACCCAGCAGCCCCTGCACACAGTCCTTTCTCTGCGGTGAGTGACTGGATATTTGAATGATAAAACTTGAATGCAACTAATGTGACATTTAATGTGAAATATCTTTTCTCTCTCTGCTTAATAGAGGTATGCTGAGTTAGGAATGTCTCCCACATCGGTACAGGGTTTACTGCAGAGGTGAGGAGGATTCTGGGAGGTTTTATGGAATAAACTTAACAAGAACAGTCAGGAGGAAGCAATTTAATATGTAAACATGATAAAGACGGATGATGTTCCTTGTTAAGCTGGTTACACAACCCTGCATCTTGAAAACAATTGTGTTGATCTGCAAAAAAGGCCTAGTAATAACTAATTTGATCTTGTTAAAAAAAAAGTCAATAATAACTTTCCATCACTTACAGTTTTTTTTCACAAAATAAGAATGAAGATTGTTCAAATTATATATATTCACTAACAAAAGCAAGAAAATGTTTTGTTTTGACGACCAAAAAGTATTCAAAATGTATCATTTAACTTACAATCCTCAAAGGAATTGGAAAAAAAATCAAATAATCAATTTAATGTCAAAGAACTTTAAAAAATGATGATATGAAATGATAACAAAAATAAAATGTTCCTGTTGCTGTGTGTGTAGTAAACCACCCTCAGATTTAGTAGATAACATCTGGGTGATCTTTGCACAAGGCTATTTGATTTTGCAAATGGTTGTCGAAAGCAAAACTGCTACTAACGCACATCTTATTTTGTGTTTTTGGAATCAGCACCCCAAAATTAGTCAGAAACAAATATTGGATTTAGTGAATTGTTGGTATTTTATTAATTATTTCTTTCTCCCTGATTCTCACAGAATATTTAATTTTTTGTATAAATTTCAAATGATATTTTATGAGACAGTGTGGTGTGCTAGAGCAAAACAGGCACTATTCTCTGGAATCAGCACCACAAAATAGTAAGAAACAAATATTGGATTTCTTCCAGCAAATAGGATGCAAGGTGATGTTATCAGAGCGAATAACAAGTTTGAGTACAGGAAAAACCAACATTTGTCTACTAGTATATAAATATTGATCCCGTTTAGATATGATATTTACTTAGCAGATTGTTTGTATAGTTTTGACAGGCAGGCGCAAGGCTCTGCGTATCTGGCATCAGCAGAGATGCAGTCAGATCCTGGATACTCCAGCAGGGGACAGTATGGAGAAGAGATGCCTTCATCTTCTCGGCCACGACCAGTCGGGGGAAGCACAGGTAAAGGTTATAATAGTTGACTTTAATGTGCTTTATGTGCTGTGCTATGATACATTGCTTTATGCTGTGTGTGTAGGTGCACAGTTGCATCAGCTGACACAAGTGGGCTTGTCTAGTCGGATTGGAATGTATCCTGGAGTTGGCCGTAGTGTATCCGGACCGTCAGGATCAAGCTGGACTCAGTACCGCTCAGATGAGGAGATCTCTAGGCCAGGATCCAACCGAGAAGCTGTAAATCAAACATGCACATTCATTGTAACTTTTTCAGAATTGTACTTGTAAATGTAATATTATGCCATTCAATATGGGATGCTATAAAATCCCAAATATGTGCTATTGTTTTTCAAAGCACTGAAGTTTAGCTGCATACAATAAAAAATCATATAAAGTATAATGGCAATAGTGTGAATGGGCAAGTAATAATAGCCATTACATCATTTAAAATCAAAATCATTTATATTCATTTTTAAATCAAGATAATTAAAACTATGTATTTTAAACATTTACTTAATTTTAAATAATATATTTAAATGTAGTTTATTTAAAATGTATTTAAATTAAAATGTATATTTTAAATGTACATATTTAAGTTTGTGTTCAAGTATAATCTGTATGTGTTGGTATGTTATTCATATTCATATATATTCATATATATATATATATATATATATAGTTATTATTTTTAATTTTATATACACACACATATATATATATATATATAATATATATGTGTATATATATAAAAAAAATTAGTTTGTGTTTAAGCATAATCTATATGTTTATTTTTTCCTGAATTGTTGGTATTTTATTCATTACTCCTCTCTGTTTCTCGCAGATATTGACATTCCCAGAATACTCTTCATCACCTGTATTCCAGATGCCCAGGACGTCCCTGCAGGATCCCACAACACCCCAGGTCCACCTGGAAGCCTCGAGCGCGGGGTACATTGCCCCTGAGGAGCGTTCTCCACCCCCTCACTCCTCTGCCTCTCTAATCAAGGCCATCAGGGAAGAACTGCAGAGACTTTCTCAGAAACAGGCTGCTGTTGTCAGCTACCACAGTTGAGAAAGACCATTCCAAAACCCCAGTCCTGGTTAACTTCCTGATGTACCACATAAACAACCTCACAAATCCCAACACAGCTCAATGGCTGAGAAACTGCTTTACACAAAACCCAAACCAAAATCTTCAAATTCAAGTACGGCTGGTCTGTTACATATGAAGAAATACTAGTAATCACCCCTGCTTGTATTGGCAGGAAAAATCCACAACTAAAATTTCACTGCTGACATGCAGAAAATACACTTAAATACTCCTATAATTCACAATGGAAAAAACACACCCTAAACGTCATGTCCAAACTGTTTAGAAAGATAGACAAAGTTGCCCCGTATTCAGACTCTCAATTTGCATGCTGAGAGCTGTGAACCTTCAAGACTTAGTGCTGACTGTTGCTAATGTGAAAGTCACTCCCATTCAGTTCCATGTCTCTCAAAGTGCTTCCTTCAAATGGGTCATCTTCGTGTCTCCGGACTTCCTATGGTGCTAAAAATCATTTCTGGGCTCTGCCACAATACCACAAACTAGCCCTGGCCAAAAACTCTGAAGTGGCATTCTTCTTTTTTTCTTTTTTGCCGCTGTCCTGTTCTCCCAATTATTCAAGACGGATTATCAAGTGGAAACGTGCTCTGTTCCACAATCTAGTGAGCCTCCCAGAAATGGTAGTCAACATAATTATTTCTCTTACGAGATATGAAATTTACGCCAAATTATAATTCTTCACAGAGAACGCAAAACCACAAGCATAGTGAATTTGGCAAGAGAAACGTCCATTATAAAGTTATAAATGTTTATAAAAACTTTAAAAGAATTATTTTACCAAAAATTTGTGTGTTCTGTATATTTTCATACTTATAAGAGTGTCATGCCGTTAGCTTAGCAAAATGCTAACATCAAAGTCTAGACGGGGCAAGAGAAATGTCGGTTATAAAGTTTGATGAATTTCATTCAGTTACGTTCATAACTTAAAATCTATTATTTTACCCAACATTTGCGAGTTCTGTGTATTTTTATACTTTTTAGAGAATCCTTGAAAGAGACTTAGCAAAATGCTAATATTAAACTCTGGACAAACTCTAGGTAAGAGAAATGTCTATTATAATGAAATATTTCATTTGATAAGTAGCCTATATTATTTTACCCAGCATTAGTGAGCTATTTTTTACTTATTAGAGAATCGTGCCGTTAGCTTAGCAACATGCTAACTTTAAACTCGTTTGATTGAAATCAATTGCAAATCGAGTCCATTTGTGTTGCAGCCAATATAGTGTGTTCCAAATGTGATTTAGTGTGTTCCAAATGTGATATAGTGTGTTCCAAATGAGGTAACCACTTATGACGTTCCATGACAATTGGGATGCTGCCCATGTAGGCAGTGCAGCAGCTCACTAGGTTTTGGAACAGAGCTATGGTCTGTCAAGGTCTTCAGGTCTTGCCTTACATTTGAGCTCTGAGTACTTCAAACTCTGCAGGGAGGGAAACAGATTTTGTTGGGATTGTAAACGGTGAAGTTACTCTGCGTACTCGTTTTTGAGCCAGCCCACATGTGGAGATGATCGACAGGCGGCCTCAGTTGCAGACCAGCATGGCTCCCATGCCGATAACATCATATTACTTTGTCCAACCGGTCTGCATCTGAGGAAAAGTATCAAAGCAAACGTTCATGATGCCCGTGTGTATTCTTTTGCCAGTGGGTTATGAATGTTGGCTGTCCAATCATTTCAGTGTCTTTCTAAAGTATGGCTGAGGTAGTTTCTCAGTTGATATTAATTTTGCACATTTTCTCATCTTTGCACATTCATATCATGGTGATAATGGAAGTTAATCAGTTAAATAGTTTATTGTGGAAAAGAGAGTATAGTATACAGTAACTATATAAATACTACAAAGAAAGATATAAGTGAGTTCATATTCTATACAAATATATATATATTGCATATTAATGTATCAACTCATTGAGCACAATCTGATTATATGTTAGATTATATGTTAAACATATTAGATTGTATTTATTTTTATTGTTATGAAACGTATTAAAGATGTGGGAAAAGTGTTGCTATGGGACATTTTAAAAAAAGACCAAATCACTGTTGAGGCATATAGTTCCTTTAGCTTCGTAATTCGGTAGGCATTCTCAATGTATTTTCATGTAATATGGTCATGTGGATTTGCACAGAAGTGTTGTAAAGATTCCTTTAAGGAAATGTTGAGGTTAAAGGCCTTTAATTGCTTGTACTATTTTTCCTCTCTTTATTTTTATTATTTTATTTATTTATTTTGGTTATACAGGGTTCCCACACTTGTGAAGAACTTGAAAATATCATGGAAAATTCATATTTTTCGAGCTTGAAAAAAGGCCATTAAATGATCATCAAAATTTCCATCATTTATATCATATTTTCTAGATTTCAGGTTACATATGTATCTGGTAAATATTTCATTAGCTCGAAATTGCTCTTTGGGAGTGCAATAAAATGATTTTAAAAATCGTTATCCAATAATCATGACTATAATCAATAATCAACTATATGAAAAGTCATGGAAATATATTGGTCAAAAGGTGTGGAAACCCTTTCTGTCTTTTTTGTTTTGTTTTGTTTAATTTAATATCTTTTCTTACATCTAGAATTTTCCTTTCTTCATTCTTTCTATATTTCTATCAATCATGTAGACTCCTGGCAGGCCTTAAATTGGTACGCATGTGAAGTGATGGATTATGCTTTATTTCTTCCTTGTTTATTTTGCGTGATAATGTCTTGATGGGCATGCTAAAAGTCTTTAAAAATATTGAAAAATACTTCAAACAAGCTTGATAGAATTTAGCTTACTTTGAAAGACTAACATCTAATGGTTCATTAGACTAAAACCAGTGGTCAAAGCACAGAGAAACCATCCTGATCATCAAAAAAAAAAGAAGAAATTTTCAGTATTTTGTCATTTTTAAATCTGAATAATATTTTTGAAAGTATTTGAAAATCAATATGACTAAAATATATCCCATAGAAAGAGTATTAATATGTAAACAGACATTTCTCCATATTTAAATATTCAGTATGTAGTCCAGAGTTGACCAGTAAGAGGCAAACATCATTGTCAGATGCCCCCTTTCCCACTGTGCAAAGACCAACTTTTTCTTTTTTCTTTATTTTCCCTAATTTTTACATTTCTTAAAGAGAAGTGTACGCATTCATAAAATACTTATGTTGAGAATAAGTGTCATATTTCAGTCAATTGATTAACATGGTGCTATAGTCTCTCTCTCTCTCTCTCTCTCCTCTCTCTCTCTCTCTCTCTCTCTCTCTCTCTCTCTCTCTCTCTCTCTCTCTCTCTCTCTCTCTCTCTCTTCTCTTGTGGTGTGTGTGTGTGTGTGTGTGTGTGTGTGTGTGTGTGTGTGTGTGTGTGTGTGTGTGTGTGTGTGTGTGTGTGTGTGTGTGTGGTGTGTGTGTGTGTGTGTGTGTGTGTGTGTGTGAGAGGTATTTTGACTGTCTGAAACCATCAAACCCTTACAGCATTTAACTTAATCATATTTATAAAAATTACAATGTGCAAACTCTGAGATTAACTGGTGTGTGTGTGTGTGTGTGTGTGTGTGTGTGTGTGTGGTGTGTGTGTGTGTGTGTGTGTGTGTGTGTGTGTGTGTGTGTGTGTGTGTGTGTGTGTGTGTGTGTGTGTGTGTGTGTGTGTGTGTGTGTGTGTGCAATAGTATACCTCCCCCTGTCCCTATGTCGGTGCCATAGGATTTCATAGGAATGTAAACTAAATCTTACAGAAATTAAATTTTTCATTTAAACTACCTTAAATCTAACTACATTTTCATCTTTTTGTTAACGATGTTAACACCATCGTTGTGATCCTATCATGCAGGTGTGTGTATATATACACACACTTCTGTCTTGTTTCTTTCTCTCTTGGTCTCTGCAAACTGCATCCCAGTATTTGATGTTTAATGTCTCTATATTGTTGTGTAAATTAAATAATAAACAATGTGCCGTCAGTTATGTCTCTTCCGTGTTAATTCTGGGTAGAGGTAATTTATCTAATACAATCTGTAATGCAGCATAAATCTAAAATCTAAGATTAATAATACAAATATATCTGAAGCTGGTCTTTTAATATAATATATGATTTAATATGACTTAACCATAAGATGAATCCCAACTGGCAAGTTTACAGTAATCTATCTATCTATCTATCTATCTATCTATCTATCTATCTATCTATCTATCTATCTATCATCTATATTGGAAGAAGTCAAGAAGATAATAGTTCAAGATTTAGATATGGCTTCAATAAAAATAACATGGTATAAAATAAAATAGGCCTAATTCTGAAATGTAAACATGTTAAGGATTAACTAAATGTTTTTACTCTCTGTAGCCTTTCCACATACATTTAATTTAATACTTTTTCAAAGAAACATCTATTCAATGTGTCCAACTGTTTTGAAGTAGGCCTGTGCTTTCATCGACTTAACTACATAAAGTAGCCTATGTAGTGAAGTCGATTGGACTTTTTGGAAACCGGCTGATTCATTGAAAATATTCTATTCATAAACATGATTTATTCACGAATCGCCCATCCCTCGTTACATTAGTCAATGTCGCCAATCAGGATGTTTTGGTCGCGCCCACTTCTGCTGAAACCTTGATTACTCACGTCTCTTAGTCTTGCCTAACTGGTCCGTAGAATTGCAATTGTTACCTTTTGACGAGAATATAGGTTATATGCAAACTACAAACATGTCAGTGCCCCCACAGATTTGTTTACAATATTTAGGTCAGTACTCAGACACTGGAGAGAGCAACACTAAAACCTGCTTGTCCACTTAGAGAAGCCGTCCACTCTCGATAAACAGCGATATAATCCAATCCACAGTTCCTTACAAATAGAGCAAAGTAACACGATATTGGGCGTGTTATCTTGCCAAAGAAAAAAAGAAAGAAAGAAAGGGGGGGGAAAAAAAACAAAAGAAAAAAATGAGTCATGTCCCTTTAAAAGTTAAGCAGAACCCTTCCACGCTGAAGGTTGTGACGTTGTTTACCTGTCGGCAGGTGCGGGTGTTGTTACTGCGGGAGAGGTTTATGCTGCATCTGGGAGTTTTAACATTTCTACAGAGTTCAGAATCTGGATTATACAAGCGAAGTAGGTAGGATTTTATAGTTCAGAAATCTCCTGGACCCATTTTTATCAGCGTTTTGCGAGACTGATTTGCATAAATCGCTGAAAGGTCTTGACACAACATACGGGAATTTCTTGAAGAGCTGCCTGTCAAATAGACAACAGTATCACAAAAAAGTGTCAATCGGGATGAGATGCGACGGGAAAAGCTTCCACATGACGAAGAATCGTGTTTGATGAGCTCATCATCCGATGTTATAGTAAGAATTTATTATATGCTCACATAAAAAAGTATTAAGTAGATTAGTCTGCTGTGTGGTGTAATTTTGTCACTCACTGTAACATAAATAATGAGAGCACTTAAAAAATACTGTGGCTGTTCAGAAGGTGTGGTCATAAAATGCTACTGAATGATAAAAACGTATTGATATACCATATTATTTGTTTAATAATCAAAAGGCACATCAAAGAATATCATGATATTACCATGGTTCTTGTCCTAGAAAACTTTATGTCCGTAAAAACATGATATTATCATGGTATGTGTTCAGAAACATGGACACCTTTATCCAAAAAATAGGTGATTACTATGGAACCATTTCCAAAAACGTGGTATTATCATGGTACGTCAAAAACAAAATCACAGTAATATGCTGCATGTCCAAAAAGTATGATACCACCATAAGTTTTGTAAGCATTCTTCTGTTGTTTTTTGGTAACATACAATTTTCATTCAAACTTTTCAGTGTCTACGATTGAAGAAATAGCTCGACTTTTCAGAAAGGATGGCATTAAAGCGATCGTCTTCCATGAAGACCCAGCTGGTCAATGGCATCGTGCTTCAGGAATTGGAGCTGGAGGAAGAGATCAACACCCGTAGCAGCAATAACACACCTTCTGAACCTGCCAGGGACAAAGGTAAGGAACAAGCAAACAAAAAAACTTAAAATAGATGTGTTTATACTCTCAGAGAGCAATGCAATTCCTCAAGTAGCTTCCAGTCACCTAATCGAGTGAGATTTTGACCTCTATAGCCCACACAGAACTAAAATGCTACACCGTTGAGGAAGCTGTGGAGAGCATCGGCTTTGGACGCTTCCATATTCTGCTTTTTGTCATCATGGGTAGTGCCAATGTAAGACAAGTGTATGTGTTTGTCTCTGTAATTCATTAACCAGCATACTGTTTTTACTGCTTACATGTTTCATTCCTTGTGTGTGTGTGTGTGTGTGTGTGTGTGTGTGTGTGTGTGTGTGTGTGTGTGTGTGTGTGTGTGTGTGTGTGTGTGTGTGTGTGTGTGTGTGTGTGTGTGTGTGTGTAGATAGTGGAGGCAATGGAGATCATGTTGTTAGCTGTGGTTTCTCCTGAGATTCGCTGTGAATGGCGTCTAGAGGATTGGGAGGTGGCTCTTGTCTCCACGGTGAGGGGCTCGTCCAATCAGAGCGCATTATGTAATTTTGGTTTTGAAGTTTGACAGGAATGGAATGTTGAAGTGCAAGATGCACACATGTGTCTATCTGACCAGTTTGGTTGAGATTTTTGTATCTATTTATAGGTGATATCATTTATTTAATGCTAAAATACTTTCTATCCCAGGTTTATATGCAAAGGAAAACTGGGTGAATTTTTGGTGCAATTCTACAAAATTCTGAAATAATCATTAAAGGACTTATATTTTTGTTTTTTTTTAGATGGTGTTCTTTGGTTTTATGGTATTTGGGGTCCTCTGTGGCTATGTTGCCGACAAATATGGACGCTGGAAGGTCAGACGATGTTTCGTTTAACCCATAACAAGTGGTATATTGTGATTTTATGGTAAATTAGATTTAAGGGAAAAACATGTTTTTGTGCACAGGTGGTGTTTTGTGGCTTTATATGGGCATCATATTTTTCTCTGCTCACTTCATTCTCCCCATCGTACGGCTGGTTCATCTTCCTGCGCTGTATGGTGGGATGCGGTGTTGCAGCCACATCTCAAGGGTGAGATTATGCAAAACATACTGTACTCATACTTTCAATTCATGTAAACCTGGAAATGTCAAGGAATTTTATTTAAATAGTGTTTTTCTGTTCTGGAAATATACAATTATACATTTTTCAAGATATGCTTTGCTGAAAAATATTTCAAAAATGTCTCTTTGTTAGACAACGACTTGCTTGTGAGCCATAGAAATATTCATTTTGTGAGCACATTGTTCTTCGGAGTAATTTATGTTTGAATGATTCATTTGGAAATCTGTCTGAATTAAAATATGTTTTAAACCTTGCAACAGTAATCATTAACAACTGAAAAAGGTCATGGAAATTCATTGGTCATAAATTGTGGTAACCTTGATTTTCCAGTATACATTCAAATGAAGTGACTAACTCTCCAAAACTCTCTGCTATTTTCTTTTTTAAAGGTTTATTTTGAAGACCGAATTCATTCCGGCTAAACACAGAGCAGTCCTGCTGCCTCTTGCCTCAGTGAGTGCCAAATGCAAAATTAATAAAAAATGAATGCAATAACTTAATTTTTCTATATTACCTTTAAAGGAGCTTCTCAAAGAGCTTTTTTAATTTATGTTTGACCTGCAACTGGGAAACCTCCAATACTGACCTTACCTATGTTGGTGGACAGATCTTCTGGATGCTGGGATCTATACTTATTATTGTTCTCGGCATGACGGTGGTGCCCACGATGGGCTGGCGTTGGATGATCCGTTTCTCCATCATTCCCAGCATCATACTCATTGGCCTCTTCTTGGTGAGTTTTGACTAAATGCTGTTGAAATATGCTTCGGGAAATGGAAGTAAATGTTCGTTTTTAACTCACTCGCTCACTCTTTTCCTTTGTCTTAGTTAATTCCTGAGTCTGCACGGTTCCAGGTCTCAGTAGGTAACATAAAAGGAGCAATGTCTACACTTGATTGGATCGCCAAGATGAATGGCGTCCCCCTACCGGAAGGAGAACTACAGGAACCTGAAGTGGTGTGTATGAGAAGTTCCTTTTTCATTATCTGAATCCTTTATGACAGAGTTAAGCAATAAACAAAAGTAAATAAAAGAATCATTAATGCTTGATATCATTTTCAGCTTAACTGTCAATGAGTGTTAGATGATGAGAAAGGTAACCTAAATGGAAAAATAGTAAACATGATGACCATGTACAATTAAATATAAAATATTTACAGATACTGAAAAATCAAAATGAAATTGGCCAATAACCGACATGGTGCAGGTTTTTTTGTGTGTGTGCATCTCTAATACAGAAATGCTTTGAAAAATATTTAGGGGTCTATACTGTATGTATATCATATAATTTTGTATATAGTATGTGTATGAAATCAATAAAATGAAGCCTGAATTCAAAAATATGTAAATAGCTTCAGATAGCAGTTACTTTTGAACATTTAGAAAATACAGTATCTATATTCCTACAGATTAATTTATGCTTTTATGTCAGTAAACGCAGTGAAGAGTATAACTGACAGGACTGTGTTTGTATTCAGACAGAAAGAGGAAATGCTTGACTCTGATCAGCCCGGCTTATAGAAGAACATCGCTTTTGTTGTGGTACTCATGGTAATGTCTAAAGCTTTTCCCTTTGGTTAATGTGTGTGTGTGCGTGTGTGCATGTGTGCGTGCGTGCGTGTATGTAATCAGCAAATACACTTTTCAGTTCCTGTGCAGTTTTTGTATGCTAAACGTGTGATGTATCGCATTGTTTATCCACAGGTTTGTGGCTTCCTTCATCTATTACGGCTCTGTCCTGAGCAGCTCTGAGTTACTGGAGAAGAATCTTCTATGTGTGACCGATGCCGACCCAGAGCACCAGATCAAACACAAGAACGAGGAGGCGCTGTGTTACTGCATCCCCTTCAACATGGCTGATTACCAGACCCTCCTCATCAGCTGTTTGGGCGAGGTGGCACGTGAGTGACCTTTGACCTCTCACTCACCCCAGTTTCACAGACTCCTCTTAGTTGAATGTTAAAAAGCTGATGTATGTGTTTCCTCTGCAGTCATCCCCCTCAATATCGCCTTGTTAAATGTATTCGGACGGAAGCCCTGCATGGCCATACTGCTGGTGTTGTGTGCCATCTTTTTCATGCTTGTTAATATTTGCACAACAATGTGAGTATATTGTTCTCTTGTTCTCTAAAATGATTTGAAATTCAAGTTAAAACCATAAAAAGCATTTTTGATAATTGAAATAGCATTTGAATACAATATAAATCATTCTGGATAAAAGCGTCTACCAAATGCATAAATGTAATATAAAAATAAACGTAAACTTATTTTTATTTTTAATCAGTGTAAATCATTTTATAATGCCTAATGTCATTTTCAACAACTCAGGAGTAATATGTAGACCATATAGTAAGGATGCACTGATATAAAAAATTCAAGACAAAACATATAAGCTGATAATTGTTTTCAATTTATGGCAGATAACCGATAATGACAGATATTAAAATTACAAATAAATAAAATGCTAAAAAATTACAATCAGTCGTTTTAAATGCTACAAGTCAATTTAGGCATCACAGCATAATGTACAGTATGGAAAATTTGAATGTAAATGTAAAAAACATTTTCTAATTCATGTAAATTTAAAAAATAAAGCACATAAAAAACTTATTTTCAGTTACTTGCCGAGGCAACAATTCTAATTGTTGTTTAGTTTAAGTGAAAGTACTAAAATAACTCAAACTTAAATGAAAATGAATAAAAAATATATAAGCATAAACATTACAAAAACATAACAAATTACTAAAATTTTAACTAAAATCAAAATGAAAAAGGAAAATATAAAATAAAAACGAATAATATATGAATGATACTAAAAAAACACTGCTTTTCATTGGTCACACTTTACATCACAATGTTTATTACGGTGAATTTATGTAATTCTAATGAAGTATGTTCACTTAAAATTGAATTATATTGTGTTTACCTGCTTGTAAGTACAACGTGCTATTATTATTATTGCTTTAGTAATTAATTATAGTACCATCTGTTTTACATATTTTACATACATACATAAACTATATGGCAGTATGCTATTCTGCACACTGCCGTTTAGTTACAATAGGGGTGTTCAAACAATTTGTGGTCCTCTTGTGGTCATGTGTTAGAAGTGCAGCTATAGTAGATGACTGAATGATGTGTCTGTCCCTGTGCAGGTTTGGTTTCACTGTACTACTCTTCCTTCTGCGCTCTGTGGTTTCCATGAATTTTAATGTGGTCTATATTTACACAGCAGAGGTGAGACCAAACACATGAACACTCCCCTTCCTCTTGATATCTTAAAGGAATAATTCACCCAAAAATGTTATTAGCCCTCATGTCGTTCCAAACCCATAAGACCTTTGTTCGCCTTTGGGATGCAAATGATAATACTTGTAATAAAATCTGAAGGATTTCTGTCCCTCCGTTGAAAGTCTATTTACCCAAAACGCTTAAGACGCTTCATAACATTCATAAAGAGATTGTAAAACAAATGAATATGAATCAAGCGGTTTAATCAAGGTCTACTGAAGAGACAAGATCGCTTTATATGATAAACAGATTTAATTTAGGTTTTTAATCACATATTTTTGGGTTAATAGTCTTTTAGTGGAGGGACAGAAATCTTATGGATTTCAAATGACATGAGGGTGAGTACTTGTTGACAGAATTTTCATTTCTGTATGGACTTAACCTTTAAAGGAAGAGTTAAAATTGTATTTAAGTTAAAGCCGAATGATTGGTGTGTGTTTGCAGGTGTATCCCACATCCGTGCGCTCAATCGGAATGGGCTTTTGCACATCCTTCAGTCGAGTTGGGGGAATGATCGCACCTTTCATTGCACAGGTGCTCTATGTGTTTGACTTTGCATGTGTGTGTTCGTCTAAATAAATATCTGTGTTTTGTGCTTAAGGATATTGATTTACACAAAGATAACATTGTTTGCATGTGTCATAGGTGTTGATGTCTAGGTCTGTGATTTTGTCTCTGTCACCGTTCGCCACGGCGTGTGTGATTTGTGCGATAGGAGTGGCCTTTATGCCCATTGAGACCAGAGGACGAGCATTACTGGTAAACATCTTCACAACTCTCAAAGCAACTTTTTACTGAGGTCGAACTGAAATGATTTTGTTTATCTTCCTTACAGTTTAACCATTTCTTTTTTTCCCCTCTGTTTCAGCAACATGGCTGAAACACCTCAATGGAGATGAAGGACAATTGCACTTTTGTAACAAAATATGATCTCATATTAAAGCTGAAACCTTTTATAATAATTCATTTTGTTGCCTGTGTTGTGTTCTTCAAGAATAATAATGGCAAAAAAATTAAATATAACCCTTTCCTGTGTTCCTCATGTAATAGGAAGTTGGAATAGGACATATTAAAGCCTGGCAATTTGCTTGTCACTGATTGATTGGTAGGCTAATATTAGGGGGCAATCTAATATTGGTGCACATTTTATTGGACAAAACATACGCTCTTGCAAAAAAAAGATAAATAATCAATATTTTTAGTCCATTTTTCCAAGTCTAAGCCATATGCTAAAATGTAGCTAATTCATTAATTCATTCAGAAGTACAATAACAGATCGAGGGTTTGTTTTGTTTTAGTCATAATTTTTTGTCTTTTGACAGAAATATTCATTATATTTAGTCAGTATTTTAAGTAATTTTCATTCATTTATAGTCAGATTTACTAAAATGTCATTCATTTTAATCCACTAAAACAACATTATCAGCATTTATCAAAAAACAGTTAATGTTGTGAAAACCTGTGCCCCGGAAAAACCATTGTAAAAAGTAGGCTACATAATCGAAATGATTCATTTATTCATAGTCCGTGTTCTGTAAGTTGTTACGACAAGCGCGCATTCACAACGTGATTTACGCATTCGGATTAGCAGCACGTACATTTACTTTTGCACGCGGTCGTAATACGTTTACGTTTGTGTTGTGTTAACATGGCGTATCGTGTAGGTAGAGTTTGGGTGAGTTAACCTAAGTTACTATTAGACGCTTCAGCTCAAGCGAGGGTATCGTCTGCATTTCAATATCTTACGTTGTTTTTCCTCATCATATTTTCGTCAACACAGTATATAACCTTCGTTAATGACCATATTTTCATTCGTAATTTGGTTGAGGGGTTTCCAATCTTTCAGAGGACACCACGGACCCTCAAATAAGATCATCCTGATTTCTTAATACATCTAAAATTAGTTTCTAGGCTCTTTCTTTTTCTACCCACTATAGTCATGTTAGGCCTGTAGCCCTGTTTATGTATTTTTACATATTTATTTATTTAATTTTAATCTAATTTGTATTTATTTATATTAGTCCGTTTTTATTTTAATCTATTGTAATCTATGCTATTTAATAGATCACTGTTTTTTTTATTTTAATCACATTTTTAATGTTTTTATTGTCTTAATCCAATATATTTATTTACTTATTTACACTTTGTACACACACAAACATACAAATATATAGGCCTATAATTTTTTATTTTGTAATGACTTTTTTTTTATAGTGTTTCTCTCGACCCCGTTACTCCTTTGCGGCCCCTTATAGGGGTTCCCGGACTGAAAAGCCCAAAAGTCTTCGTTTTATTTTATTTATTTATTTATTTTATTATTATTATTATTAATTTCTAGGGTCTCAATCCAAAATGCAATAACAGCCACTTGAGGGAGACATTACACTCTTTTATGTTCAGCAGAGCTAAAGATCAAGTAGTCAAAAGTGTTATAGTTTCAGGTTATGTTGTCTAGATCTCTCAGTCTTTCCTCCACCTCTCCTCTCTCACCCTCCCATCATCTACGCTCTGTAATCTCTTTAAGAAGCCTCCGTCCCGGGGCAAATCAGATTAGATCTAGGGCTGCTTTCAATAACACTCCAGAACTAACCACCAGCAGACCCACTGCAATAATGAATCTGTACTGTTAAACATGCGCTGGCAGGAATATGCGAATCATCATCTACAGTGTGTATGTGGCATAGAGATGTACGTGTGTGTCCTGAAAAACAATGTTTGTGTTTGTTGCCTGTTTAAAAGCGTGTGTGTGTGTGGAGGAGGAGTCAGCATGTGCCTGGTAGCTCCTTCCTCTGACCTTGGGTACAGAGAGATGGTGGAGAGAGAACGAGGGCAGAGTGTGTGTGTGTGTGTGTGTGTGGTGAAGTGGTGGAGCTAATTCCTGCACTGCAGCTGTGTATATGACACCAGAGTTAACCGCTCTAGATCCACTTGGGAACTTGCCAGAGAGAAACCCAGCGAGAGAAGAGGAAGGAAAGCATGTCAGCAGCATGTGCAGCACACAGAGAAACAGTGCGGTGAGTATCACTTGCTAGTGTTGAATTGAATGTATTTGTGTGCGTGTCACTCTGATGCAGCAGTGTTGATGCTTTGTGACAGTCTGAAGCAGCCTACATTGATGTGATATGGAAAGAGCTGGAAAAGGCATAGGACTGCAGCTGTTGGATGGTCATTCATGGCACATGTTTACATGGGGACACTTTGACTCTACTGTATGTATGTACTCAATGATTAGCTGTATAGTTTTATTAATATGTGCATATGCCTTTATAGTTTCACGGGGTAATCAATGTCTGAATGGCTGACTAGGAAAAAACTGATCGATCCTCTTTCTGCAGCACTTTCCTTGCTCACTGTAATCCTCTGCTCTCGACCGGCACAGCAGTCAATCACTGAGACGTTTGAGAAGAGAGAGAGGGGAATAAGGATATTGATGCAGGTCATTCATTTTTATGATGATGCTCCAGGGTTTCGTCCTCCGTTTATGGTGGACATGATCATGCGTAAATCACGTCCAATGCAGTGGAATTTCTGTTTTGAGAGTCACTTGCTTTTCTTCCTCTTCTTCCTATAGAGAGTTTACATGAAAGTCTTGTTTAAAGGAATAGTTTACTTAAAAATGAAAATTCTGTCATCATTTACTCACCCTCAAGTTTTTTCATACCTGTATAAGTTTCTTTCTTCTGCTGAACACCAAAAAAGATATTTTGAAGAATGTCAGTAACCAAACAGTTGATGGACCCCATTTACGTATAATTTTTCCTACTATGGAAGTCAATGGGGTCCATCAACTGTCTGGTTACCGACATTCTTCAAAATGTCTTTCGTTTAGGAAAAAGAAAAAAACATGAGATAGGAGGAAAAAATAGATTTAAAAACTTTTGCATTCCCTTGAAAAACTTTATATTTCTCTGGGGAATATACAACATGTTTAAGAAAGAATACAAAAGCATTGCCATATAATTTCCCCAAAACACCATATCCCTTATGATGTGCTTAATGAGGTGTGGGGAAGATTATCAACGAAAAACAACTTCAATTTTGCTCTGTTCATAACAAAAATAAAGCTATTATGTGTCATCAAAAGACTTGGAATATAAGTTTATGATCGTGTTATTGTGCTTTTTGTCCTTTGGGGAGCTTGACAGCTTCTGGTCACCATTCAGTTTTCTAAATGATGACAGACTTTTCATTTTTTGAGTCAGCACAGTCAGTAATGTTCATAGAAAGATTAGATTGACAGTCACTTTCTCCCAGTGGGTTTCATTCCCCAGAGTTACTGCCAGGCTGACCTCATGCATCCTATTCTAGATGTATCCTATTCTGTGTTAGAGACAAGACTGATTCATTCTGTCATCATTTAAAAAGACAAGTGAGTGCTAGAGAGAAAGAAAATCATTTATAAAAAGGATTTGGACACCAAAGCCAGTGTCACGTTTATATAGTCTGCTTATCATTGCATATAATCACGAGGGATCAAATCAGGCGTCATCTGCAAACTCATTTAATGAGTCATTATGTAGGCGCTTCGAGGTCAAACTATTCATCCAGGCTGGAGTGCACAGCTGAATAGAGGTGCTGATGTATTGAGTCAATGCAGTTGCTGTAATCTTTTGTAATGTGTGTAATGAAGTGGTTTACTGTCTGTCATATATTGATGACTCCACAAAGCACTGTAAACCCCGCCCCTTTTACACAACAGCCAGTCAGAATCAGTGCTGGAGCCACTGTCAAACACATTTAAGTATAATACTATTATTATTTATTTATATTTACTCAAAATTCACTATTTGAGAACAGAGATTTTGCATTATTAATTGACAAAAGTGTTTTTTTTGTGTGTGGAACTGACAATAATGATGATCATAAAATGTCCAAGTATTAGCTAATTCATTTCTCGGAACAATTTATGATGTTATATTCTATCGCTAATTATTTATTGGACTTATATAATAATTTGTCGGATATTGATCAAGATTGTTCATGTCTGCAGCACTGGAGTATGAACATATTATATTTCCATTTCAATTCAAGTAATTTAATTTCCTTATAAATATTTATTTTCCTTGCGCATTTTAATGACATTTGTATAAGCAATGACAAACTGATTTGAGGAGCTAAGCTATAATGAGAGATATGTGTCTGAGTGAAACATGATGTGCAGATAAATAGAGAGATAGAAGAATGTGGCACAAGTTTTGCTGACACATCTGCTTTACAGCCTATCTATGCGAATTGCTTTCATTTATTTTTATCTCCATCAGGGACCGATGGAGATAAAATTCCTCAATTCCCTATTCCAATGTCTGTCCAAAATCACCCTGCAGCCCTGTAAATAATTTCTCTTCCTCAGATGCCCTGTGTCCGGTGCGTTCTGGAGGTGAGCTGACTCCTGTGGCTCGTGAGAAGCAGACATGTGGGACGGACGGTCCGAGACGTGTCATGCACATGCCCTGTTCGACGCCTTCGTGCAGGCTGGCACATGTAGAGAGACCCTCAGGTCCTTCCAGGAGCTGTGTGAAGAGCTGAAGCTGCATCCCGTGGGTCAGCCGCAGTTCTACCACACCCTGAGGAGCAGACTGCACTACTGGAAGGCCAAAGCACTATGGGCCAAACTGGACAAAAGAGCCAGCCAGAAGAGTACATGAGAGGCCACGCTTGCACCAGCACCACGGTACAAAACAGGGGTCACCCACAATGCATTAAAAGAGAGAGTTGTCTTCACTATTGCGCTGAACGCTGTTTTCACATGTGAGTTTTCTGTGTGTTCAGTGTCTGATCATAGGGGCGGGTCCGTGTGGACTGCGGACGGCTATAGAGCTGGGATTTCTGGGTGCCAGGGTGGTTCTTGTGGAAAAGCGTGATGCTTTCTCGAGGAACAATGTTCTGCATCTCTGGCCCTTCACCATTCAGGACCTTCGTGGTTTAGGGGCCAAAAAGTTCTACGGAAAGTTCTGTGCTGGAGCCATAGACCATATCAGTGAGTAAACATGAGATCAAAATGAAATAAAAATTTGATTTACTTAAAAAAGTGAATCAATAAATGTCCTGACTTTTTTTTTTTTTTTATTAAATGTTACATTAAAATGTTTTGGATGGCATTTATTGCTCATAGAGAAAATTTCATTTATATAGAATTTATATATAATAAAATTAATAGATTTTCGTGTGAATTTTATTTTAACAACATATGTGGAGCTATTCCTTTCATTTATTAGTATTGGTTGATATTTGATGTTTCAATTAGTATGACATTTGTATTTCCTCTATTTTTATATTTACCATTTATATTTACCAATTAAATATTTAATGTTTTTAAATAATTAAAAAGTAGATTTATTTAAATGTATCATTTATATTTTATGTATTAAATAAATATACTAATCTGTAGCAAATATCAAAATTAATACACATTTTTAGTTCTTTACATCATAATTTTGTGTTACCTAAATTCACTTGTAGTATTTTAAAACAATTTATTTTTGTTTTTAGAGTTGTATTTTTTATCTATTTAGACTAAATAGTACAGAAATAAAAAATAAATTCCAAAAAAAATGTAAAAATTAAAACTATCAGCTATAACATAAAATTAATTATTGGCTAAACAGTATCAGCCATAATTTTAATATAGCTGTAATGTAATTTATTCATATATTTCATAAACTATTTTTTACAGTTGAAAGTTTTACATATGAAATAACATAAAATATGTGTTGAAAAATATGCAGTTTTGCTTCTCCAATAATCCAATTTTAAGGATGTTTATATATTTATATAAACAAATAAGACAAAGACACTGATTAACAATATAATATTTTGTAGTGTATTCTGAAAGCGTTTGTGATATTCTCATGAATTGATTTAGTTGATTTCTAAACAGTTTACTGTATTTACACTATTTATTGTCGACATCTATTTATGCTCAGGTATTCGTCAGCTGCAGCTGATGCTTTTAAAGGTGGCCTTGTTATTGGGTGTCGAGGTTCACGTGAATGTGGAGTTCAAACATCTACTGGAACCTCCAGAAGACCAGGAGAAGCGTAAGAGAAATGTAACAATTTCACCTTCATTTCATCTTCAAATGAATTGGCAATTTTCATGTTCATGTACTGTTCAGGTGTCGGCTGGCGAGCAGAGGTCCTCCCCGACTCTCATCCAGTCAGACAGCTGGAGTTTGATGTGGTTATTGGTGCAGACGGCAGAAGAAACACCTTACCGGGTATCTGCAAAAACAGTCTCAGACCTATTGTACTCACAGAAATGTACCAAACAGATGCTTCATGGTTAAACCCTTATTGGTCATGACGGCAATGTCTTCCTGAGTTCACACAGTTTATAAACTAAAGTTCCTCAGTTTTCTGCTATTTTTTACTTGTCTTCCTTTTTCTCATATATGCATCAAAACCCCAAAAATGTGTTGTGCAGACAATTTGTACTTTACTTTGAGTCATAGGAAATGACGCCACTCATACAGTCATCTATAACAGACAGTTCCCCTATTCTAATTTTACCCTGCTTTGGACATCTTCATATCACTAATTCGTTGTTTTCAAAACTCCTGCGTAAGAGTTTGATTTGTCTGTGTCCGGTAGGGTTTCGCAGGAAGGAGTTTCGGGGGAAACTGGCCATTGCCGTCACAGCGAACTTCATCAATCGCAACACCACCGCTGAGGCTAAAGTGGAGGAGATCAGCGGTGTCGCCTTCATCTTCAACCAGAGGTTTTTCCAGGACCTCCGGCAAGATACCGGTACTGAATTATTTCACTGTAACTTAAGCATTACCAGAGTTCAAAGATACCAAGAAGACCATATGTATTGCACTCAACTGCATTTGAAGCTACCAATATTAATTTTTGCACAGTTAGGCACCTTTGTCTTCTCTATGAATGAGTGTATCATGTGTTTAAAATGATGTAAACACAATGAGTATCTGTCGATATCTTTTCTGTGCAGGAATTGATCTAGAGAATATAGTATATTACAAAGATGACACTCACTACTTTGTGATGACTGCCAAAAAACAAAGTCTTCTGGACAAAGGAGTCATTCTGCACGTGAGTCGTCACATGATCGAATGTTGTGTGCAAATATCGGCTTATCGTACACATACCATTGTGAGTGATTCTTCTTTGATTTTTGTTATGCAGGATTTTGCTGACACTGAGATGCTGCTGTCCAGGAATAACGTGGACCAGAATGCACTGCTCTCGTACGCTCGTGAAGCAGCGGATTTCTCTACCAATCATCAGCTTCCTTCTCTGGACTTTGCCATCAATCACTATGGACAGCCAGATGTGGCCATGTTTGACTTTACCTGCATGTACGCCTCTGAGAACGCAGCACTGGTGCGTCAGCGCAGGGAACACCCTCTGCTGGTCACACTGGTGGGGGATAGTTTACTAGAGGTGAGAGCAAGAAGAATGAGCAATGCAAAAAAAAAAAATTATTCTTGTTTTGCAGTTATATCCGAAACCATGCATCATATCGGTTAATTCATCATGCAGGTGTTGGCATGTATCGTTTTTTAATTATTTATCAGTATAGTTTTTTTGTTGATATTGTATATTTAGCTCATGATATATGTAAATCATTTATTGATTTTATTCTCACTATATTTATTTATTAACAATTTATTTATTAAAACTGTATCATATCGAATTTTTTATATTTGCCATCAATCAGCTATAATATTAATATATTTATTGGCTAAGTGGTATCGGAGAGAATTTTAATATCAGTAGATTTTAGCTTGGCATATTTCATCACTTATTCATGTATTTCAGTGCTAATTTTAGTGCATTTTATGCTTAAAAGTCTACAAATATAACATACAGTTTAAAAACTAGTTAATAATATCTTATGCAGATATTAATATTGAAAATATTAAAAACACCATGATTTTTTTGTAGTACATTCTGAAAGCTTTTGTAATATTTTCAGGTATTGTTGGCTCTGATTTAGTTGATTTGAAATGTTTTTTCCTATAGCCATTCTGGCCAATGGGAACAGGAATAGCTCGGGGCTTCCTGGCAGCCATGGACACGGCCTGGATGGTTCGCAGCTGGGGTCAGGGCAACACCCCTTTAGAGGTTCTGGCTGAGAGGTCAGAGCTAAAAAGGGATCCGAATGATTTATGAACATTCAGTTTTGACAATGTAGAAATCATAATTCTGTTCTAATATTCCCCCTCTCTTTCTTCCTCATCTCAGAGAGAGTCTGTATCGTTTGCTTCCTCAGACAACACCAGAAAACGTCAGTAAAAACTACAGCCAATACAGTGTGGATCCTGCTAGCCGCTATCCCAACATCAATATGCAACTCATCAGCGCTGCTCAGGTTAGAAACATGCAGTCCTAATCGAGTCATAACCAGTAATGATGCTCATGATAATGCTGAAAATGTGTGTACAGGTGTGTCATCTCATAGACACAGGTGAGGGTCCAGTTTTGCGTCTTGATGCTGTTAGCTCCCCACACCCGAGACTTACACGACAAGGTATGTGTTACTTCATATATAGTATAACATCTCCCACATATACAGTCATACACAAGCTCACATGTTCTCTGTGTGTGTGTGTGTGTGTAGAGTCAATGGCTCGTTACAGTAAGCTGCTGACCTGGTGTCAGGAGCAGACGCACGGTTACATGAATGTGTGTGTGACGGAATTCACAACGTCCTGGAGGAGCGGCCTGGCCCTGTGCGCTCTCATTCACAGATTCAGACCTGACCTCATGTGAGTCCACACTCTTTAATCTGGATATGAATAGCTATGTTTCCATCCACACGTTTTTATCCGCATTAAGTGATATCGAATGAAAAATGCCTTATGGAAACAGTACAATTCTATGAATTTCATGAATATCGACTTAAATGAAATACGATCGGTCTCATCGGATATTATCTTGATCGATATACGGCTTATGCGATCAACGCAGATGGAAACGTTATCATGGTGCGATCCATTTTGCCTAGTAAAACTTTGTTCGCAAATGTTGGCTTGAATGTTGTGCATTTCGGTGAGAAAATTAATGGAAACACCTTAACATGTCTCAAATCAATTCGATATGCCAATTTGATTGCAAAACAGCATGTGACGTCATTACGCACAGGTTTTTATCCGCTTTAAAGCCGTTTGATGGAAACACATTTTCACCAGCTTTATTCGCATGAGTTTTTTTTTTTTACCGAACTTCAGATAATTCGATTGACAAGTGATGGAAACATGGCTAATGAGGGTTGTGTTTACAGGTTGGCAAAAGTATGAAATTTGTTTTATGTGACTGAGACAACAAGAATTTGGAGAAAGTTAGTTTTAAATATTTATATATTTGGGATTAACACTATATAGTTAATAAATTATGAAATGTGTCAATAAATGAAAAAATTACATTGTACTGATTTTTTTATTTTATTGGGATATTTGTTCATTCATTTATTGACACATTTCATTATTTATCTATATAGTGATAAATGTATTAAATCTTATAACGAAATATTTATATATTAATATATAATTAATATTGATGGGTTTAAACTAAAAGCTGGAAAACATTTACTGGGGTTTTAAAGTGGTTTCAATGCATCAAAAAGAGATTTAGGAAGTAAAAGTGTGGGCTGACTGTATTATTACATTGAGTTTTTCTGAATGTGTGATTCTGATACTAGCGCCTTTGTTTCTTGCAGTGATTTTGCGTCTCTGGAGGAGAGTGAGGTGGAGTTCAATTGTCAGTTGGGTCTGAACATGGCGGAGCAGGAATTTGGTATTTGTCCTATAATGACCGGCAAAGAGATGAGTGCACTGGAAGAGAGTGACTCTCTCTGCATGGTCATGTACCTCAGTCAACTACATGAGCTCCTCAAAGACATAGCGCCACCTAGTGGTCAGAAAAAGGCATTATCTGTTCTTTCTTTTTATTTGTGTCATATTTTTGACTCTTCATATTTTTTATGTAAACAAATGCTTTTTTCCTCCACACAGAAAACCAAAGTTCAGAAGAGAAATCTATTCTGTTCTCCAGCACCAGGTCACCCATCTCACTGCTCAGCAAACTGGGACAGAGTCTGTCCCGCAAACGCAATCCCAAGGTACACACACACACACACACCACACACACACACACACACACACACACACACACACACACACACACACACACACACACACACACACACACACACACACACTCACACTCACACTCACACTCACTCACAATTACACAACTGCAGTCTGTAACCCATTATGTTAAGCTGATCTATTTTTCATCTCTATCAGGATAAGAAAGAGAAGGAAGTAGATAGTGTTGGAAAGCGGAGGAGAACAAGCCAGGCTGGCCAGTCAGAGGAGGTGAGGCGTTTTGCGACAGTCGTTTTACACATTGTGGTGTAAATCAATGGCATGACGTGTTTTGTATAATGACCTGTATAGTTACATTATAATGTGTTTTTATAATCTGTTAAACCTCTTTTCCCCCAATTTATTTTATTATTTGTGGTTTTTTCCTGATTTAGGAGGATGTTCCTCATGATACCAAAGAAAATATGACTTCATCAGTAACTCCCGGGTCAGAACCGAAGGTCCCTGAGGGGCGCAGCAAGGTTCGGTCCATGGCAACGCTATTGCTGGCTAAATTTGAGGAGAACTCTCCATCGGCCTCAGCCACTGCACTGCGCAGACAGGTGTGCGAGTATGTGTGTGATGCTGCATGTGTACTTTAATATGTACAAATTGAGTTACACCATGTCCTGACCTGGTGCAACACCATTTTTCTATCTATTCTTAAGGCAAAAAATACAATATTGTGGAGTAGGATTTTGGACCAATAAGATTTTGCTGTGGCGGGGCTAGGAAGCATGATACAACAGAAATAGATACCAAGCAAGAGAGATATCGCTTCAAGGCTGGCTGAGACTTTTTGTCAGTCATATATCTTGATTAGTCACGTTCTGGTTCTAACAGTCTTATAATCACTGATGAAGTATTTTGTTTTGGTACTGATCAAATGTCACAGTGCCTCTGTTAGTCATTACATGTTGTGATGTATTCCTAATATAAAGTCAATTAGCTCATCTTGCCCCCAGTAAAAGCTGCTGACTCAAGCTGTGGCCCCTGCGCAAACACACTTTAGCGTAGCCGCTAACAAGCTGAACTAGAATTGGCAAAGCCTCTTTGACCTACATTAGCCAGCTTTTGTCATGTGTTTTATTAGATTAAAAGCCATTTAGGTGATTGACAGTAACAGCTGCAGCATTAGAAGATGCTTCGTCGGATGTTTAGTTATGATGTACATCGCATAACATTTTCATGTCCACTCTCCCTACCGAAGAAAAAAAGCACACTGCAATAGGGTTAGGGTGGCCATACGTCCGGATTTTGGCCGGACAGTCCGGATTTTAAGCCCCCTGTCCGGCGTCCGGCGCAGCCTCAAGCCGGACACTCATTTGTCCTCCTTTTTGGAGTTGCGCTGAATTTTTGAAAAAAATTAACTTTTTTTTTTTTTTGAATTAACTTAAAATCCCGCATAATGATAGCGGCTCACTACGGAGCCCCTAAAGGGACGTGGTGGTGGAAAAAAAATTAGGATGGGAGAATTTTTTTTTTTTTTTTATCTTTTGCGTTCCCTCGCAAAACTTTTGCGTTCCCCCGAGAAACTTTGCGTTCCCTCGCAAAACGTTTGCGTTCCCTCGCAAAGATATTTGCGTTCCCACGCAAAAGTTTTGCGTTCCCTCGCAAAGTTATTTGCGTTCCCACGCAAAAGTTTTGCGTTCCCTCGCAAAGATATTTGCGTTCCCACACAAAACCTGTTGTGAGCTCGGACAGACACTTCCTGTTTATTGTCCCGCTGGCAGTGCTTCAGAGCTCCGTACGTTAATGGAGCGTTTCATAGTGTTTGAACTTGGACTCGAATATAAAGAAATGCGGTCAAGGAGTTCAGTGAAGTTGGCAATATATTCAAATAGGCTATTCGAACTTCCGGATCAATATTCTTGAGCTAAACGTTGTTAAAACACAAACGACACTATTTACAATCACAGTAACCTAGACAACGAGCTAATTCTCTTCAAAACGAGCTTTATAATATAAATTTATCTCTAAACAGCCGATTGAGAGACAAGTCCAAATAAGGGGCCGTATGCAAAGTGCAAATCCCCGAACCCTTCTGCACATTTTATATTATTAAACATATTCTGTCTGCACTATGACACAATGTAGCTACTGTCGCCAAATTTAGTTCACACATCACCGCTTTCCAGCTGGTTATACTACAATACTTAGTTTGATTAAAAAATGCATATAATTTTTATGCTTTTTTATTATGAAATAAAATCAATAACTTCACACTGTTATACAGTGTAATGCCATCGAAATCCAGTAATGCATAAGCTATGATTGCAACAATTATGTTAGCTGCACACAGTAGCAATATAATTTGTGTAAATACTAGGCCTACTTATTTTTTATGTGCAATTACTTCCCATACTAGTTTTCCTGTAGCTCAAACAGTAGAGCGTTGGTGCTTGCAATGCCAAGGTCCCATGACCTTTGATTCCCAGGGAAGAGCAAGAACTCATAAGAATGTAAATGTACCTTTGGATAAAAGCGTCTTCCAAATGCATAACTGTAACTAATGTTGTATAACCAATATTAGAGCAGTGATGTGTGAACTAAATTTGGTGTGTTACAGTGAAGTTATTGAATATTTTTCATAATATAAAATTTGCAAAAGCAGTGTAGTATGACCAGTGGGTCACCATTGATGTGTAAGCTGAATTGGGTGGCACTAGAGTTTGTAACATTAAAGTTAATGACTATTTTTGAATGTGAGTTTATGCTGTAGTCGTTTTTTGGGTTATATTGCACTTTGCAGATGGACCCTTGACTTGTCTCTCAGCCGCCTGCACATAAAGATCCATTTAGCCTATATTATAAAGCTCGTTTTGAGGATAATTAGCTCGTTGTCTAGGATACTGTGATTGTAAATAGTGTCGTTTGTGTTTTAACAACGTTTAGCTCAAGAATATTGATCCGGAAGTTCGAATAGCCTATTTGAATATATTGCCAGCTTCACTGAACTCCTTGACCGCATTTCTTTATATTTGAGTCCAAGTTCAAACACTATGAAACGCTCCATTAACGTACGGAGCTCTGAAGCACTGCCAGCGGGACAGTAAACAGGAAGTGTCTGTCCGAGCTCACAACAGGTTTTGCGTGGGAACGCAAATATCTTTGCGAGGGAACGCAAACTTTTGCGTGGGAACGCAAATAACTTTGCGAGGGAACGCAAAACTTTTGCGTGGGAACGCAAATAACTTTGCGAGGGAACGCAAAACTTTTGCGTGGGAACGCAAATATCTTTGCGAGGGAACGCAAAAGTTTTGCGAGGGAACGCAAAGTTTCTCGGGGGAACGCAAAAGTTTTGCGAGGGAACGCAAAAGATAAAAAAAAAAAAAATCTCCCATCCTAAAATTTTTTTCCACCACCACGTCCCTTTAGGGCTCCGTAGCTCTCTGATGCCCGTAAATTAGTTCAAATCTCTTGGAATCTAGAGCCGCGCATGCGAGACTCTATGTGCTCCAAACCGTGCAGCGCGCGGCAGAGAGCTAGAGTTGCGTGTCCTCAGCAACCCCCCCCCCCCCCCCCCCCCCCCCCCCCCCCACCCGTCAACAAAACCACCGATCACCGGTGTCCTCCTTTTTGGTGTTATGGAAATGGCCACCCTAAATAGGGTTTACTCTACAGGGAAAAGAATTAGAAGTGAAAAGTAAAAAGACACCTTAACCTGTACTTTGAGATCCAGTAGGATACATTTTTGCGATAGAAATGGCTAATCTGGTTCTGTTTTAAGCTTCTTTGGTTTCTGGTGTAGTTCAGGGACTGTTGGCCCAGTATGGCTGGGTTATGAAGGAGCTCTGTGTGCGAAGTGGCCTGGGGCTAAACAGCCTATCAGTGACTGGAGGCCGTGGGACATGTGATTTGAGGGTTTTAACTGAAGAATCTCAGACAGAATGATTTAATATCTTCATCTTATTTTCTTTGATACTGACTGACTGTCCTTTGACTGACAGTTTTTTTAATTTACTACTGTATAATGATAACTATAAAGTTTTAAAAATCTTACTAATTCAGTGGGAATAGGGAAGTCCACACCACAGCTATAACAAAAACGACAGAGGAAGGATTCAGAATGATTTTTTCACCTAACTTTTAAGAACTTGACCATTTAAAGTTGCAGACATCATAACTGCAGCACAACATTATCATCCGTTGGTGTGGTGGCTTGCATAGTTATTGCTATAGTTATCTTTATGGTTTTCGTTCTTGGTTCCTTTATTCTCTACATTCCAAGACCAATCTGTCAAACCCTTTTACTCTCATATTATTTATTTTGTCTTTGTGATGGTTTTTAATCTCAGGAGCATTTTCCATTCCTGCATGTTTTCCATGCTCATCTTTTGATTTGTAGAGCTACATTCAGATGTATACGGGCGGAGTGAGCTCATTGGCTCAGCAGATAGCCAATCAGATTCAGAGTCAGCAGGATCAAGCTCCCAAGCTCCTTCACAGGAGGGAGTTGGTAAGAGTTCTCCTATAGTGCTGGCAACAAATCTTCCCTAACATTGTGAATGTTCTTGTGTCCCTTTAAGTGCCTGTATTACTGTGTGTATGAGGCCTGTAACCCAGCATTGAATTTTGTTTGATGTTATATATTTACTAATTACTGTGAGTGTGTGATGAGATCCTGCTGTAATCCAATTACTCTAATAAGGCTCAACGCTTTACAGCTTTGTTAGACTGATCGTACCAAAGTGTCAGTCCATTAAAGTGCTGCAATCAAATTTATTTATTAAAATAAAACATTTGTCTATGGCATTTGGTGAAATTTGAGCTTTTGTTTGAAGCATTTCATTATGTTAGCCATATTTTAAATATATTTATTACTTCTCACCTGTAGGGATCTCAAAAGGAGTTTCCTGTGAATATGGGCGGCAGTGATGTGTGTTATTTCTGCGGCCGTCGCGTTTATGTGATGGAGAGGCTAAGCGCGGAGGGAAAGTTCTTCCACAGGAGCTGTTTCCAGTGTGACCACTGCAGCTCCACGTTACGCCTTTCCAACTACGCTTACGACCAGCTACATGGTGTGTGTGAACAATTAACCATTTAATACTTCCACTAATAAAATTATTATTATCATTACTTGGTGATTCTAAGATTTATGCTCCTAATACAAATAAAAGGCGTTTAGCTTTTCATGGATGTTGTCACAAGATGGGAAACAAAGAGTGTAAAAATTCCCTGTTGTTGCCGTGGGCTCCTTTTTTCGGCCAAACAAATTGCTCTTTTGTTACCATTGCACGGTCATAAGGTCTGCAGTTTATATGTGTGTGTGTTGGGACAGGGCTTTTATTGTAGTCCGACAGTAGGGCACTCACACATAAACTGAAGGCCCTCAGCAAATTGCCACTTAAACCTATTTTTTTTAAATAGGAGTCAAAACAACAAAACATTCTAACTGATAGGGTTATGTAGATCACATGACCTCAAACACTTCAAGTTTTAAAAAGAGGCGGCATTTAGACCGACTTCTGCTACAGTATAAATAAGACATTTACTCCCTGCATCAGCTACTTTTTTTATTTTCTCACTTTCTCTTCTTTTCCTGTCTTTCGGTGTATACAGGGAAGTTTTACTGTAAGCACCACTACAGCTTCAGACTGGCTAGCGTGGCTCAGAGAAAGAGACCGGCCCCATCTGTGGCCCCTCGGCCTACTCAGGTAACCTCATCTTTCATCAGACCACCAGTATTTTGTGTGTGTATATATGTATATGTATATATGTTTTATAGTACACTTGCAATATCAGTATAATGATCAGTATAATGACTATTCATGTGTGACAGATTTATGACTCAACTGAAGTAAACGTAGGAAGCTCTTTTGTATATAGTATAATCAACACCGTTTTTTTTATAAATGTAATGTAATGAATGTAATGTAATACATTTAATTTACACATATATACATATACAGTATACCTCTAATTTATGTATATACTGCATTCAAATATATTAATGTATTTTATGCTAAATAATATTTTGTAATAATTTATGTGAAATATTATTTACATTTTATAAATACAATATATTAGCATTATTACTGTAGTAGAAACATGTGCGATTACAATAAATAGAACATTATCATCTGTTGGTGTGGTAGCTAATATAGTTATAGTTCTTCTAATATCTTTATTGTTATTCTTGGTGCCTTTATTCTCTCTCTCTGTGTGTGTGTGTGTGTGTTGTGTGTGTGTGTGTGTGTGTTGTTGTGTGTGTGTGTGTGTGGTGTGTGGTGTGTGGTGTGGGGTGTGCGTGTGTGTGCGTGTGTTGCGTGTGTTTCTATCTCTTCAGGCTCCCCCTGCTCCATCCTCAACTTCGTCCTCTCCCGGTTCAGTGGGCACAGCCACTCCGCCAGACTGCTGGTCCTCCAGCGCCCACACAGACATGGCATCCAGCCTGGCTAAGAGACTGTGTGGTACACCAGAGCGCATTGAGCTGGAGAACTACAAACCCTGTCCACAGCAACAGGACAGCCCACTGCAGGAGGTTCCAGAGGAGATGCTCGCACAGCACAACCTCAGTGCTAGCCTGCAGGAGAAGAACACAGAGGAGCAGTCCAGGTATCCAAACACCCTCTTATTATGCTCCCAATATTTACTGCCATGTTTTGTCCTGGTAAATATGCTCTTTTTTGGTCTTCAGTAGCTCTGAGTCAGACCTAGAGGAGGAGGAGCTTGCCTGGAAGAAGGGGGAGGGGTTACACTCCAGGACCAATGGAGAGAGAGAATTAGACCTGGTCGAGGGGTTAAAGGAGGAAGAGGGAGGGGAACACCAGGAAAAACAAGAGGAGGAGGAGGAAGCAGAAGTTTCAGAAGAAGAATATGAGGAGGGAGTGTCTAGTGATGGTGAGTGTATTTTCATATTGAATATCTTTAGAAATTACTAATAAAATGAGCAAAAAAAGTTAAATCATATCTGAAATTTCTTTACTATATAGCTTGTTTATTTCAGAGAAATCATCTTAATATAAGGTATTGTTCAATTTAATGTCTTGTAAATTTTTTGGTGTCATATTCTCACAATATTTTGGTCAGTGTATTTGTGTGTGAGGTAAATATTGTCATGCTTGTTTGTATGTTTATTGTTGTGTATTCAGGACTGTATGTGTGTATTTTGGGCTGTTGACACAATGTGTATGTATGTGTATAGAGGGTGAGTACTGCCCTTGGGAGAAGGAACGGCTCTCGGGGGTGTGGCTTGAGGAAGAGGAGGCGGGGTTTGTTCAAGGTAGCACCACCCCCGATGACCATTTATAGCCTTCTTTAGCATTTTCTGCATTACTTTAACTCAAAAGATCTTGTTTGAAGGTTATTTCATTTGCAGGCTGTGCATGAATAATAGTGTGTTTTAATTTAGTGTATATTTTGTAATTGCATTGGCATTTATGTTTTTGGGTTTTGCTGGATTTTATTGAAATAATTTGCAGTTGTTTAAGTTTGGCTGTTTTAAATATTTGGCAAATTATTCATAAATGTTTCCTAACCAGGCACGGCATAAAAAGATTTCATGTTGTAATGTATCTGCCCACGCGCAAATCGTTTTACCATTTACTGCACTTTTAACCACAGCACTGTTATTGTTAATAAATCAGAACATTCACAGAAAATAGCAAGCTTCCACATTGCAAAATAAGTTGGATATATATACTGTATATAAAAAAAGCAACCAATAAAATGTTTGTTGCTTTAACGGACTATGCCTGGTTAGCACATACAGTAGTGTGGTGTTAATCACTTGCATTTTTAGTATTAATGATAAATTTGCCTACTTTATAGATCCTAGACAGTACAAATTGATGCACAGAAAAACATACTCAAAAATGCAAGGTTTCACATGGTACATACATAAATGGATAATATAGTTGGTATCTGTCAAAAGTGAAAAACCTTCAAAATTATAAAATTACTCTAATATAGTTTTTTATATCATGATTGACCCATACCATCTTTATCATCTTATCTTTTTCAGGCAGCTTCATATTACTGCTTATTTAAGCAGTAAACCACTTCCCCCACAAAACTATTTTGTTAAGGTTCTAGAACTTTTCTAGATTCTAGAATTCTTTCACATTCTCATTTGATTTTTATCTTTATCCTTTCGATCTTTTATAAACTAGAGTCCAGTGAAGGGTACAGTGACGACCCAAACATAGATGCCAGCTCAGTCAGAGAGTCCAAACCATGTGACCAACAGGAAGAGTCCATTCCATTCCACCAATCACCTACCTCTATAGAGTTCCCACCCTCCTTGAAACAACCAGAATCAGGCCACACACCCACACCTGAGCTGTCGACAAACCCCGGGATCCCACCTGCCACGAGGTCAGAGGTCGTAGAGGAGTTCTGGCTGAAGAGTGCTGAGATCAGGAAGAGTTTAGGCCTGACTCCGCTGCTTGGAGAATTCCTCCCCAAACATAAGGCAGCCCAAACATCTAATGCTAAAGAAAGCTTTTACACCTCAGTCGCATACAATACCGCTGCTTTAGATTCTGCCAACCAAATGGCAAGCAACTGCGACTCCAGTACACAAACTCCCTCTCTGACAGACTTTAAAAGTACATCCCCACCTGGACCATCTCCCACTGTGGATGGCGATACCGGCGTCGCTTTTGAAGAGGCGATCGGCCGCTGTTCTGTAATCCACAGACTCAGCATCACTGTAGAAGGTTGTGTGATGGCGGACAAGCAGGGTTTGGACCTCAATTCCACATCATTTGCCAATGAAAGTGTTTTGAATTCAGACGCAGGTCTTCCGACACCTCCCTACAGCCCATCTCCCTCCCCTCTTGTCAGCAAGCAGTGTCGCGCCTTTCGCCACTCCGAACCCATACTGGACCGAAAGGTTATGGAATACACATCTACCTACGCTGCTTGTGTCCCGCAGCGGGACGGTTTTAAACCAGAACTCGATCAAGCTCTGAGTCTTCCTCCGGATGAAATTGCGATAATGTGTGGGGATGAGGCGGAAGAGGCTTCTGGACTGCCGGAAAGTTCTGGTGTTGTGGAGACCGGGGACACGGTCAGCCAGATGGACAACCGTAGGCTAGAGCACAGGAGGACGCTCCCGGACCGGCTGGTCGCCCCACTGCTGGCAGGGGGACCCGAAGTCAGGCTTCGTAGGTCAGAGATAAAGCTGTGGGGGGCGGACACGGGTGTGGAAGAGAAGGAGAAAAAGCGCAACTCGTTGTTTTCGCCCCGCAAAAGCAAGAAGAGCATGAATGCAGCAGCTGAAACCCAGCAGGAGACAGGGAAGCACAAGTCCCTCTGGAAGACTGTTTTTTCAGTGTATAAAAAGGAGAAAAAGAGGAAGGATGTAGTGGTGGTGGCGGAAACTCTACCTGCCGCAGCTAACACTGAGAGTAAGCGGAAAGTGCCGGGTATCAACAGAACCACAGGTGAGATTGATGGATCTGTAAATAAAAGGTATCACATGAACTAGTGGCTGTAAGGTTGTATGTCTTTCCTCATCTCAGACCTGTGTTTCCGGAAGAATCCAAGTTTTTCTGAAGACACAGACTTGTCCTGTCATGCTCTTCTAGAAAGATGTCCTCTCAGAGTTCAGGTAAACACTCCCTCTTCTTGCATTCTCACTTTATTGCCTTTCCTTATAATAATATATTTTAAAAAATATTTGATTTTTTAAATTTTTTTTACTTTTTTGTATCATTTGTACATATTTCAATTTTTTTTCTTAAGCATTTAATTTTTTTCCCCGTGGTTCACTTTAATGTTAGCCTGTTTTTTGTGATATATTTGTATCTTATAATCTATATTATATAAATGCTTTTCTTTTCTGAATTTATTTTTACTTTTTCATGACCATTCCACCCTTTTTCTCTGATCCTTGGAATTAAATGGACCATTTTTTCTGCTGTGCCACTGCCTATAAAACTTGTACCTGTGCTGTATGTAAACGTCTTTGTACATGTGGAGCTTTGTGCCAGAAGTCTAAGAATTTCAGAATGAGCTCTTTTTGCAGCTTAGTTCCAATCAATTGTGTTTTTCTGAAAGACAGTACATTTTCATAGTACAATGAACTCTTTTTGTTGAAAAATCAAGCACATTATGATGTCTCACAATATAGCCCCTTTAATCCCTTGCTTTTTATTTTTGCCTTTCAGTTTTCTTCTAGTATTGATTTTTGTCTTTTACTGTACATATTCTTATAGTTCTATTCAATCTTTGAATAGTTCAATTATTCTTTTCAATCTTTTCAATTATTCTCAGTGTTGCGGCATACGCCAATAGGACTCTTTGTCTGGCATTCATCCGTGACTCCCCTAGAGTTGTATAGCTGGACTGATGGAAACATTTAGCGCTTTGTGTGTTTTATTAATAACCTTTAGAGGCAATCAGATGTCTTTTTTTCTGTCTGCTGTGCTCTCAGATGAGGGAGGAATTGTCTGAGATCAAGTCAGACCTTCTGAAAGAAACGATATATGAAGAGGTGCATGTAGGGGAAGAGGTATCATATTATTGCACTGTATTTTCTTCAGGCTTTAGATTGTGATGCTGAAAGTAGCTGTGGTTGGTAGCACATAGGTGTGTATTTTGTGTGGGTTATTCCTGAAGTTTGTGTTGTGGGTAGCACTGTTTACCTGTTGTACTCGAAACACAGTTTAGATTAACACAATTTCTACGTTCTCTCTCCCGAGTCGCTTTACGTTCCTCATGCGTTGGCGTTCAAGAGGGCGTATGCTGTTAAGGTAGCATCTTTTATTTCACATGTTTTGAGCCCCTTCAACCTTTAATCCCATTGGCTGAATCAGAAACACTCAGCATCTTGTTCCTCAATAGAAACAGAAAAGTGTTTTTCCTGAGCGGCCAACCAAGGAGGCCAGCCCAGTGTCATCGTGTCCGTCAGAGGAGGTGGGTGTTTGGGTGGTGTTCCCAGACCCCTCCAGCATAAGTATGTGTACCACGCTGTTTCAGAGAGCAGGAACGGAGGAGGAACTCAATGCAAAGCTGACACGGCGAGTGCAGAGAGCAGCGCGCAGACAGGCCAAGCAAGAGGAGCTGCGGAGGCTGCACAGGGCACAGGTGTGTGTGTGTGTGTGTGACATCTTTTGAAGCATCATTGTTTGTTTGTCTCTTAAACGTTGTGTATGTCGTCTCAGATAATCCAGCGTCAGTTGGAGCAGGTGGAGGTAAAGCAGAGACAGCTGGAGGAGAAGGGGGTGGCTGTGGAGAAGGCCCTCAGAGGCGAAGCAGGTACCTGTCAATCACCTGTCACTCTCTCCTCAAACAGATGAGCCTTAGGAGTAATATTTTATTGGAAATTGTTAATCCATTTTGTCATTTAAAGATACAGATAACTGATTGAGTTGTTTATTATTGTCAGTTATAACTTTAATAAGCACTTGTCTGTGTTGTTTTCAAGAAGATTATGATGATTTTTTTTAAATAATATAATTGTATATTATATAATAAAATAACTAAAATATATCTCATATCTAAATAACTTTCATACAGCAAAGATGCAGTAAATTGATGGCAGTAAAGACAGGGATTTTATTTCAAATAAATGCTGAAAAACCCCAGCTTAAGCGGGTTGCATAAACCGCTAAGACTAGTTTTACAAGTTAGTCATTGAATTTTTTTTCATAACTTTTTTAGTCATTACATAAAAACGTAGGTTGGTCAAATTCTGTCCAACTGTCTTGGTCTTAACATAATGTATGTTCATGCAACTGGTCCCTGATTTGTTGGTCTTTGCTGGTATAAGATGGTCTTCGCTGGTTCAAACTAGTCTCCCAGCTTGACTAGCTGAAAGATAGTTTGAGATAGCCGAAACTAGCTTAAGCTGGTCAACAGAAGGTGGCTTGTTTTCATAGAATGTGTCTTGAATAAAAATGTATTTTGAAATTATATTTTTTCATTTCCTTCAAGCTTATATCTCACAAATATTTAATAAATTAGATTTATTTATTTCATATTTGTAGGCATTTGTACTTTGAAATGTCATCATCTATCACTGTTCATACCCATTATATGTTAAGGCCAAATTCGCATCCGAAATTTTCGCACATAAAAAAAAAAAAAATCAACCTCACGTTATGTCAATCACGCTTGCACACTGCCTCCGAAACTTTCGTCCGTCATAAAAAAATTCGGATCAGGTTCGATTTTCTGCGTTTTTCGCATCCACAGCCAGCATTTGAGAGGTTTTTTGACTATTCAGACCCACCGTACAAGCGAACGACACAATCCAGAATGGCATCTGACAAGTTGATACACTTTGTCTCGCAGCACAAAGTACTGTATGATGAAAAACCAACCATACAGCTGTTCTGTATGCCCAGCGTTTCTGCCGGCCGTGTGTGTGTGTGTGTGTTGTCTGTCTTTTTGGGTGGTCTTCTTTTTAATATGTGGCTCCAGTATCGCTTGCAAAGCATCAAACTGTTCCATTGACAATCTGAGGTAAATTTTGAATCGCTCGGGATAATTGCGCAACTCCTTGACGAGCTGAAACTCTCCTTCCTCTCGGCACAAGATTGGATGGACCCTCTTTTTCTTCTTTTTTCTCTTTTAAAGAAGAGAGAGGGCGACAAAATCATCCTCACTGCTTGACGAATCCATTTAGTATTTTTTGCGTTTTTTTCCGCAAAGGTTTAATAAATACGCATCGGACTCAGTGTGCAAGGTTTCTGTGCGTGACGAATTTTTAGGCTGATGTACACGAAAAAACGCATACGAAAATTTCGGACTCAGTGTGCAATGGCCTTTAAGGCCATTGCACACTGAGTCCGAAATTCGCATCCGAAATTTTCGCACGTTAAAAAAAAATCGACCTCACGTTATTTCAATCACGCTTGCACACTGCCTCCGAAACTTTCGTCCGTCATAAAAAAAATCGGATCAGGTTCGATTTTCTGCGTTTTTCGCATCCACAGCCAGCATTTTGAGAGGTTTTTTGACTATTCAGACCCACCGTACAAGCGAACGACACAATCCAGAATGGCACCTGACAAGTTGATACACTTTGTCTCGCAGCACAAGTAGCCTACTGTATGATAAACAAACCTGTATACAGCTGTTCTGTATGCGCATCGTTTCTGCCGGCCGTGTGTGTGTGTGTGTGTGTGTGTGTGTGTGTGTGTGTGTGTGTGTGTGTGTGTGTGTGTGTGTGTCTTTTTTGGTGGTCGTCTTTTTGATATGTGGCTCCAGTATTGCTAGCAAAGCATCAAACTGTTCCATTGACATTCTGGGGTAAATTTGGAATCGCTCGGGATAATTGCGCAACTCCTTGATGAGCTGAAACTCTCCTTCCTCTCGGCACAAGATTGGATGGACCCTATTTTTCTTCTTTTTCTCTTTTAAAGAAGAGAGAGTGCAACAAAATCATCCTCACTGCTTGACGAATCCATTTTGTATTTTTTGCGTTTTTTTCCGCAAAGGTTTAATAAATACGCATCGGACTCAGTGTGCAAGGTTTCTGTGCGTGACGAATTTTTAGGCTGATGAACACGAAAAAAACGCATACGAAAAATTCGGACTCAGTGTGCAATAGCCTTTAGTCTTACATTCATCAAAAAGACCATCTTTTATTGCTACATTTATTATTTTAGCATATTTGCTGAAACACTTTGTAGAAAGAGAGCAGCTCAGAGGTGTTATGTTTCCTGTGACTTTTCCGGGTCACGATCCTCATGATGTGTCCTTCCTCATGATATAGACTTCTGGGAAGACTCTAGTACCTCAGACCTCTTGGACGTACATCTGGGTGGTATGTACAATGCATTCGATTCGAGTGCTCAAGACACTTGACAAACAGCTTTACCATCTTACAGGCTCCTTAGTTAATGTGTGAAGATAAATTAAACATCCATTTTAGTATCTTTATATTCCCGTGCTGTGGACACTCCTGTCTGCTTGCTGTTAGCTTTGTGTCTGAATTGAATCTAGATGCTGGTGGTAGCAATATTTGGTTGGTATCGTGTGGTGGTGTGGACTGTATGAGAGGAGATTTGAATGGCAGGACTGTTAGTAATACAAATACTGACTTTTGGCAGGGTAGATGGTATATTTCAGCGCTATTTTATCTTAGAAAGACGTGGGGACGTTTAGGCAAATCTCTCTGGTGGCCTACTTTCTGAGACAGCAGGTTTTCAGTCAGATCACTGCCTGGACATGAACATCCAACTCGACCCATTTCAGCTTCGCACCTCCCATTGCTCCATTATTCCCTCTCTCGCATTGTTGCCCTCCTGAATACCTCCTCTCCCTTTTTTTCTGCTCGTCTCTTCGGTCTTAGTCGAGCCTTTTCTAGGTTCTCCCCGTAGAAGGCCTGTCTATCTCTGTCCTTGCTGTTCCTCTGAAGGTAACACCACCCCAGCTTCCCGTCTCACCCTTCTAGTGTAGATGTTTTAGAGCTATAATTACTAAATCCTCCTTTTTCTCTCCTCTCTTCTCTTTCTTCCTTCATCCTGCTGTACACAGCCAAAGCTAAAGGGACAGAACACGATCATTCAGTTTATGTCTGTACAGTCTTTTTTCTTTATGTAGTGCAAGAACCTCCACTACACCAGCTAAGTATGTTATTTCTCTCCTGCAATCTTAATTTACGCTCTCTAACCTTTCGTGATGGAGTTGCATGGGCATGGCATGACATTGGTCTGCATGGCTGTCAGTAGATCTAAAATGTCAGTAGATCAATCAAGTCTTTTTCGGGAATTGCTATATGAAAAGATACAGTATGTGTGTACAGTATGTGTGTGCAGATGTTTTTGTATTATTGTCTTGTCTGTAGTAGTGTCCTGTTTGGTTTTGTCTGCTTGCACATTGTTATTCATTTATGTAAATACTGTTCAAAAGTTAGGGGTCAGTAAGATTTTATTTATTTTTAATTTTTTGAAAGAAGGATGCAAGGACGCATTTTTATAAAAGTGACATTTGTAAAGTTACAAAAGATTTATGTTTCAAATAAATGCATTTCTTTTGAACTTTCTCCTGAAAACAAATTCCATGGTTTACACGAAAATATTAAGGAGCACATCTGTTTTCATCATTGATAATATTAATAAGAAATATTTCTTAAGCACCAAATCAGCTGATGGAACATGAGACTCAATGATGCTGAAAATTCAGCTTTGCCATCACAATAATATATTATGTTTTAAAATATATTAAAATAGAAAACAGTTATTTTAAATTGTAATAATATTTTACAATATTACTGTTTGCACTGTATTTGTAATCAAACAAAATCAGCTTTGATGAGATTAATCTAAAAAAATAATCTTACTGACCCCAAAGTTCATTAGCAGGGTTAAAAAAGTACCTTTTTAAAATGTTTTTAAATGCTTTTAAACAAATTATAATATAAATAAATAAAATATGCATATATTATTGATAATAGAATGAACTTTAATATTATAGTTTTTTTTTTTGACTTGCATGTCTTTCAGACTGTTATTACTTAAAGTTTAACCATGTTATATTGAGGGATAAAAGCTAAAGCCAATTTTTCCTTGTAAATTTGACCCTTTTATTTGTCCATCACATACAGGGTCCCATCCTCATCCTCTTTCTCTCGCTCTCTCTCTCTCTATAGGAATGGGAAAGAAAGATGATCCTAGTTTAATGCATCAGTGGTTTAAGCTTGTGCAGGAGAAGAATGCACTCGTGCGCTATGAATCTGAGCTCATGATATTGTGAGTATTTTAAGTTCAGCTTTCTAAAGTCTCTAAACTGTGGAATGATCTGGCGATGTGTAATGTGTGGTCAGGTGTTATGTAAGTGTGTTCTTCTCTATCTGGCCTAGTAATGTTTGATTGCTCTGTGCTCATCTGTCCGCAGTGCTCGTGAACTGGAGCTGGAGGACAGACAGAGCCGTCTGCAGCAAGAGCTCAGAGAGCGCATGGCCGTGGACGGTTAGTACACGCAGAGGATCTAAACGGTTCCTCTGTGGTTTTCTCGCATAATGGTTCCTCAGTTAATAACAATTTCATTGCAGTCACACAGCTCCTCCTTCTCTCTCTCAGACCATCTGAAGGGAGAGGACGAGCTGGCGGAGGAGAGGCGTATTTTGAGCGAGATGCTGGATGTGGTGGAGCAGAGGGATGCGCTGGTGGCCTTGCTGGAGGAGCAGCGAGTGAGAGAGAAAGAGGAGGACGGTGACCTGGAGTCAGTTATGCTGTCTAAGGGCTTCAGTTTGCAATGGGACTGACTCGCACATGCACGAATCTCATCATACCGCTTTAAGGGCTCCAAAAATATGCAGCTGCTCTGTTTTCATTGGTCCAGACAGGCCCGTCCACCTGCATTCTGGGCCGTATGTGCAACTACATGGGTGTCTATGTACTGAATACCAGAACTCAGCAAAATATTGGCCCATAAGTGATTCTCAGTTATCTGAGGTGCAAAATAAAGCCACTGATTAGAACGAGTGGCGATGTCTTGCTGCCAAATAATGCTCCTCTAAGACTGCTATGCTACTATGCAAAGGAACGTCTTTTTGTCTGCTCTTCTTGTTGTCTTATTTCAAACAGCTGGGTAGAGTTAAGCTACAGCTGTACTTTTACCCAGATTCATCATGTTTTGACTTGACAGAAATGAATATGAAATGGCAAATATAACCACATTGTCATTGTGCAGTACAGACTGACGCATGCAAACATATATACACAAGATAAGGCCTGTCTTAATGTATGAATGAGATGTTTTTCTTTTTTTATCTTCTTTTTTTCAAACCTTATTTACAACTGTTCCCGTTGTTTAAACTACATAAGCTAACCTTACACTGTCAATTCTCAATATAAAGACATTAATTTATTGGCTGAAATGTGTTTTTTAAATTATATTGATTTTTTCAGCATAACTGCATTTTACATTTTGTTGTTATATTCATTCTGTAACACTTCCTTGCATTAAACAACTTTTCATTTGAGAAAAATTTGTGGACTACATTTCCATTTGATTTTGTTTTTTGGCATTAAAACCATGAATATGGCACACTTTGATGTCCTATAACTTTTTTAATGTGTTAGTAATAATACTCATACTGATAAGTAGCCTACTAAAAATTATATTATACATATTTTTTTTGTAATAACCAAACTTATTATTATTTATTTGTTATAAAAGGCCTAGTTTTATAAAAAAAATTCTGTTTAATGTTAATGATTATTAACAGAAAATGACAAAATTACACAAATCAGTGTTTAAACGCCGAACATTTTTGTAACGGGTGCAAAAATGTCAATACCCAAAAAAAAAAAAAAAATGAACAGCTCATAGAATTTAGTCTTGAGGCTGTCAGTCAAAATTTCCCATGAACCAATGGACTTCTCACATTATTAAAATTAAATTAAAAAATCAACTCTGAAATGCATTTCTCCTCTAGCTTACTTCCTAATCTAGTTAGCAAGTAAACTTTGCATTGTATATTAATACGAATAATGCTGACTTATTGAAAAATTGCTTTTGCTCCTCTTTTGTAAGTCGCTTAGGATAAAAGCATCTGCTAAATTTATATGAAGTCTATGCATCGCTTTATATAAACCCTTTGTTGAGAGAAAGGTTTCGGGGCCTAAATGTGCCTTGTGCACACACTTATTTTTACATTTAACATATTTTGGGGAATTACAAGTCTAGTTATTTTTTTTTTTCAATATTTTAATACGCCATGTGAACTGCATGTGAACGGGCGCTCCCTGCTGGAAAACGCCAGTGGTGTTTTTTCCCTGTGGATTTACAGCAGTGACGGTAAACGGAGTGAAGTCACGCCTCTCCATCTTTCCTGCTGCTACACTGTTTCCGTTCGTGGGAAAACTTACTGCCTTTCCGATTTTTTCGAGCTCTTGAACTTTTTCCGACCACCATGAAAGCAAAAGTCTGCTTACCTATAGTTTATAAGCGTTTAACTTCTATTGGTCACAGTTAAAACATCAGTAGACCTCTAGATAAACAAAAAAGCAAACGAAAGTGAGGGATAGTTTCATTCGGAAAGAAGAAAGCAAATCGGAAAACCTAAGTTGTGCTTAGGTGAGTAATCCTTAAAAAACCTAAGGTGAGTAATCCTTAAAAAACGACGAAAATGTTATACTTTTGTATGAACATGTTTAAACTTTTAATATTTACAATTTTGTAAGTTATGGCAGTAACGTTATATTATCTTAGCTTGTTGTAGCTGTTGATGTTTATCAGTTGCTCGTTTATGTTTATATCAGTTTAGGGAAATACTATCAGTTTTGTTTTGTTATGTGGCTAAAATGTGTTATTTAAACAAACAAAAAAAGTATATGGAAGTGTAATGCGTGTGTAGGAATAATCTCTGCTACTACGGAAACTAGCTTTCTGTTATGGAAAGATAGCCAATGCGTATTACGCAGATATAGACGTAGCCTACACAGTATCCTAGATTGAGTAGATTTGGCTGGGCTTATTCACGTAGAAGGAGTGCAGCTGTGTTGAAGGCCTGCAGTTGAATCAAACTCAGCTTCTTTAGCATTCAGGAAACTTCTCCTCGGTTGTTCAGAGAGGTACGATGCGCCAGTCGCGTGCATGTGCGTGTGCGCGAGCCCGCAGGCTGTGATTTGCGCTGCACTGGAATGTGCAGAATTGGCGCAACTAAAAAGCGCATAGTTGAAAGCAGCTGCTGCCTGCAGACTCATGGAAACTTTGACAACATTTGCATGCATATCATTTTCCTATTAAGGTCTGTGTTAACGCTAAGCCTTTAATCTGGAAACTCTGCAACTTCTGAAATATTACTGTAAATCAATATGCCCAATATGTAGCCTACTAAATCGGATTAATACAGCTCTCTCAGTCTGTTTAAATAATTATATGATGTAACACAAAAACCACACAACACCACACACACACACACACACACACACACACACACACACATAGTATACAATAACTTGATTCTTAATACATTGTGTCGTTATGTGGATGATCCATGGCTATGTTTTTTGAGTGTTTTTTCCGTGATGGTTGTTCATGAGTCCCTTTGTTTGTCCTTAGCAGTTAAACTGCCCAATGTTCTTCAGAAAAATTCTCCAGGTCCCACAAATTATTTGGTTTTCCAGCCTATTTAAACCCTTTCCAGCAGTGACTGTTTTGAGACCCATCTTTTCACATTGAGGAGTTTCTCATTCAGGACTCATTCAACTATTACAAAAGGTAAAAACAAAACTGGAGATGCTGGAAAACCAAAGAATTTGGTTGACTTTATATAAATTTATATATGACTATATAAATGTTCATAACATTGGTTAAGTCGGTGGTCTTTACAGATCAAATTTGACCTAGTTATGATCTTTCACCATTTGGCCTTACATCTTTTTATGCTATGTTGAAATACATTTGTCTGAATCTCAGTATATCTCATCAATTACCACTCATTATTCTGGCAATCGGTTGTTAAATGTCCACTCAAGCCTCTCTGCCAAGCCTAACCACTAGCAGCCAGCCAAGATAGTAGAGATAGCACATCTAATACCACTAGAGGGCAGTGCATCACGAAATTGCTTGCAACTCTACAGAGGTCACGTGATTAGAGCTAAATAGTGTAATTATAACAGAGAAAAGAGATCAAGTGTGAACTGGAGCAGGTCAGAGCACCGCATCTTTTGAATAGAAAGCAGAATAAAGCACTAATAACATAATTAAGGACTGAGACAGCACATGCCCTCAGGCTGTCATGCGCAAAGTACATCATGCTGAATGTTCACATCGAAGGGCATTTTTACAATAACTGATCCTTTTATGCTGTTCTTGAACTAACCTTGAACTTCACACACATTCAAAACTACTCATGCACATTGGCTTGCTTTTTTTGTTAGGTTTCAGATGCATGAAAGGGAATTCATTTACCTGTTAAAGGTACAATCTAATTTATCAAAGTCCTTCTTTCCGTTCTGACAATGAAAATGTAATTTTCTGCATGGAAGGCATCTTTAATATTCATCCGTGTGCAGGGAAGCTAAACATTAGAAATGCTATTGCTTGAAACAGTTGGTCTAATGAAAATGCCAGTTACAAATATATCGGACACGCTGTTCTGTTTCTGCTGTTTTAGAAAACATACTAAAGTACAATTATTTTAAAGTGTGTTAAAAGTTGTATTGTGAAAATAGGTAAAAGCATGATGCTAATATTTAATATATTTAAAGATAGTACAATTTTTGTGAGTATATTTGCAATATTTACAGTTTTTTTTCCAACTGCTTACACACGTTTTCAAAACTGTCACCTTTTTTCAAAACTGCACACACAAAATGCAAAATGCCTCACATCTCCTTCAAAATGTAACACTGCATTCAAAATACCATAAACATGTCAGAATGTGTCTGAATTAGTCATCACTGCTAAGCTACGCTTCATCTCTTCTCCGGGCTGGGTCTGGCCACAATGCTTCCCCACATCACAAGATACGTTTTCTCTTGCCAAACATCCGATGGAAGCCTGCGTACCAACCTCTATGTCCTCCACATGCGTGATCCATCACCTGGAGAAGCGGCGTGCGGGCATAGGGTTGGTGCGATCATACACTTTCGAGCGCCAGGCTGAGAAGAATTCCTCTATGAGATTTAGAAAAGATGAATATGGGGGTAGGTACAAAACTACAAATTGTGGATGGGTGGCAAACCAGTTTTGGACCAGAACAGCCCGGTGAAAACTAACATTGTCCCATATAAGCACAAATCTAGCAGACTCCTGATTTGGATCAGGGACAAGCATTGGGTAAATTGCATCCAGAAAAGTGAGCATATGACCGGTGTTGTACGGACCCGTTGTGATGGAGGATCCCGTTTTGAGTGATGGCAACACACAGTTATATTACCCACTCGCTGTCCCGGGACATTGGTACTTGCCCTCTGTCCTATTACATTTCTTCTGTGCCTATTTATAGGCCTATACTACTGTAAAGCAGTGATTGGTTAGTGATCAGTTAAGCAATTAGTGTTTGATCATGTGTGTGTGTGTGTGTGTGACCTAGTGAATAAGTGTAGCATTTTGATTGGCTGTGTTTGGAAAAGGAGAGCGAGTCACTTCCTGTTAGACGTTAGTGTTTTAGGTAGAGAATTGTGTGTAGTGTTTTGAAAAAAAGTCAAAGGCTGAGAAATAGCTTATGCTTTTGGTGTGTAGTTTTGCACTTTGAGTGAGAGGTTTAAAAAATCGTATGACATGAAAATATTTTGTGTGTAAGCAGTTGGAAAAAAACTGTAAAAAGGAATATTTATCAAAAACAATAAAGTAAACTTTTTTTCACTAGGGTAGTATCATGTACAATTGCACAGTTAGTATGCAAATAGTGATTCATGCCAGGAAAGGTTATTTTAGGCAACTACACTTCTGTAGTTAATTAAGCCGTTGCTTATGACACACCATATGTGACTTCACATGTTTTTTATTGACTGTAGCTGCTGTTTATTTCTTAAAAAGAAAAAGTATAGCAGGTTGAAATAGCTTTTTGCTTGCTGGAGGAGGAAACCAGCACTAGGCTAATTCTCTTACTTCTTTTCCAGTACGCAACTTCCATTTCCCTAGAAAGTGTTGGAAAGTGCTTTTTTGCCAGCAAGTCAACCAGCATTCCCTGGATGGAGAGTTAATGGTAGTTGATTTACATATAGGGCAGACTGTTCGAGAAAAAATCCCTCTTGAGTGCCCTGAGAGTGCGCTTTACATGCAAGCTGGCGTGTTCATCTGAACAAAATGGCCTGTTTGTAACCAGGGCTTGGCTTGTTCTGACAAACCCTACATTATGGGGACAAAATGTCCCCACAAAGATAGCAATATCTGAAATCCTTGTCCTTGTGGGGACATTTTTTTGGTCCCCATGTGGAAAACAGCGTTATAAATCATACTAAGTGATTTTTTTTAAAAATGTAAAAATGCAGAAAGTTGTGTGTGATGGCTAGGTTTAGGGGTAGGGTTAGTGTAAGGGGATAGAATATACAGTTTGTACAGTATAAAAACCATTATGCCTATGGAGAGTCCCCACAAAGGTGTGTGTGTGTGTGTGTGTGTGTGTGTGTGTGTGTGTGTGTGTGTGTGTGTGTGTGTGTGTGTGTGTGTGTGTGTGTGTGTGTGTGTGTGTGTGTGTGTGTGTGTGTGTGTGTGTGTGTGTGTGTGTGTGTGTGTGTGTGTGTGTGTGTGTGTGTGTGTGTGTGAAGCTGAGCAGATCGGCAGGCAGATGTTCATTATAGCGTTGTACGATTGTGCTTCCTCAGAGTCTGTTTAATTAATATTCCTTAAACACACATCTGGGCAACATTTGCTACATACTGTAAGATCCAAAAATCCACACTGACCACATTGGAGATTTGGGAAACAAATGGAAAACAAAAATAAAACCTAGATATAAACAGCAATTTAGATTTTTGAAGAATTCTAATATAAATTTAATGAGAAATATGAAAGATTCTGTACTATTTTCCCCACATATAATAATATATAATATAATATACATTATGAATATAAAGCTATAAAAATAAAAGCATTTTACCACTTAAACTACATATGTGATTGAGTAGTTTTAAAACAAATTGAATCTCCTGAAGCATATAAAAATAAAATAAATTAAAAATTCTCCAGACATAGTACTGTTCAGCAAGACTTAGGTAAATATTAAGAAAATCAATTAACTTTAAGAATACTTCTATTCCTCTCTCTCTCTCTCTCTCCTCTCTCTCTCTCTCTCTCTCTCTCTCTTCTCTCTCTCTCTCTCTCTCTCTCTCTCTCTCTCTCTCTCTCTCCATCAGATGTCTTGCAATCTTCTTTGTCCTCTATTCTCTGTATGTATAATAAATGACTGGTTCCTGGCTGTGGATGCGTTAAGTACCTGTGAACAGATATCCTGCACTGCTTCTCCTGTTATGTTCTATTCAGGACACCCAGACAGCAGCAACGCGAGACGCACAAGCCATAAAATATTACATAAGAGCATAGTGTTATGCGCTACTGTTTGGGTCTTACAATTAGACATGTAGAACTATATGTGCTGTTCCTGTAAGAACAGATTAGAATCAGGAGTTTAATTTGAGCAAATAGTTTAACCAAACAAAGTATGTTGCAGAGTAGCTACTTGTTTTGCAATAGTAATCACACTAAAATGTCCATGCAATCACCATTCAAATTTTTTGTTTTTGAAAGAAATTGATGTTGATTATCTACCCAGTCATGACAAATGTCCGTTCTGGTTGTATAAAATAACATTATTTCATCTTTAATGAACGAACATGAATTAACAATGAACAAAATATATTTAGAAATTCATTTTAATTTAGATTATTAAATGCTTGTTAAAAATGCTGCTCAAGATACCGGATACATTAACTAATTATTGTAAAAATAGTTATTCATCTTATTGCAAAATATTTTGTTTTGACCGTTTAAAAAAAAGAAGAAAGATAAATGCTCATAATATTCAATTTATTTATAAAGCATACATTCATTTTCTTAGTGATTCCAAATGTTTTAAGTGTAGTGTATTGTAAAGTGAAACCTCACGGTTATAACTTTATTTTATAGTAATTTTTTTTTACTTGTAATGAAAATCCCCATAAAAAAACTGTGCCAAAATAGGCACATTAAAGGAACAATAAACCGGTATGTACATTTATGGGAGGCCCTCAAAAGTATAGGTGTACAAATTAGCTGGCAGTGTGTGGAGCTGTGGGAAAGTCGTATCCACCATAACAGCAAAATAAACACTTTTCAGTTAATAAAATCCTGTCTAATGAGTTTCCTGAGTACATCAGATCTCACAAAGCAACCTCAGGGTGAAATACACAGTCAGCTCCATCACACACACACACACACGCACACGCACACCCACACGCACACACACACACACTCTGTTACACAATGTCACTATGCCATTTAATTAGAGTGGAAAGAGCACTGGAGGGAAAGAGGAATTATAGCTAACAAAATAGTAACACGGGAGGATCTCTACAGAAATATACGCACACATGCATGTTTAGTTACGTAAATACATGTTTTGCTTGTATATTATTAACCAAATTATAATACTTCAGGCTAACCTTGCTTCAGGCTTCATTTCTGCTCACATTAGAGGTCAGTAATCCTAGCCAGTGGTTAAATCCGGATCATATCAACAGGGAAGACTCTCTCTTTCAATGTGACTTTGGTTTGATAGATTGAAATGGGAATGAGAGACTGCAGTCTGGACTGGCATTTGAACGTTTGTAACTTCAAACCTCTCAAAGTTAATATAATTATTATCTATTATCTATTAATTTAATGCTGTTCAGGGTAGTAGAGGGTGTTTTGTGGGGTTGTTAGTAGCTGGTTGATAAGGTGTTTTAGATTCTAGGGGTTTGTGTATTTTCTAATAAAACAGTGCAGTCCTGGGTTTTTTTTCTTTCCATTAAGGGGCAAAACAGTAATATTATAAAATGTGGCTAATGTCAATGTAAAGACATAACTGTATTAAACCTATTTAATTAATATAAGTTTGTACATTAACTTTGACAGAATTAAAAAAACATTTTTTTTACAGAGCACCAAATTCATAACCCAGTATGAAAAGCCCTATATTATTGGTTTCATTTTGTCTGCAGACAGTAAAACAAAGCAAATGTATGTTGTCTTTAAAGTTTGTTTAGTGTGTAAATGTGTGTTTAAAGTAACACCAAGTAACTTTTCCTCTTGGGTCGCCCTACTGGTTGGAAACGAAATTGTCCATTACCGCTGTCGTAAATAATCTAGCCTACCGTCGCACGCACGCTCGCTGTTTATCCGGCACCGGCTTTAGAATGAACGATGTTCACAGACAAGGTAGAGTATGTTACATGATTTCATGAAAGGATGATGTATTGCGACATCAGAAACGAAGAAAAACAAAATAATGACTATTGTAGCGCTTGACGTAAAGCAGTCGAATTTTGTAGTTCTTTTTGTGGTCGGGTTACTACCCGAACCCCGAAGTTACACAGTGCCAGTAAAAGCGATACAGACCCCGTCAGGCGATGCAGAAGTGCCTTTCACCCTCTTACGACTTGATGAACCACTAATAAGATTTTGGAAACATTATTTTAAGGTAAACAATGTTACATAGTGTTGCTTTAAAGTTCATGAAGAGCACCATTACACAGCACCAAAAAAAAACCACATCAGATGCACTCTCTAAACTTGGTAGGCTATTACAACAGCGAAATGATTTGGAAACATTAGCACTACATAATCTCTCTGCTGAATTGCTCTTAGGTAAGATGGCATGCGCACACATGCAAACTAGCACACACTACTGCACATACATATGCTAGGATTTGTTTTATTCCCTCAATCAGCTTTCATTTTCTCACTTGGCTTGTGATACTTTCAAAAGGTACGTGGGAAGGGAGATAACGCATCCATTGACCTGCAAACAGATTGGCCAAAATGTAGGAGGAGGAGCCAAAGAGAGAGAGGGATGAGTGGATGAAGGTAGGAGGATGCAGAGAGAGGGACGGAGCACTAGTTGGGATGGAAAAAGCCGGGAGAGCAAAATCTCTAATAATAGCACTGCAGGGAAGCGAGAGCGTGCAGAGAAAAGAGTGGTACATGCAGCAAAGCGAATCATGCTGAACCAGAGCAGTGAAAGTATGCGATGGAGCGAGAGCGGGGAAAGTTGAAAACGCATGCTCCACATTCCCACATGCAGGATAGAAAAGGGAGAAAAAGATAAATAGGAAGCACAGGGAGAAAGGCGTACTCAGTGCAGAGGAATTACAGATCAAAGACCCATTGGAGAACAAGACACTAAGACAGCTGTAACCTCAAAAGTTCTGGAGCGCGTCTGTTTAATTTCAATCTGTTTTCTTCAAATGGCAAATTTGAAGACATGTGTTAAGTTGCAGCTTGTGTGAGTCTGTGTGTGAAACATGCCCTCTGCTCTGCCTTCATCCGACGATGCAGAGGTGTGAGAGCCACGAATCCGAGGTCCAGCGTAGCCCCTCATTGGACAGCGCAGAGTCAGAATTCACCCGGGCGGCCCGTCGGGGTCACCGCCTGGCAGTGGGGGCCTTCTATGGCGCCCGGGGCTCAAACGTCAAAGATCAAACAGCACAGAACGAAGGAGCCGTAGTTGCGGTCCCGCCGGGAGCAAAGCCTCAGGATACACGCGTGGCTGCCCGTGGGAAGTATGTTGTGTTTTACCTGGACTTGTCGTTTGTGTTACTCCTAGAGTTCGAGAAGTTGAAGATGGCTCGTGGATGCCTGTGCTGTGTCAAATACATGATGTTCCTCTTCAACCTGCTGTTCTGGGTGAGTATCAAACTACAGCATCAATTATCCAAACTTGTTGTCAAAAAAATGCTTTGTCTTATCCATCTTTGATGTGCAGAGACTGTTGTAAGCTAGTATGTGTGTGATGATTTCTCCAAAAAGTTAACATGGTGTCTCTGTGGCACTTTCGAAACAATGCGCTGTTTGTTTGAATGGTTCAGCAATGTTCATTTCTGGACATGAGTTTGGGGAAGATTATTAGTGTTGTTTGATAAGCATCACTATTATTACCACTCATACTTGGGATTGTAGAATTGTCCAAATCCCTAACCCTAGGTAGTAACCCTACAGTATTAAAAAATCAAGTTATGCATCTTAAGAGAAAAGTGCTTTTACTTTGCTTATATGCTATTATTTATAGATGATACGACACAGGCAACACAATACCATCAATTTAAACTGAAAGAAGGATGCAAATCATACCTTGATACTTTGAAATGGGCTTTTAAGTCCACAATACCCTTGGAGCCACATAGTATCATACTTAAACATTTAAGTGACCACATAGCAACACCCTGGCAAACACCCTAGAATTGTGCAAGCAAACATCATCACTCAAATTTTCCTTAGAAAATGGAAAATTATAGCTATTTGTACTATTCTGCTGCTGTTAGTTGTGCCAATGGTGCGAAAAATTCTTAGTTAGGAGAGGATGTGTGTTTTCTAACAGCGGATGTTCATGTGAGATTATTGGAAGATGCCGTTTGGAATAAGATGCGTGGTGTTTTTGTTTTGCACATAGATACTCGTACTGTATGTTTTTATTTTCTCTCACAATCATGAAAATATTAGATAATATAAAAACAGCTATTTAGAAAATTCATAGAAATTAATTAAATATTTATACAGGCTGAAATTGCAATCTAAAGTGCTTCAATAGCTGAAAACGGGTAGTTGTGAATGTAGTCTGTATAAAACAGTTTCTAAAGGTCCCAATAATCATAAATCATACAAATGTCATGTAACCCTTAAAAGAAATTCCAATTTCCGTCAGAAATTAAACACACTACCTTTCATTTTAATTATATTCAAAATGCACTTAGCTCAGAAATCAGTTTCAATGGACATGACACTCTTGATAATAACTGGAGTATATTGTTGAAAATGGATACCATAGTTAATGTTTGTAGGGGTTTGTCATGTGAGCCGAGGAAAGGAGGTTTCTCATGAGGTGTTAAATACTCTTAGATCAAAGGCAGTTATACATATTCATCTGAACCAGAGCATTCAAATGAACCACCCTCTTTTCCGCTCGCTCTCTCTCATTCATCTCTTATAGGCTCACTGTTTTACTTTTCATTCATCTGTGTTGTTGTTGTTGTTGTGGACATACAACAGGAAGTGTGTGTCAGATTATGGTTCTGTGAGTTGCTCGATGTTACTCGTTTGATCTGATGTGTGTGTGTGTGTGTGTGTGTGTGTTGTGTGTGTGTGTGGTGTGTGTGTGTGTGTGGTGTGTGTGTTGTGTGTGTGTGTGTGTGTGTGTGTGTGTGTGTGTGTGTGTGTGTTGTTGTTTGTTTGATTCTGAGCGGGTTTAATGACGGATGCACTGAATCTTGAGAAAAAAGTGACTCCCGACTGATCTGAAATCTCCCACTGCACTCACACCCACCCACCCACCCACATATACACCCATATAGCGATAAAAAGGGAACATAAAAGAATAGGGAAATTATGAAAAGACTGCAAAGGCCTGGAGATTTTACACTGTACACTTTAAACAGCAGGGCGGAGAGGGAATAAAAGAGATGGAGTAGGGAGATAGAAAGATAAAAGTGATTTGAAAAGGAGACACAGAAAGCTTTATATAGAATAACTTTGTGATGGAACGGTTTGTCTAAGCACTTTTTTGTTTTGCTGGAATTTAATTATGGAGTAAAAAATTTCTATTGAAGAGAAATTACAGGTTTACAGAGGCGTTCAATAAAGTCTTCACATAACATAATACAAAAACCCTTGATCTTCCCGCTTATGTGAAAGACAGTTGACAAATTGTGTGCATTTTTATTATATTTTGCCGGATGTAAATGGGATGGTAATGATGTTTCTGAGTGGAGTTGAGGGGGTGTTTTAGGTCGCTGTTTATCTATATTTCATATGTTTGACATTACTGAGGCTGATGGCTCTCAGCTCCATGTTTAATACATGAGTCAGAAAGTTTAGGCCAGACTCGCTTCACTAAGGTCACAAACACACAGTACACACTCATTAGTGAGTGTGAGGTCAGTTGTGCATGTGCGGTCTGTTAACGTCTGACTCAACTTTTCTCTCTCTTGTTGTGGTATCTTTTTTCTAATATATCATTACATTTGTTCCTTTGTATTCTACCTTTTCCCTGTCCTTTCTATTAATTTCCTTTCTTTTCTTCCCTATTTAATTTCATTTCTTTTCCATTTTTCTTTGCCTGTCGTTTTCTATTGATTTCTTTCTTTCCTTTCTTTTTTAATTTCCTTTGCTGTTCATTTTCCTGTATTGTCTTTTTCCATTTCCTTTCCTGGCATTTTCTGATCTGTTCTTCTCTTCCATTTCCTTTCTTTCCATCCCCTTTCCTATCCTTTGACCTTTCATTTTCTTTTTAATGTTACTATTCCATTATTTTCTGTAATTTCCTTTTCTATCCTTTTCCTGTCATTTTTCCTTTCCTATTTCCTTGTTTTCATCCTTTTTTCCTGTCTTTTTCTATAGATGGCATTAGTTCCCGCCCCCCTTTTCAGCGGCACTGGTTCCGGAAGTATTTTTTCCATGCATTATTCCCATAGGGATTTTAAAAAGTATGCCATGACCAACCAACAGCTACAAGGTGAATCATTACATTGATTTACAAATGTGAAAGATACAAAATTGTGTACGGCTTTAGTGAGGGAAATATATATCTACAATCCCATGAAGCATTGCGTACAGCACAATCGAACTAAAAATGATGGAAATATACACTACCGTTCAAAAGTTTGGGGTCGGTAAGATTTTAATGTTTTTAAAAGAAGTCTCTTCTGCTCACCAAGGCTGTATTTATTTGATTAAAATTACAAAACAAACCCAGTAATATTGTGAAATATTATTTCAATGTAAAACAGCTGTTTTCTCTGTGAATATATAGTAAAGTGTAATTTATTCCTGTGATCAAAGCTGAATTTTCATCATCATTACTCCAGTCTTCAGTGTCACATGATCCTTCAGAAATCAATCTAATATGATTATTTGATGCTCAAGAAACATTTATGATTATTATAACAGTTGAAAACAGTTTTGCTGCTTCATATTTTTGTGCAAACCATGATTCATTTTTTTTCAGGATTCTTTGAAAGTTCAAGAGAAAAGCATTTAATTAAAAAAGAAATATTTTGCATTATTATAAATGTCTTTACTGTCACTTTTGATCCATTTAATGTGTCCTTTCTGAAGAAAAGTATTAATTTCTTTAAAAAAAAAAAAAGCTGTGTTGACCCCAAACTTTTGAACGGTAGTGATAAAACTATTAATTTAATGTTGATTATATAAAAACAATGTTTTTGCAAAATATGCATATACTAATTATTTTGAGATCGTATGGAGGCCGACTCGATTACGTCATTCACAGTCTGACTGCTGAGTCGGCGGAGCTAACAATATTTTTTCCGTGTTTGGCTTCTTCGACTCAGAAATTCTGTACAACATCATGGGTAATGTAGTTTTTCACCATGAATTCTGCTATTAAACACAACTATTTTAAAACCTAGTTGAAATAACGCAGGCTGGCGGCTTCAACAGAAGCAAATACCATTGATTAAAAACCTTGTAGCTCACAGTAGGTCTGTCTTTAACATTTTATGAGTTATCATTAAAAATCTATTTCCCGGGAGAAAATTAATGGCATTTTTACTTCCGACTGTTGCACTCTATTCCTTTTCTTTTCCCTGTCATTTTCTATTCATTTTCTTTTTTCTTGTTCTTATCCGTTTCTATTTTTCTATTTCCGTTCATGTCCTTTTCTATTATTTATTTTCGTGTTTTTATTCCTTTTTTCATACCCCTTTCCTTTTTCTTTTTTTGTCTTTTTCTTTTTCCTTTGTCTTTTTTTTTTTTTCCTTTTTTGGCCTTTGTCTTTTTCTTTTTCCTGTTATGACAGTTCATTTCTCGTCTTTCCTAGGCCATTTCCGTTCATATGCCATGTCCTTTCCATTTCTATTTCTTCCTTTTTCTTTTTCTCTTATTCTTATCCTTCTTTTTTCCCCTCTTTCTATTGTCTCCGCTGTCCTTTCTGCGGTCTTCTCTTCACACACCTTCAATTGTGTTCAATGCTGGACCATTTATCTATGAATGTGTGCCTCAGTCTGTGTGTGTTACATCACGCACGAACCGTCTCCCAGTTTGAAATGCAGGATTAGATTAAGAACAAACCCATTATGAAGGATTTTACAAAGGCAGAGAGAATAGATTGAATTCAATTCAATTTGTTTGTGTGTCTTCATTCTGGTAGTGCATCGTGAATACGAAAATTTGGGTTAAAAGCTGTTTATTATCCAGCAATGGTCTGTCTACTCCTGTGGACAGAATAGTCTTATTCTCTGCTCTTCATGTTTAGGTTTTATTTTGTTATTTTCTAGTTTGTGCGCTCTTTGGCTTATTTTTCTTGCTTGCATTTGCTCCCTGTCCCTAATTATTTCCTCTCAGACATTTTGATTACTGTGCCATACTTTTTTTTTCATGGCTTTTCATCATCTTTAACCTATTTTTCTGACTCTCTCTCTCTCTCTCTCTCTCTCTCTCTCTCTCTCTCTCGCTCGCTCGCTCGCTCGCTCTCGCTCACACACACACACACCTGTTTTATCTCTTATTATTCATACTCATCATTTTCCGAGCGTAAGGATTCTGGCTCATTTTAGATTCTTCATGGTTCTCAGAGTGCATGTTGGGTATTTTCTCGAGGGAACTGAATGACACAGCTTTTCACCTTCAGTTAAACTCAAAAGAAGAGTGTGTGGGGAGCCAGACCGCTGCACTAGGGCATATCTTGCAATGACACACATAATGTTAGAGTGGATTAACAGAGAACATCTTGCCCTGCAACATTTTTCATTTTAAAGACTTCAAAAATATTTCTTTTTTACATTTTATTTTAACTTAAATTAAAAAGTGAATATTTAGAAACACTAATGATTTAGCATTGTTAAATGTAATCTTTAGCTAATCTTAAAATGAATGTCCATTTTTCATACTATAAATTATAATGTTTTTAAATGCTAAAGTCACTTGTAGCATTTAAAACAACTGATTTTAGTTTTATTTATACAAAATTTATATTTTAATAATTATTTGAATAAGTGCTGTCAAATCGATTAATCGCATCTAACATAAAAGTTTGTAAATATATATTTGCGTGTGTATCAGTAACTTATCAGTCATCATTGGCCATGACATAAGAGTTGAATCGTCAAGATAAATATGTTATCTTGCTGAAAGATTATACACAAATGTGATCTTAAAAATGTGAATGGCTTATATATACGTAGTTGACTCTGCCTGCTAAATTGGGATAAAACAAAGCATTTTGAGTTTTTTTTATTTGATTTAATTTTGCAGCGATTCAGAAAAAATAACAGCAATTTTTATCTGATTTAAAATCCCTTGCATACACATGTACACACACGTTGCACCTTGTTCCGCAGATACAGTGCACTCTGGGTATTTTTGGAGCTAGTGCAGGGTTGTTAGGAAACTTTCTCCTTTTGCCTGCCTTTAGCAAACTGGAATGCTGTTACATTTCAGTTACCTGAGCATGAAATTACTAGAGTTTCTGCCCATATGAGATGTGAACAAGCACACCTTGTGCGGTCTAGACACACACACAAAATTCACACTTCAATACTCAACAACCTTTATTGCGGCTCCATTAGCATTTATATTGCTCTCACAGCAGGGAGAGCTGACACAGATATCATTTTGTTGATTAGGCATGCACACACACATTTCTACCTCAGTCCTGCAACACTAACTATAACTTACCTTGAGTGATCTTGAGTTCACAAAGTGGTGCTTCAGAGACCTACTGACTTCAGTGATGGAAACTGAAGAGTTGCTCGAATACTTTATAAAACTTTTTGCACAAGTAAAAGCCTGAGAACTGAGCGGTTATGCGTGTTTGATCTAGTTTCTGTGTGTTTATTTATATGAAACACTCTCTTTGTCTCTCCTCAGTTGTCAGGCTGTGGGTTGTTAGGTGTCGGCATCTGGCTGTCTGTTTCTCAGGGCAGTTTTGCCACATTCTCCCCCTCCTTCCCTCGCTCTCAGCCGCCAATCTGGTCATTACCTTGGGTTCCGTCGTCATGGTAACGGGCTTCCTTGGTTGTCTCGGTGCCATCAAGGAGAACAAGTGCCTGTTGCTAAGTGTAAGTCGACACCTACATCTCCCACAATGCACACTGTATAATGAACTAAGGCCTCGTTTACACTGCAGGTCTTGATGCCCAATTCTGATTTGTTGCCTATATCCGATTTTTTTGACCGTCCGTTTACACGTTCTTTAAATTGTGACCCATATCCGAGTCATGTGTTTACACTTGACATAGATCTGAAACATTGCGCATGTTTAAAGGGGTCTTCTTGCACAGATGGACAAACGCACAGCGCAATCTCAGGACTGGTGGGAACATAGCCTGCAACACGATCTCATGAAAGTGAGTTTCTATAGCACAAATTGTATTTCTCGTGCCATTTATACACCATAAATAGTTTTTGCTTGCATATGATACACACACGTGCGTATTTAACGCCATAAAGTGCGTATCATACACGCAAAAACTATTTTGGCAAAAAAAAAAGTGTGCAATAAACGCACTTTCATGAGATCGTGGCAGCAGTGGGTCCGAAATTTTAGGATGAGCAAGCCAACCTTTGATATGTTGTATCAACGTGTGTCGTCATTAAACCGCGGAGACGTATAGCCTATTGCCTCAGAAAATCCGATCTGCCTGTTTACACGACAGTCGCATTGGCACATATCTGATTTATATCTGATTTATTTCCACATATGAACGAGGCCTGAAACCGATCTCGAAATATCCGAATGCATGCGTTTTTTTCCTGTTTACACTGTCATAGAACACATCCTATCTGTGTCGCATATGAGTAAAACATCGGAATTGGGTCACATTTCACTGACAGTGTAAACGAGGCCTAATTGTTAACCCAGGATTGTTTTAACCATGGGTTAGTGTAATCCTGGGTGTTCAGGTTTTGAGATTTCACATAGTACATTTGCAAAACTTAATTATGCATGTTGTGATTTAATATGTCCTCTAAAAAGCACATAAACATTTAATTATTTAGTTTAGGGATTCACAAAAACTTTTAACAGAAGTTTTCAAACAAGACCTAAAATATTTACTTAAATACCATCTGAGACTTTAAATTAATATTTCAGTAATTTAACAAAAAAAATATGTTCATGGTTCATTGCTGCCGGTTAATGAGATGCATGTAAACAAATAAAACAAATTTTTTTTAGTAAGCATTTTACTCTGAATGTTTTCATTTGAAAATTATTTATTTAAATTTTTTATGATTTTAATTAATTATAAGCTTTTCATCCTACTGAAAGCATGAACCCACTGCGGTTTCCTCACAAAGCCCAGTTTGGGATGCCTAGTTTATGATTGGCTCTTTTTTGGTAAATGTCTTGTGGCAAAATTCAGGTTTAAGTATATGGGCCTGATTTCACAGTCAAGCTTTTATAATGGTGCCTTAGATAAAAACAATGCTGGTGCATATTGAGACAAAACAATAACAAGATATGTCAGAGCAAGATGCTTCCAGTTAAAACAGCTTAAAGGATTAGTTCACTTTTAAAAAAACGTTTGCTGATAATTTACTCACCCCCATGTCATCCAAGATGTCCATGTCTTTCTTTCTTCAGTCGAAAAGAAATTAAGGTTTTTGATGAAAACATTCTAGGATTTTTCTCCATATAATGTTCTTTACTGGTATCCAAAGGGTCCAAGGTCCAAATGACAGTTTCAGTGCAGCTTCAAATGGCTTTAAACGACACCCGACGATGCATAAGGGTCTTATCTAGCGAAATGATCGGTCATTTCTAAAATAAATAAATAAAAAAGTAAGTTTATTCCTTGCTCTGTTCCGTGATCCGCGGTCGTGACTCTCCTGTTCGAACTCGTTCTCGTTCATCAAAATGAACGAATCTTTTATCGAGTCGTTTCGTTCATTCAACGAACAGAATGAACGAAATGACTCGGAAAAAAGACTCGTTCATTTTGATGAACGAGTTCGAACAGGAGAGTCACGACCGCGGATCACGGAACAGAGCAAGGCATAAACTTACTTTTTTATTTATTTATTTTAAAAATGACCGATCGTTTTGCAAGATAAGACCCATATGCATCGTCTGGTGTTGTTTAAAGCCATTTGAAGCTGCACTGAAACTGTCATTTGGACCTTGAACCCTTTGGCTGCCAGTGTATTACATTACATGGAGAAAAATCCTGGAATGTTTTCATCAAAAACCTTAATATCTTTTCGACTGAAGAGAGAAAGACATGGACATCTTGGATGACATGGGGGTGAGTAAATTATCAGCAAAAGTTTTTTAAAAAGTGAACTAATTCACTAATAGACTAAGCTTTCTCTGTGAAACCGGGCAATAGTGTTAAACATTAAAACAAGATATTTACAGACCTTTGAGTATGTCTATATACTAAAGCATTTTTAGTAGTTGTCCAGAAAACTACTATGGAGCAATGTGTACCTCATGTAAATGATTCACAATACGGCGTGCAGCATCAGGGGTCTTTGTAGATGGAGAGAGTGGGAGTGGAGAGAAAGCTGCGCAGATGAGATGCTGCGAGTGAGAAACAAGAGCGTGCCTATCTCCATTCCCACATTCAAACTGCTACCATTGTTATAAATGGTGCAAAAACATGTCAAATTCCACTCGCTTATAGTTTCTGTCAGCCTTTGGGTGACGCTCGGTAAGTATTTTGGCTTGAAGCCTCCGCTAAGAAAATTAAATAAATATATATATATGGCCATGCTTTAGTTTAGGGTCAATTCTCACTATCAACTAACTATTAACTATGACTTTTGCCTCCCAATTACTGTTTATTAATAGTTAGTAAGGTAGTTGTTAAGTTTAAGGGATGTAAAATATGGCCATGCAGAATAAGGTTTTATAAGTACTAGCAAACAGCCAATCTAATAGTAAAATGCATGCTAATACGCAAGTAGCTAATTGACAATTCAATGGCACAATTGACCACTCACAATCAAATATTCCACATTATAATAAGTACTGTATATGACTTATGTAAAGCATTTTGTTGTTGTGTATAGTTTACTTTTACTCTCTCTTTTTTACTTGTAGTTCTTCATTGTTCTGTTAATCATTCTGCTGGCAGAGCTGATTATGCTCATCCTTTTCTTCGTGTACACAGACAAGGTACAGTACGAACACCAAGCATTACACACCCTCTCAATCTGTCTATTGGACACAACACAATCACAGGACTTACCACCCACCGTGCACAGACTCTCATTACCCACACCAATCCTGACAACACCAACAGCCCACACACCTGCTATTCTGGTGTACTCTTAAAGTTTTCTTCATTTCCAAACATCTGCTCTGTAACTCATGAAGAAAATGTGATTTAAACTCTTCTGCAGGTGAGTGAGAATGCTAAACAGGACCTTAAAGACGGCCTGCGTCTCTACAACACGGACAATAACGTCGGCCTCCGCAACGCCTGGAACATTATCCAAGCTGAGGTGTGTGTGCACGAGTGCAGGTGTGATTTACTGTCGTCAGAGACAGTAATGGTGGGTCACTGAGAGTTCAGGTAGATGATTGGGCCGTCTATCCACAGCTGCTCTCCACAGAATTGTGGAAGATAACTCATGAAGTCTCTAGTATTGAACAATGTGCAGACGTCTGCAAAAAAAAATAGTTTTTGAAGTGTGGGAATGGTGCATCTGAATATGCACTCTTTCTTCTCTCAGTGGGAGTGTTGTGGTGTAACTGGGCACACAGACTGGCATGATGCCCTGCAGGAGAAAACAGTGCCAGACAGATGCTGCCAGGAGCACTACAGAGAGTGCGGTCGCAACGCCACTAACATCTTCTGGTCACAGGTACGATTGTTTGATTTGATTTGATTTGATTTGATTTAGTTTTATTTGCTTTTAATTCTTTTATTTTATTACTGGAACCTTATTTTAATGCCTTTAATTTAATTCATCCTTTATACTATGTTTTTCTTTTATTCTATTTTATTACGGCAACCTTATTTTAATGCCTTTATATTAATTCATAATTTATACTATTTATTTTATTTTATTACTGAAAACTTATTTTAATGCCCTTTTTTATTTTTTATATTTTATTTAATCTCTTATTTAAACCTCAATAGCAAAAAATAATTTCAACAAATCAAAATGATTGTTTCAGTGAATCGGTTCAAAACAGTAATTCATTTGTACTTTTATTACACTGTGTTAGTATCAATTTATGTTGGTAAATATTGCCGTTTATTGGGGCACATAAATGAAAAATTGCGCATATAAATTAAAATGAGTAATTATAAATTTAACAATGATTAATCTAATTAGGAAATTTTGGGATTATTTTAAACTAGATTTTACTGTATTGTACAACAACAACAAAAAAGTAATTAATACAAAAATAAATTCGTAAAATGTACTTTTTAAAAAAAAAAGTTGTCATAAATTCTTCTGTGATCGTCCAGATTAATAATGTAGCCGAGTTATATATTTTATTCCCCCTTTAAATAGATTTAATGTAAGTTTCAACATTTTTAATCATTTTCAAACAGTTTTAAAGCCGCCCCAACATGACTCATAATCGTATTGCACACTGTAACACACCTCTTGTTTCTGTCCTTTAGGGCTGCTACGAGAAGGTTGAGGAATGGTTGAACGACAACAAACATTTGCTTGGAACCATCGCGATGTGTGTGCTGGTCTTACAGGTACAAGCATTACCATTACACTCATCCTGGCATAGTTTTGCCTCTAATGTTGTCACATCCTGTTTGATGCACACCCATGCTGATGTCATTTCCTCTTTTTGCAGCTGCTCGGGATGGCCTTCTCCATGACCTTATACCAGCAGATTCACAGGGCGGGAAAGAAGTATGATGCCTAGAGGAAGCCCAGTGTTGCACAACAAAAAACACTTTGAACACCCTATGTATTATTTCAAAGCCCTGTTTCATGCCATCACAAACTATTACCATTGAAAATGAAGCCTTTTTTTGGAGCCTATCAGATTTAATTATGTAACAGGCTGTAGATATTTTTGCTCGGCTGCTTTTTTCTTTTGGCCTGAAGTCTAACTGCGACTGTAGGATGAAAACTAATGAAAGGAATAGATTGTGAGAAGCAATTATGGATGTTTGCAGCCGTTAAGCGGGTCTTGGAAATAGTTCATTAGCGTATTGTACAAAAAATGCCCACGTCATATAAGATTGGACTTTGGAGATCGCAATGCACATAAAAGGATACGTTCAGTATTTCTCTCTTGGACTGTTGCGTACACGTAGATGCAATTTCCTTTGTTGATGTAATACATCAATCGCATGCTGTATATATTTTACATTGACATAAGCGTACTGTACAATTGCACACAAACAATCCTTTATCTGATGACTTATTTGTTAGGGAGAGTGGGGTAAGATACGTCAATCCCTTAATCTACCAAAAACTGTGCACAATTGTTGTAATATTAGATAATCAGAAAGGCTCTAAATGTATGTTTTTAGCATGTTAAAGTAAAACGCGTGGCAAGAAATGAATATATGTAAAGTACATTTTATTCAGAATATTTCTAAATTTTGATATATATAGTTATTTGACTAAATTTGGGCTTTACATATTCTGGATATTTTCAAGATATTATTTCTATCATTCGAAAAGCGTCACAGCTTACCTAACTCTTCCCTACTTTCAGTTAAATATGAAATTGTTTATTTGTATGAGAGAGAGAGAGTCTGGGCTAGTCATCTGCTCGCTCGGGGGCTTTGTGTCCTGGTGCTTCTGTCTACTCTCTTTGTTTTCTCGCTCACTGATCTTTTCAAAGTGCATCTGTACTGCCAGGAGGCAAACGAGCTATCCTACTCCGCCTACCGTCAGGGAAGAGAGGGAGATGAGATCAAAGGATGCAGGATATAGAGGTTAGGAAATAGAGGGGGAGAAAGACCTAATGACGGCCTCTCCTGAAAACAAACAGCATCATGCAATGACACCTGAAAGAGTGCAATGAGAGTTAACCTATAAGCCATAACCTCGGCAAGCTGTTTCTGTCATTTCCCGGAAATACGTTCCTACTCGTAATCAGTTTTTTAGGTCTATAGGTATATTTTAATCCACAGATTAAATAGCTGCATCATTACAAAGTATTGAATTATCTGGATAATTTATTACCATGTGATATATCTGCATTACTGTTTAACCAACATACTATTTTAAATAAAAAGAAAAATGTTTTAAATAAACTGTTCTTGTCTGACATAAATATATCTGCCTCCAAAAACTAGGAAAAATATGATTCATTTTTTTATTAATTATTCATATTCCAGCATACATTACAGTTAAGCACTAGCAAAGCTGAATAATAATGATGTAAATACATTGTGCAAACATGTTAAATCAATGAATGTCAGTGGCCAGTTTGATGGGGTTTTTTATGCCTTTCATGCTAATTTTATAGAGTGCAAACTGTATTTGTCTATTGGTTGTCTAGTAACTCCGTGGGATGTCCAGATAATTGATCTTTCTCAAACTTGTGGATTCTCAATTAGGTAACCAAGGAATGAGCAACTGTAGGTGAGTCACACATCCTGTTTTTCTATGATAAATGTCCTTGCTGGTGCAAAGACCGTGGACCTTTATTTATTTATTTATTTATTTGAAGGATCTTTGGCGAAATGGTAATGGTAGCTGGTAGTCTGGAGAGCATTTCTTTACACTTTAACACACTTGCTTCACGTTTAAAGCGCTCTTAAATTTTATTAAAGCATAAACGGAATCAGGGAGTAAAACAAAACATATATTATAACAACTTTATACAGCTCAAAATACACAACAATACAAAATACAAAGTAGAAAACTGTATTGTCTCTTGTTCTCCCCAGAAGAGAGATGTGGAGAGAGGATGGACCTCTCTACAATACATGAAGGAAGGGCCTTTGTTGTCTTTTAGATCTGCTGTGTGATGTTTGGCATCGAGATGAAACTAAAGCTGCTGTTTGGCGGTTAGTCTGTCTCCATCTGTTGGCCAAACACTGGATATTGTTGTGTGAATGCTAGTGTGTGAAATATATAACTTAAAAATGAAGATATTCAATTAAACATACTCTTATTCACATACCTGCAAACATATGGTTTCATCATTTGTTTTAATTGTTCTCACGCACGCACGCACGCACACACACACACACACACACACCTGATTCAAATGTGTCTCTAATGCCCCGTGCTTGGATGGACGTGTGTGGTATATTGTTATGTGTTTTAAGGGAGCAATGGCTTGTGGTATCTTTGCTTTTGACATGTCCAAGCAGTATATAATGTGACACAGTTACTTTATAGGGTTAAGTTTAATTTTAGAGAGAGATTTCCTGTTTTTTGTCTTGCAACACATTGCATTGAGTCCCTACAGAGATATGTTCTGGGACTTTTGACGGGGTATGGCTGTAAATATTGAGAAAATGAAAAAGGAGTGTCAAAACACTGAAAACTTGAGTGTTTGTCTCTTTTTCTCCATCAGTATGGTCCTCTTTTTATCCAGTTATCCCCAAACCCATCTCTCTGACTGAGAAGACTTCAGCTGTACTGACTCGCTGTTGTCTCCATCTGCCTGCAGCCAAACAAAGGTAAATAAAACAATAAAACAACAACAAAAACTACACAAAAGCTCTGTGTGACATGCTGTCAATTACCACAGAAAGCTTGTACCATCCCCCAGTTTATTATAGATGCTCCAAGATGCCATTAATTATTTTGTCAACTTAATTTTCTTATAATCTCAATTTCAACAAAAGTTGTTTTCTTGAGCCCCACCACCACCATTATTACAGTGATGATTGTGTTACTTTCTAGCATGTTATATGTGTATTTTATTATTATTATTTATTATTGGAGCATGTAGCTTTTTATTTCTTTAATAACTATGTACAGTAGGAAGACACATCATGGCCATAATCCAGAATGACAATGTCAAGATTCATCAGGCTCAAATTAAAATCCAAACAGCAACTTTTTTTTGACCAGGCAATGTATATACTACTGCCTCATGAGTGATCGAATTGGTGTTTATTTTGATATTTCAAAAAAATATATATTTTTTGTTTTTATTATATGACTGTAGGTGGTAAAATTTTGTTGCGCCTCCAGTAATATGTTAATAATATCATGTACCATATAATACCCATTCAAGTACATTTGTTTACTTGTTTGTTTACAGTTTCTATCCATTACCCTACAAAAGTTTAAGATCAGTGAAAAAAAGTTATACTTTTATTCAGGAAGGATGCATTAAACTGATCAAAGGTGTCAAATAAATATCATGGTTTCCATAAAAATATTGAGGTGCACAACTGTTTTTAACATTGATCATTTTAAGAAATGTTTCTTGTGCACCAAAACAGCATATTAAGCATTCATAAAATATATTAAAATAGAAAACCGGTATTTTAAAATATATTTCACAATATTACTGACTTTACGTCACTTTACTTTTTTTATCAAATAATTGCAACCTGAAGAGACAGCGTACCGACCCCAAACTTTTTAGTAGTGTAAAATATATATTTTTTAAATCACAGAAATTCAATTTGACAAGTAACTGACCTTGCTCGCGATAGCTTTCAGTTTACCCAGTAACGAAGGAGTATTTGAGTAAACGACATCGTCATCATTCTCCTCCCCCTCCCCCTCTGCTAGTGCACAACTGTCCGCTGCTGGCAGCTCACAGTCCTTATTGGCTGACATCACTAGTCTGGAGTATTTATATTCCAGCCTATTCAAAAAAGAAAACGATTTTAAAAAATAAAAGTATTTTTTACATCTGAAGCTAAGTTTCCATTGACAGCTTGTTACCTCTTGTTCTTTTTCCAGAAATAGCATGTGAGAGAAACCAAGAGGGCGGCCATGAAGGCTCCGCCCCAATTCCGGCCTTCACCCATTGGCCGACCACCTCACAGTGGGCAGAGGTCTTGTTCAGGAGCGGAACTCCTTTAGTGCAGAGTTTTGGCTCGTTCCACACATAGAGGGTGTCCTGTTATGAGGTAAACGAATGAAAGATCATGAAGGCGTCAAATAAATTGTACTAGATACATTTGTGGTACAGTTAGAGATGTACCTGCACTCCTCTTTTGCACGCTCCTTCTATTGAGTGATAGTCAGCTTCAGTGCAGAGAGGACAAGCACTAGAGCTCTCCCAGAGGAAATGAAATTCACAGCCATTACATGTTCCTGCTGGGCACTTGCTAAACACACAATCAAGAAATGTCACACAAGCAAGAGTGCTGTTGATCAAACTCTTTTTATATGATTAAACATTTAAACGAAAAAATATTTTAGACACAATATCGGGAGTTACTTTGTATATATTTTGCTCTGCTAACAAAAATAGTTCCAAACTAAGCCAAAGTAGAATTGACGATTACGCATCTCCACAGAAAGACACATAAAGTAGTGGTGAGGCATTGCTGATTGAATCAGTGTTCCTGAATGAATCTATTAAGTGAATGATTCAATGATTCACTCATAAACAGTCACTTGTAAACACTTATATATAAACTCGCAATTTATATACAAGTTATAAAGTCTGAGGGGAAAATTGTGAGTTTACATCTCACAATGACTTTTTTCTCGCAATTGCAAGTTTACATCTCACAATTCTGACTTTTTTCTCGCAAATTGCAAGTTTATATCTCACAATTCTGACTTTATAATTTCAAAACTGTGCTTTTTTTTCTTGCAATTCTGACTTTATAACCCGCAATTGTGAGATATAAAGTCAGAATTGTGATATATAAACATGCAATGGCAATACGAAGTGATAATTCTGACTTTATAGGAAAGAAGGAAAGTACCCCATTTATTCTGTAGGAAATAAACCAGAATTGTGAGATATAAACTCGCAATTGCAAGAAGAAGTGACAATTCTGACGTTATAACTCGCAATTGCAATATTTGCAACTGGCTTGCAAACCTCCACTGGTATTCGTATTAGCATATATATTAATAACGGAGTTTGACTCATGGGTGATATTTCATTTGTTGAGCTTTGATGATAATTCACCCTATACAAATAATGTAACTGACTTGTTACACATCCTGTCTGGGTTTTATTCATAAATAAATTATCAAAAAAAAAAAAAAATTAATAAAAAACGTTTTTCTCAATTTACTGAGCTACTCTGCTATGCACATTTTAATTGAACATTAAAAGTTATGTCAAACTGAATAAATGCACCTTGGCACAGTGAGCTCCCCGCGCGTGCTCTTTTCAGGACTGCAACGCAGAGTCACGACTGTGCTACGGCCATTCAGACATGATGCTGTGGGCTGCGGAGAGCTGAGAAAAAAAACATTCATGTTATTAATGTAATATCATTGCACACATCAACTAAGAATTTTTAACAATTTAATCTTTCTTCATTTACCGATAGAAGAAGTTGATATCTGGAACTTTCCGTGACGACTCAGAGAAGAGGTCTTTGCTGGCAGTGACCCCATCCAGACTGTTATCAACAGAAGCTCCTGAGAAATGGAAGCATGAAGAAAATGAGACACATGTACGTAATTCAAACTAAAGGGAACTAAACACAAAAGTGCTGTGAAAAACAGCCTTTATCGTAGATCAGGGGTTCTCAACTCTGGCCCTCAAGGTCTGCCGAGATTTGCTCTAACACTAATAAACTCAACAAGCTAATCAGGGTATTCTTTTTTTACTTGGGCTGTGTCCAAAATTGCCCCCTATACCCTCACTTACCATTCCCTACATTAGTCCACTAATATAGTTCACTTGAGGGAGTGAATGAAAACAAGTGAGCGAATTCGGACACTGAGTGTTCCAGAAAGGCTGCCGCTTTTGCGTACTTTATACATTGGTTGTACACTCGTTGTTGCAGTGCATTATGGGATTGAATGAGTGTGCTCAATAACGTCCACTGTGGTTTCGAGCACCATTATAAAAGGCTGTCCCCTCACATTATTTAGGGGATGATTTCGGACACAGCCTAGGAAGTTTTAGGCAGGAGAGTTTGATCAAGATTGGAGCTGAATTCTGTAGGAAAGTGGATCTTGAGGGCCAGAATTGAGAACCCCTGTTGTAGATTATTGCAGGTTAAGGGTTTCGCCGTGACAAAGGCATTGACAGAGGCTTGACACTGATCCCTGAGCAGACTTGCTTAGAGAAGGAGATAACAGACTGACATCAAATTAGCTTCAAGTAAATTAACTTACACTCCCATTTAAAAGTTTGGAGTCAGCAAGGCTGCATTAAATGTATCATTTTTAGAGATTTTAAAATTTAATAACATTCAAAAATCTTAATCAAATAAATGTAGCTTTGGTGAGCTTTAGAGACTAAATTTCACCGTCCCCAAACTTCTGAATGGTAGTGTTTGTTATATAACATTAAATAAGGTTACAGAACACATAATCTTACCAAGGAAAGTGTCAGCCAGGCTAATGGACTGAGATGACAGGGCTGTTCTGAAGCCCCGCCCATCTGCAGGAATGATGGTAGATTGGCACACAAAAGTCTCAACGAAATTGTTGAGGTCAGCGGATTCATTTTGCACGTCCTTACTAGACAGATCTGTGACATTGTCAGTGCATACCGCCACCTTCTTCCCCTGCGACAGAGTAAAAAGTGCAAGCTGACTATGTAGATCATCTTAAGAAGTTAAAAAAAGCAATTGTTTCTATTTTCTATTAAAGCAATCTATTATTAGCTAGACTGAAGTCAGTTAAAGATAGAGATGTTTGTGTGTGAGAGTACCTCAGCCCCACATAGACTGATATTAAACTGGTGGTAGTATTTGGTTCCCTTGGAGGTGAAACTAGGCCCGTTCATGATTGACCCCACTGAATTTAAGGCACTCAAGTCGTAGGTCAAGGTTCGGTTCTGATCCATATGCATGAAGGTGCAGTCGTTAAAACACACAGAGTGTTCCTGGACACAAACACACACACAAAAAAAACACATTTGGGATGTTATATATAATTATACTGTCATAGTCATGCATTTCTTCCGATTTTACTCTTACCTTGTTGCTCTTGCTACCAGGACCGCAGGGCTGACAAGCCTCGAGCCCATAGATGTGATGGCCGGAGAGGAAGGTGTTGGACGGGCACTCCTGGCACTGGTTAGTGTCTTTGTTGATGAAGTGTCCAGCAGGACAGGGGACACAAGAAGAGCCGTCCTGCTGACTCATCATTGCACAGGCGTGGCAACCAGACGCTGAGCCATCCATCGCATTAGTCACCGTGATTGAGTAGATCTTTGCGATGTCATTTACATAGTGACGCACCTGGGAGAGACAGACAGCGACTGAGAACGTTTTCCATGCAACAAAAAGGTACTTTAGACTCATTTCCGGTGAACACTTACATCAATGGCTTTGTTGGTTCGTTGGAAAGCCCATGTGTAAGACACAGAAGCATTTTTGGTCATGATGTGGGTGTATGCTTGTCTGAGTTTACTCCCTACCCATGATTCCACTACATTTGTGCTCTTCCTGTTTACATCCTACAGAGAAGACACTGATTTATTAAATAACTTCATTTATCATAATGATTGGGCCACTTGCCCATATTTCAAATATGAAACATTGTGAGGTAGCGTACTACATTTTTAATTCATCTTTGCATACTGCATAATGTTTTTCACATACTATTTATGTTACTGTTTTATCTTACTATCATAAAATAGAGTTCACAGTCTGCGCTGCAGTTGGTCTCAAAGATAAATGTGATTCGGCCAAACTCAGTAGCTGAAGCATCGTCCACAGAAGTAGGAAGTCTGAGAGAGATAAAAGGTGAACATCTGGAAATGTTCTGTGCACAGCCAGAATTTTTACACTAGAAATGTAGATTTGACTCACTTGAATCCAGGCACTCGTAAATTTAGGATGAGGTAATCGTTATCTGAGCCACCCACTCCACTACGAATATGGTCGCCAGCCACCTCCCAACCTACAGAAGCAAATATGATATACATAATATGCTCTTTCTCTTTTTATAATATATTGTATATTTGTAATATTGTATTACACTTACCATTCATTTCATCACATTTGGAGTTGCCCACATTAAAACAAGATGTTTTCATATTCCTCGGAAGGATGTTCCACCACTTGTATTCATATCCCAAAGACGGTTCAGTTCCTCCCGGGCATCTTTGACATTCTGTGCCAAATAAAATCTACGTTACAGTACCAGTAAACCAAAAGTGTAACTTAATAATACACACAAGTATGTATCTGTGTCTATATACCTGCGGTACCATCCGAGTAAGTCCCTTGTGGGCAGGGTAAACAGGTAGAAGAGTTGTGCATGTAGAAGCCTGGATTACAGGGTGGACAGTCCTCTTTCTCTGCAGAAGGTGGCAGTGTCACAGCACCGGTCACATTCTCCACGCACACCTGAGGCTCCACCCACCTGTACAGTATCTGGGTCTAAAATCATACAGTAATATTAACAATTAACACATTATCCACAACATTTACAACAAAAAGCATTCTGCATTATATCCTACCTTGCCTTCACCATCACAGGCCGTGTGGATTTGAAAATAATCTTTCTCTGAACAAGGCGGCCTCTCTTTACACCGCGACCATCCCTCCTCTAGAACATGCACACATGTAGAAAAACATTACACACAAACGTGCACTGAGAAAGGTGTGTTTAAGTTACTGGATTGTATTTGATTCATGCTAAAATGAAGTTAACGGTAAGCCATATGTACAGTAGTTTGTTTGGTGCAACAAAGAATGTAAGAAAACATTGCATTCATACGTGAATACTGTGTTTCGGAGCAATGTGTACACGAACTGGCTCCCTTTCCAGAGTAAGTATTCCTGAGACAAAGGTCACATGTGGAAGAGCCTGGAGTTTTACTGAAGGTGCCCGGCCTGCACGGAAAACACTCTGACGTGTACGCCACACCTGCTCGCAAAACATGTAAAAGTATAATTCATTTGTCATTAAGAAGGGTATGAGTCGCACAGTTTGACATTATATTGGCAGAATCTCACACCTTCGATCTGGATGTTCTTCAAAAGGACCGGCTTCACTGGTTTACCACCCAAGAGCATTCCCGTGGTTCTCCAATACAGAATATTCGTTCCTGTCTTCAAATTTACCTGTGACATACAAAAGCTCCATTAGATGTCAATTTCCTTCCAAATGATTCAATATTAATATAATATGCAAGATTCCTAACCGTATGTGTTCCCCATTCTCCGCTGGTGGTGAGTTTGATCCATTTCTCACTCCCTGTCTGGTCCATCTCCTGACATTGGTCATTCTGAATCTGTACAGTTTTTTTTTACCAGAGTTATATTTTCACTTACAACGCATTTGTAGAATAAACTGCAAGATGTGTAAAGTAAAACGCACAAAGAACTCGAAGAAGACGTTGCTATCGACATATTGATAGTCAAAGGAGACGGATCCCTGCTTCATGAGATGCACCGCGTACACCAGCGACACTGTGCAGTCGTCACGATTGGATTCCAAGTGAGTTCCCTGAGCTGTCCATGAAGAACTGCAATTGAACAACACAATGTAAATGGGTAGATCCAGGTCTGTAGAAATATTGCCAAAGCCTAGAATAGAATATACTGATATATAAACAGAATATATATTTCAGATTGCCAGCTTGGCACTGACTTGTTGCAGGTCATTGAGTCGTCTCCTGAGCCTCCTGAGTCCATGTATGTGGCCAGACTGCTGAATCCTGCAGGGATGGAATCCCACTGGTCGAAACGCACACCACTGCCCAGCGAATAAGAGCCAGCCGCACATGATGTGCACTGCTGGGAGGACATCTCTAAAAACTCCCCAGCTTCACAAGAAAAAGCTGTGCAACAAATAAGAACAGACCGTGTTTGCATACTGACTGTGGTTAATGGTTAGATAGTCAGACTGGTAAGCCGAAGGTTGCGGGTTCGATTCTCAATACCGGCAGGAAATGATTGAGGTATTTTCTGATAAAATATTAAAAACTGCAGGCAGCCAGGCGTAAAGGAGTGATTGATTGGTTGCGGCACTGTGTACAAAAAAAATACTTCGGCCTAAGGACTGATGTCGGGTTACACAAAGCAAATCATCTACACATTTATTTAGTTTTCTTATTTAATGACCGACAATTTAGTTGTACTAATAATTTTGGCATAAGGCTTAGCCTGAAAGGTCTGATTTACACACTGTTACAACCGTCATTGTTTTTTTTATTTCACAATGACATTTCAGTTTGACATTTAAATTCATGATTTTAATGTTGTTGTTTTTTGTGGCAGACTAATGACAGATATTTTTTGTTCAGGTTTGAAATTCATTATCTTTTATTATAGGCTATGTAGTGTAATATAGTAGGCCTGTGAAACCCCTAGATTCATCCTTGAATGTGTGTGTGTGTGCGTGTGTGTGTGTGCGCACTAATCACAGCTCCTGATGTGTGTGCACTAACTTGGATGGGTTAAATGCAGAGGACAAATTCCGAGTGTGTGTTGCCATACTTGGCCTTCCCGTCACTTCACTTGACAAGTACTTTTGATAACTAACTAAATATAAAACCAAGGAAATCCTCCCAGAGCTTTTCTCAAAACTAACTTCAGCGTTTTTAATGATCTAGTTTTGCAATTACTTTCAACAACCTGATTTCAATGTGATTTTATGTATGCATTGAGTCAAAAATATAAAGTATAAAATAATAATTATGAACATGTTCTGTTAAAAGTGTCCAAATACTTTTATTTCTTCATTTTGAGCAGCATAGTGTGCTTTGGCTTTAAATTAAATGCCACCTGGTTTGATATTTGAAGTAATGTAGTGCATTTTCATTAAGCGTGTGTCTATATTTGGTTCTTACTGCAGTCTGTTCCCCTGACCGGCTCTGGCAGGCCCGTGCAGATCCCCTGTCTGTGAGGAATGGCAACTCTCCATCTGGAGCCTGTGCTGTCACACTCTGTGTACTCAAAGTAGTAATCTGTCTGAAACACACACAGATATCGACATATTCAGACATACTACATCAAACACACGTTATGGTCAGGTTTTTTTGGTTCATAAACCAGCAAAGAAAAGATAAATATTTATATAAAGATTAATTACGTTTTTTTTAATGTTACTACTACTCAACATATGTCTGAAACATTGACCTATTCAGACATTTACAGCAGTGAATTGCACATTTTGTAATAAGCGTTTCATTTAGTGTCAGAACACAATGATTATTTTATTTGGGCCACTGGCACAGTTTATCCCTTTACTGCAAAACTATCCTTCTGTATAAAACAAAACAAAATAAAACATTTAATTAAAACAAAATAAAGTATCAAATAAAAATATATATAAGGGTAATCTTTAGCAAAATAATTGACATGGTGGTATACATTCAGGAGCGAGAAATATATATAATCCTGGATACATGTATCAATCATATAAAAAATGCTCATCTTTTTTCTCATGTGCTCTTATCAAAAACACAGGCAGCTTTATATAATGTGGCCTTTCTAAACATATGGTGACAACATTTCTGACATTTTTTCAGATTAAGCAGGTGACACATCTTACCCCACTCAGCCTTATCTGATCTTTTACTGTTTCTAAAACACTCAAACTCCCAGACACATATAACAGATAGCGTGTGCGTGTGTGTGTGTGTGTGTGTACGATGGGAGGGGGGATTGGGACGATCTGTCTATCTGCCTTCTGTCCCCTGACAGTCACCAGGGCAACAGCCAGGAGCCCTGCGATTGTTGTCATGACAATCACTCATTGCTATTGGTTATGGATGGTAATGTATTAGAGTCTGATTTACACTGATAACAACCTGAAATAATGAGGCCACTACCTCCTGTGTGTGCTGCGTCTTTGTTGACAGATCTGTTATGCAAATCAGTTTGTGTCCTTTAGGGGCCTACTACACACACAAAAGCCACATGCACAAAAGAAGAGCACATGTCATGCATTAAATTGCATAACTTAGTATAGCACCAAATGCTGTATAATTGAGTGTAATGAAGTTGTTGGCTACACTGCCTTCAGTAAGGTGATAAATGCATCCCCATGGAGGTGCTTGTCATCTGGTAATGCTTGGTTACAGCACACCCATTATCACTAATGATGCACCTGCACCTGCCACTATTGCCCCAGCCAGCCTCCCTCACATATGCTCTTAAAGGAACAGTTCACCCCAAAATGAAGATTCTGTCATTACTCACCCCATATTGTTCCGAACCCGTATTTTAGATATAAAGAACGTTTTTTATACATTAAAAGCTAATTTTAACGGAGGCTAATCATTCTGCCCAGAATACATCCTTTTTTCCTTTGTGGCCCTTTAATGTGCACGTTTTGCAAACATAGAGGAGGAAATTCAGTGTACTTGTACAATAACAACACCACAGTCTTTTCTAATCAAATAGAGGGTGGAGATCCAGAGAGGTCATTCGCGTTGTATAAAAAGGTTTGAAGTTCGTATGAATCCATTTTACAAGCTCTAAAACAACCGCAGCGCATATCGCACAATAGTCGAGCTGTCATCTGATTGGTCAGCTGAGTACCGCGTCATCATATTATAGGCTCCTCGTCAGTCTCGGATCTAACCATTTTAATGTCAACAAGATGTTCTTTTTGCTTTTTCATCGCGTATAATGTGCAAAAAATAACCATTATGTTTGTGTCTTAAAAATGAATAATACATAATAACAATAAGCATTTTAGAAGCTCACAATATCATCCGTAGCTGTAACATTTTAGAATGCATTTTAAATCGTTATATTATAAGCAGAAACGAGATTTGTATAGGTTGTGACTGGTTTAAAAATGGTCGTGATATTTAAAATATTTTACAGAAAGGTGGCATGTTGTCGTTTACCTCTTTACACTGTGGCAGATTCACTGACGCTCGTGCGCAGAGGAAGAGGGTTACAAAGCGCACAAAATAACAAGATGTCCAAAGCGCCCTCTTCTCCATCTCATAAAGGCAGGAATGATTGAAAAACAAGGAATGCCAAGGATCTAAGAAAAGATAACGAGGTTTCGCGATGTCTATGCATAAACTACAGACTGAGATGCGAACACGCTGCTCTCTGTTCAACGATAAGCTCCTACTGTAGTTGCGCTTATGGGGCTTTGATTGACAGGGAGCGTCTGACGTCACGCTAGTCTAGTCTCCCTGTGTCAATTCACATCTTTTATTTAGGCCAAGTTAATCTTTTTGTGATACCTCAAGCATTAAGGATTCAAAAATGACAATGTTCCACTAAAAAACCTAACTGTTTATTTATAATATTAATACAATAGCTTATAAAATGCCTGGCATAGGATTGTTTATTGGTCAATATATGATGCTTTGTTAATGCATAAAAAGTTCACTCACACGATGCTCTTGTATTATTTACAGTGACCCTCAGTAAGACAGTCATGTTGGAAGGGCACCGGAGAGACAATGCACAATAAATTATTCAGTAATATTACACCATTACACAATCTCATTTATTTACTGTCATGAATGATATAAACAAAACAAGAAACAGTGCAGTTAAGTGGAACTTCATGCCATCTATCTATCTATCTATCTATCTATCTATCTATCTATCTATCTATCTATCTATCTATCTATCTATCTATCTATCTATCTATCTACTATCTATCTATCTATCTATCTATATTTATAATATCTGAATAATATCTCTCTCTCTCTCATATATATATACGAAGGTCATACAGAATATATATATACATACACATATATATATATATATATATATATATATATATATATATATATATATATATATATATATATATATATATATATATATATATATATATATATATATATATGTGTGTGTGTGTGTGTGTATGTATATATATATTCTGTATGACCCTTCGTTCTTTAATTTTTTTTGTAAGAATCTTGTAAGATCATAATAATCTTTCACACTATAACAAAGATGAAACCTATAAAGGAAAATCACACATTTTAATTTCAAAATTGTTGCAGCAAAAATATTTCGTTGTTAATTTGAAATCAAGTAGAGTATTGTATATCACATTTTAGCTCATAAATGTTCTGACAATGTTTTTCTAGGTAAATAAACAAATGAATAAATCAAAATTTGATTTGAACGAGCCCCATAATCAACAGCAGATGGCGCTGCTGATACAGCCATCAATCTGATGTCGTTTCAATGCATCAGCTGTAATTCGAATACGTGTGTTTAACCTACATAGTAAAACCTTTAATTCTACAGACGAGTATTATGTAGATATGATAAGTCACACAAACGTGCACTTTAGACAGACTCACACTCGAGCAAAAAAAAAAAAACGGAAGTCACCACCGGGCTTCTGTAGATACTTCCGCTCTGAATGAGGAGAGGAAGAAAAAAAAAGCGTATTTTCCTCCATCCTGGTATTTGCCTTCATCCTGGTCACTGCGAAGTCCCCGTACCCAAAACAGGAAGTAAGTACCAAAATCATAGCTAAATTTCACTTTCGCTCGCCCCTGTGCGCTGCACCTGTATTATTTTATTCTTTACGTTAAAAAACAATGCACCCACATCGAATAAATGTCGTCGCTACTTCAAGGCGTCATTATACACATAAAAATGGCGTCTCATTATTCCCTTCTTATACTGTCTATGATTATTCCTCATCTGCTTATATTAAATGAGAAGATAGGAAATTAACAATAAGGCAATAATCAGAATGGTGTATAATATTATTTTATGCTGATATTATTCAGTTTGTCCACAAAATGTCTTTACCATGGTCGTGCATTTGTGTGTTTAATTCAAGTTTGCAGTGCACTGGCTTGAATTACTTGTGGATCTATGGTGAAAATATACAGCAGCAAACTGTCTGAATTAAAATGAAAATTTCATTAGTTTAATGAATATACAATACAAATAAAGTGTTTACCTTTAGCATATTATAAGTGAGTCTCTCTCTCTCTCTCTCTCTCTCTCTCTCTCTCTCTCTTCTCTCTCTCTCTCTCTCTCTCTCTCTCTCTCTCTCTGTTTTGTGTGTGTGTGTGTGTGTGTGTGTGTGTGTGTGTGTGTGTGTGTGTGTGTGTGTGTGTGTGTGTGTGTGTGTGTGTGTCAATGAATTAACCTGTAGGCTGAGCATGAACACAGGGGATGTCCCGGCAACTGTGACCCTTGAATCCGTCAATTCTGTCACATTTACTCAGGACACTGATGGAAACATAATTCTGCACTGCCCTCAAAATGGTAAAACTCACCTGTGACCTCATTCTATTGTGCTTTACAAGACATTTTGTCTTGTATTGTAAGTATTTGTTTCTATAATATTCTTGCCTGTTTTGGACATGTAGATGTTGAGGACCTGGGTTCGGACGGGACCACTGAACCTGTTCACAAACGACTGCGACTGTCCCATGAAGACGGAGAAGACCTTCAGGACTCTACCTCAACCGAGTACTCTGTTGTCACTCTGCCAAGTGAGTAGAAACACACATGGACACACGGTGTACACCGTTTATGCCAAATGATAATGCAAATATTGACTGTTTTTAAATAATTTTCCTGTCAGGCATCGGTCAGTTAAACAGATAGTCACTCTCCAAATATCTGTAGTTAAGCTTATGTGGATTACAATTTTTATGTAATATTCATAAATGCATGTCTATGTGGTGATGGAGTCTGAATCATAATCACAGTGTTCATTCATATAAAGCATTCTTTCTGTATTTTATAAAAGGTATATAAATAGGTGACTTGACTTGACTTGACAATATCATGTCTAAATAAGAAATAATGACATTTGTTTACTGATAATATTTTAATATTTAACTTAAAATGACAACAAAATAAATCAATTAGAGAAACCCATCACTTGCACTAAACTGTAAAGATGGATATTTTGCTGATTTCAGTTACAGAAGGTGATGAAAGCTTCGAGGTGACAATGACTGCTACAGAGATGAGAGATGGGGAGCTGGAATCAGATGATCCTTCTGAAACACCGGTAGAAACCCAAGTTCATATGTTTATGAGTATCAATGCTAGCTTGCATGATTTTATATATCTTATTTATTTATTTTAAATAATCAAGACAGATGTCAAACTTTGTTTGTCAACAGGATAAGGATTCTCCTGGACAAAAGAAAGGTGAAGATGTCACAGCTGTCAGTCAAGCCTGGTTCACCACGAAAGAGGATAAAGACACACTGGTTAACAAGGGTAAGTTTGGTATATTCTACATGTATACAGATCTGTTTTATCATACTAACTCAGCATTAGAATTATAGGACCTGATATCAATATGCACAGTCATAGTATGTGTCATATATCCTCAGGTCACAAATGGAAGCAGGGTATGTGGTCAAAAGAGGAGATTGATCTCCTGATGAGCAACATAGAGCATTATCTAAAGGTGATTATGATTTATGAATGCATCACATTTGCTGCTGGTGCCATCTTTGATTTGCACCCTCACTCTTCATCCGTCTGCGCTTCCAAACTCAGAACCGAGGGATCCAGGACCCTGCGGAGATCATCTTTGAGATGTCAAAAGAGGAGCGGAAGGATTTTTACCGCAGTATAGCGTGCGGTTTGAACAGACCACTGTTTGCTGTATACAGACGCGTACTACGAATGTACGATAACCGAAACCACGTAGGCAAGTAAGGACATAGTTGATTTTATTTCTCTGTTAAAATAGATTTACAAACCAAATATATATACACCAAAAATGTTTGTTGTAATATTTCATATGTGCTTTTCTTGTCATTTAGATACACCGATGAGGAGATCAATAAATTGAAAGAGTAAGTTGAACTATGAATCTTGAATGCCATTAGTGTAATCTGAATTTGTGAGTCTACATTGTCAGATTTCGGTGTGTGTGTGTTATTAGGCTAAGGGAGAAACATGGAAATGACTGGGCTACCATTGGGGCGGCACTTGGCCGGAGTGCATCGTCTGTGAAGGACCGCTGCCGACTCATGAAGGACACATGCAATACCGGTCAGTTCACACAAATTTTCATTTTAGTCGTGTTTTCTATTATATTAGTTTCTATTATACTAGGAGAAACATATCCATTTGAAAGTATGTTAAAGACACAGTTTTATATAAATGTATATGTATGTGTATATATATAGAACATAGAAATGTATAGTATTTTTTTATACTTTATATAATATTTATAAAGTTTATATACTATTATATTTTATAATAATTTTAAATGTTTCTGTTACATATATTTTTTAATTAATTAATTAATTATTACACATAATTATCATTATATAGTATAGTTCTAGTAATTATTAATGAATAAATAATATTGTTATTTTATTTAATTGTTTTTATATATATATATATATATATATAATGTATGTTTATTAAAAAAATATTGTAATCATTTTGTATTAATTAAATTAGTATAATATTATTATCAATTATAACATTTATTATACATTTTATATATCAAACCTATTATTCATTTACGTATTATATATACACAACTATAAAAAAATTTGCTGTTGAAAAAGGTGTGATTGACACTAATATCTTCTTAACTCTCACGCGTTAGGAAAATGGACAGAGGAGGAAGAGAGAAGGCTGGCAGAGGTGGTGCACGAGTTGACTGGCACGGAGGCGGGTGATGTTGTCACTCAGGGAGTCTCTTGGGCGTCCGTTGCTGAACTTGTCGGCACTCGTTCAGAGAAGCAGTGCCGCTCCAAATGGCTCAACTACCTTAACTGGAAACAGAGCGGTGGGACAGAGTGGACCAAAGATGACGACATCAACCTTGTACGCAGGTCGGTCGACCAGCATGGATGCCACTGTAAATCTGTTCACAAACTAAATATGAATCATTAATCGTAACTCTGTATGAGCAGGATAGCCGAGCTGGAAGTGGAGGATGAAAATGACATTAACTGGGACATTCTGTCTGGTGGGTGGAGCAGCGTTCGCTCGCCTCAGTGGCTCCGTAGCAAATGGTGGACCATCAAAAGACAAGTGGCCAACCACAAGGAACTTCCCTTCCCCAGTGAGTCTTCAAAGTTCAGCATGTGTCCTATAATGTGAGTTGAGACTGAAGCAATGTTCTCTGTGTGTGTAGTCTTGTTGAAAGGGCTGCAGGATGTGGTGGAGGCACCGCCGTCTACGATGAACAAAGTCGTGGTGGTTGGTTCCCGATCGGCTAATGCGTCGCCCAGCCCCGTCACTGCACTCCAGATCCCGGTCCAGATTCCAGTGCAGATCACACATGTCTGTGAGTAAAAGAATCATGTGACTGCTTTCAGTGAACTGCTTGTGATGTTTTTCAGGTTGCAGGTTAGGGGTGGGAATTGGCAAAAATGTGACGATTCGATAGTATTGCGATATTTGGGCCACGATTCAATATTATTGCGATTCTTAACATATTGCGATACAGCAAGTATTGCGATTCGATTATGCAATATATTGCGATTCATGCCCCCCATATTATTCAAAGGCATTACAAAAAATAGAGGAAAATAAGACTCAACTCACTTCAAATGTCACATTTAATTCTGTGAATATTATCTTCTACACATTAACTGAACTGCAAAAAACTTTTATATATAATTCCACCAAATCAGCTTATCATTGAATGGCACAGCTTTATAAATATCTAAATGTACACTCTTAAAATCAGTCAATCAAGCATTATATTATGATAATCAAGCATTAGCCTATTTAATGATAGAACTTCAGTAATTAGAACTAAAACTTGATAATCATGCATGAATGCATATTTTTAATTTTAACTGAACTTAAACTGAACTAGTGGTGCTTAAGATATTGTTGGTCATTCAGTGTTTCTGTAAAAAAAAAAAAAAGATAATAGTAATTATTATTAAAAGATAATCTCCTACTACTAATTCTACTAATAATAATGACAATATACAACTATAGTCTATAAAAATATATAATATATAGGCCTACAACACATGAGCTGCTTGGTTCATGAATGTAAATCATTTGACAGCATTCGTTTGCTCTGATTTGCTGAAATTAAAACAGGCATGGGTGCCATCCAATAAGATTGCCGTTTGCGCATTAATTCCACTTCCATCCACTACCGGAGAAACCGGCATCTCTTCTGCTTGTTCTTAAAAGCTGAATAATACCAGATGAACTCAGTTATTTTGACAGGAAAATACAAACAAGAAATCGTTTACATGTAGCGCGTCGATTTTGCGTGGTATAATGTAACTCTCTCTCGCTCTCTTTGCGTGCGTGAGAGAAACGGGCCGGCGAGTCGCGCGCCTTCACACTAGAGTAGGTGCTGGGTACGTCACACCAGAGCCCGTCTGGTCACACACACAGAATGATCGCTTGACGGAGAGCGAAAGTCTCAAGCGCTCAGTCCAGCGAGTGGAAATATATCTATGCTAAACTTGCACTTGGCATCTACATTTTCATTTGAATTTCCGGTTGAATGCACGACAACAAAGCACCGCAACAAGCGCTTCCTTGTGGATGTAATACGCGAATGTAAATTATCAGAGTAAACTCCGAGAAAACCTGGAAGTAAAACAGATAATTTTATAATTAAATATTGCAAAACTTTGCGCTACTGTATAGATATAATTGCGGGCGCAAAATATCGCGATACTGAACAGAATCGATTTTTTTCCCCCACCACTATTGCAGGATGAGGAGAGATCTAGAGGAATTATGTGAGTTTAATAGATTTGATGTGAACTGTTACAATGCTCATTTCCTCTTTACACAGCTTCTTCAGATGGTGCAAGTGGTACTTCAGACAGTGAAACCATCACATTGAACTCCGGAGCCTTACAGACCTTTGAATTACTGCCTGTGAGTAACTCAGATTTCATTTTGATAGTTTCTGTTATTAAAACTATGATGATTATTTAATATTAGTGTCATTTCCTCCCTAGTCATTTCACCTGCAGCCCACTGGCACCCCTGGAACTTATTTCCTCCAAACGGGAACCAATCAGAGCCTCACACTCTCAGCCAATCCCACGGTCACACTCACAGCTGCAGCTTCACCGTCTTCACCAGACCAGATTATTTTACACAGCCTCACGGTAAAACTTTTGTGTGCATAAGGGCTATTATAGTTAACTAAAACTATTAAAAACACAAAATAACATTATTTTCTCTTCCCTCATCAGACTGACACTGAGAATGTGACCGTTCAGATGTCCCACCCTGGCATTATCATCCAGACGGTGACCTCAGAGGACCTCTCGGACACTCTCAGCCAATCAGAGCTGGAGGGAGAGCAGGAGCTTGTGAAGGAAGAGCCTTCGGAAAACCAAAACAACTCTGGGCAAGAGGAACAGTGTGATGAGAGATCAAATGATATTCAAGGAGAAAAGGTATCATCTATTTCTAAACCCTTCCAAAAATTCTCGTGCCACCTTCCTGTTTATATAATTCTCCTTCGTTGGTTTAGACTCTAGACTCTCCTAAAGTGGAGGAAACGGTAGAGAGTTCTGGGATGGGTGAAGGAGCCGTCCTCATGGTTCCGTCCCCAAGCAGCTTTATTCCATCTGATCAAGACCTCAGCACCAATTCTGTCCTGCCCCTGGGAACGCTGACAGGTACTGCTGTTTACTAGTCGACTGACTATGTTTGACAAGTTATTCAGAAGGCTAACAGGTAGTGAAAGCACTGACCATTTGTTTTTCCATGCAGATCCTATTCTGGAGAACCAGGAAGAGGGATCAAACTGAAGGATAACTATTGAAACAACATAACTGTTGCCATGGTAACCACGATGGGAATTCCAGCACAACAAAAAGACACGAAACACTGACTTTAGTGGATATGTTCCTTTATATAGGGACAAATGCCGCATGCAGGATCGTCCAGACTTCATCGAATAGACTTTTTCAGTATTTATCTATCGTGCAAGTTCCTGAGCCTCATCTGTGTCTCAGTGCAGTTAAGAACATGAAATAACCTGATTAAGCAACTCTTGTTTTTTATGGTGTATTTAAAATTATGTAATGCGTTCATTGTTTTAAGTGTTTTTTTTGTCTATGTATATCTAGATTGACTAGTTTTTGGAGCCTACTTTCCTGCTTAACAGTAATACTTGATGAAGCTATGTGAAGCTGCACTGTTGATATTAGAGAGGTTGTACATGAATGTTTGTGTCATTCCAAATGTCCACTAAACTAGATGGCCATAATTTATCATCAAATGGTTTAAATATTTACCTTACCTGTAAATTAGTGCCTGTGTGTTTATTTATTGAATAAACAAAATGTCACCACTTGCATGTCATTCATTGCTGTTTACCCATTCAGATGATCTGTTCTTATTAATAAAATGAATTAGGACTATAAGAGCTCAGAGATTAAGTAACAGGGCAGTGGATGTGAATGTTATTGGTTAAATCTCCATGTCCCCCCAAAATTTACCCAAATTACTGCGGCAGAAAAGTGTTTTTTGTTACGTTTAATGTCTTAAATGATCAAATGTGTAATTTCTGCACTATGAATTCCAAAAAATGTGATTATGGGGGCCGACTTGTGAACATACATGATAAATATAATTTTTAATGAATAAAAATCACTCAGTAGTCTCACCTCCGAGTCCTCAGTTTTGTGGATTAATTTATTGGTACAGATTGTACACTTATTGGCCACAAGAGGGAGCTAATGAACACCTATTTTTCACCTAGTCCAAAATAAACAGAGACTTTTGCTTTGAGTTTGCAAATATTAAAGCAGGCGAGATGTTTCGGAATTAAGTTAAAACGTCAACTCAACCAACTTTCAATCTCTCGTCACTATAACACGACTCGTTTGACAGAAGCTGAAGTGCAGTTTTCCATCCTCTCCACTAGGCGGCGTAAGTAGAATCACGTTCAGTCTGACTAAGACAACTTCGGATGCTTGACCACAACATGACGCCGCTTGATGACAGTCACCACAACACGTGCAGTTTAAGTACAGATTTGGCAAATGACAGCTAAGTGAGAGATACTTAATGTCTTTAAACAGCACATATTCAAGCTCAACAACAGAGAATCCCGCTGCGATAAAAAGCGGGACTCGAGTGTCACTAGTAAGTAACGTTATGCTTCAGCACAAAGTGGCATTCTCTTGTAAAATGACTTGCACGCGCTATAAAAGTCCTTATTGTAAAAGTCATTGATACATAGTTCTGCTAAAATGTCATAGCAGGACTCGTCTGTCAGTTTATTTAGATTCATGATGTTATTATGGATTGGGTTGAACACAACTAAATGAACGCACATGGACTAAAAGCAACCAAATTAATATTGAAGATGGTGTCCTTAAATCTGGTTGTTTCCCAAGGTACTTGTTATTCGACAGCTAATTATGTATGAAGGCAGTCGCATCTCATATGAAGGTTTATCACAGACAGACAGTGTTTACATGCTGAACTCACTGACAGCTTTAGAATACCTGTGTCAGTCATACAAGTGTGTTGTAAAATATCTGAGAATATTGTTTTTATACTCAGAACACACAAATACACAGTAACAGTATATTTTATTTTCCCCACAATAACAATGTACACAGTGTACATCCCAACCAACACAATTTCACATACAGTGGTCTACATACAAAACAACATAATAATTTACTGTATACAGTTACAGTAAAACAAAAAGTTTCGGTCTGGCCACAGCACCTCATCCACATCACAAGCAATGTTTTCCGTGGCCAAACAGCATGGGAAATATTCCATCCATGAAAAGCACAAACTGCTATATCTCCTCCACATGCGTCTTCTATAGCTTGGATCGCTTGTGGATTTCGGTCATACACTCTCCATCTCCAGGCAGAAAAAAAATCCTCAATAGGATTGAGGAATGGAGAATATGGAGGGAGATAAACAACTAAAAAGGTCAGGTGCGTGGGTAGTGAACCAGTTACGAACCAGAGCAGCCCGGTGGAAACTTTCGTTGTCCCAAATGACAACGTACCTGTACCTGAGCTGCGTCTATCTGATCTGGTGGAATGAGTGTGTGGTGTAGGGCAGGAATGTGATTAGATGGGCAGTGTTGTAGGGGCCAAGGGTAGCATGGTGATGGATGACACCCTAGTGGGTAATTGCTGCACACATTGTGATGTTTCCTCCGCGCTGGCCAGGGACTTCAACAATGGCACGCCGGTCGATGATATTCCTTCCCCTCTTTCGTCATAAATGAAGATGAACTGGTGCTCCACTGCAGCCACCTCTAGCTCAAGGACTTTTTGAAACACACATGACAATATCAGAAATAGACATGTCATGGAGTGGTCACTATTGTGAAGCACGATCATTATGATTACAATAGTGAAATATGTATAATTTATACAGTGTTTTGAGAGTATGCATCAATTGTGGGATTGTATAGGACTCACTTGCACATAGTTATATCGCAATTCTTTGACTCTTTCTGAATTGCACCCTGTAGACCTGCTTCTTCCTCAGATTATTTCTGCGCAAGACACGGTCCAGTGTTGATAAGCTTACCCTATCAATATTTTGAAATATCTCATTGTTTTCTATTATTTTTCTTCGTATTTGCTGTAATGTTATGGCCTTGTTGTCTAGGACCATGTTTATGATTTCAGTTTCCTGTTCAGGAGACACGTTCCCGACCACCTTGTGTTGGTAATCTTTCAGTTCTCCCAAACAAATAGTAAAATACTGTAAATACTGTGTAGGAATACAAATTAGGAATACATTTCCCAAATACTTGAAACATACTTTATTTTTACAGTCCTACAGAACAGTCCAACAGTCCTCATTGAGTACTGTATTGATATGCAATACTGCAATTTTCTAGTGAGAGTAGATTTCTTACCTATTCTCATTTTGGAAAGTCTGGATGATGGATTCTACAGTTTACCTGCTCAAGTTTGGCTGTACTCTTTGCCCAGCCTCCCTCATTGTTAGACCAATGTTGACCTCATGGTCAACCAAAATGTCTTGGATCTCATCAGAGATTACAGTCCTCGTCCTCCTCCTCTTACTCTCACTCCTCTGGTTCTGGCTCTGCCTCTGTTTCCAATGTTGGCATCCATTGCTCCAAAACAGAAGAGCTCACCTGTTTCCCTTTTATGCTAAAGCTCGGTTTGCTAATTGTAAAACTGTGGCAGTGTGTTCCATGTGAAAACGAATCGGTTACCTAACGTAACCTCGGTTCTCTCTAGATGAGGGAACGAGTATTGCGTAAGCTAGCTTACGCTACGGGAAAGATTCCATCTTTCTGAGAAATTGAAGCCAAAAATTATCCTATAATTTTGTATCCATTGTCAACGCAGTTCAGCTGCAGCAGACCATGAGAGGGCTAGCTAGCCGCTCATTGGTTCGCTCACGGAGAACTGCTCAAGCCTATGAGGGAGCGCGGATGAACCCGCGACCAATGAGAGTCTGACTCGCTCTCATTACGTCACCGCCCCCGAAACGGGCGTGGACGAGGCTATAAATACCCCGAAATAGGCTGAATAATCTGGTTTTTCATAACTGAAGCGACAATCGCCAGTAGCACAAGCACGGCCAGGAACGCAATACTCGTTCCCTCATCTAGAGAGAACCGAGGTTACGTTAGGTAACCGATTCGTTCTCTTACGAGAGGTTCTCTCGTATTGCGTAAGCTAGCTTACGCTACGGGAACACCTGGTCAACGCCGTGCGTGCTAAGCATCCACTATTAGACCCAGGGGGGACCCCGGGGAACTCTGTAAGTGGGAATGAATATATGTACATGTGACAAAAGGCCAGCGGAGCGGGCCGGTGACTGTGTGGTACATAAGCACATTATAGAGAGGGAACAGAACGAACTCGGTCTGTGTAATTAACCCCCTATAGTGCAGCTCAACCAGAAGAGCTGAAACATACTAGACTGCTAGTAGTTTAGCCTGCAAGACGGGTACTTCCAGATTGTAAAATCTGACAAAGGCGGAGGGGGAAGCCCATCCCGCTGCCACGCAAATGTCGTGAATGGAAATTCCGCTGGACCATGCCCACGATGAGGCCATGCCTCTAGTGGAATGAGCCCTGATGCCCAGAGGGCATGGCAGGTCTTTAGATGCGTATGCTGCTGCAATGGCATCAACAATCCATCTGGATAGGGACTGTTTCGAAGCGGCCAACCCCTTGGTGCGCCCACCGAACGAAACAAAAAACTGCTCGGATCGTCTGACCGGAGCAGTGCGAGTAACGTATAATCTCGGGGCCCTGACCGGACATAGGAGATTAGTATCAGATTCGCTATCGGATGCAGGCAGAGCCGATAGGGATATAACTTGTGCCCTGAACGGGGTGGCGTTCAGGGCACCCTGTCTACAGGGTGCAATTCAGAAAGAGTCAAAGAATTGCGATATAACTATGTGCAAGTGAGTCCTATACAATCCCACAATTGATGCATACTCTCAAAACACTGTATAAATTATACATATTTCACTATTGTAATCATAATGATCGTGCTTCACAATAGTGACCACTCCATGACATGTCTATTTCTGATATTGTCATGTGTGTTTCAAAAAGTCCTTGAGCTAGAGGTGGCTGCAGTGGAGCACCAGTTCATCTTCATTTATGACGAAAGAGGGGAAGGAATATCATCGACCGGCGTGCCATTGTTGAAGTCCCTGGCCAGCGCGGAGGAAACATCACAATGTGTGCAGCAATTACCCACTAGGGTGTCATCCATCACCATGCTATGTTTTCAAAGACGTGAGTCTGTTCATCTGAAAAGATGCGGCGAGACGCTGCACACGGTGCGCGCGCTGCGTTGACAGACGCGCCGTCATCGTGACCGAGTCCAGCTCTATACCCAAGAAGGAGATAGTCTGACTGGGTTGTAGTACGCTCTTTGTCCAGTTGACAGAGAGGCCCAAAACTTTCAGATGGTCGAGGAGAACTGTACGATGAGACAGTAACTCTCTCTGAGATTGTGCCAAAATCAGCCAGTCGTCCAAGTAGTTCAGTATTCGCAGCCCCTGACTCCGCAGGGGGGCGAGCGCCGTATCCATGCACTTCGTGAACGTACGGGGTGCTAGGGATAGGCCGAACGGTAGGGCGGTGTATTGATAAACCTGGCCTTCGAGGCGAAACGTAAGAATGGCCTGTGAAGGGGATTTATCTGGATCTGAAAGTATGCATCTTTCAGATCTAGTGATATGAACCAGTCCCCCTGGCGCACATGCGCGAGGAGTTTTCTGATAGTGAGCATTTTGAACGGTCTCTTCATGAGAACTTTGTTCAGCGATCTGAGGTCTAATATTGGTCTGAGACCGCCGTCTTTCTTGGGGACAAGAAAATAACGGCCGTAAAACCCCGACTCGCTCATAGCCAGAGGCACCCTCTCTATAGCCTTTTGCACAACAGAATTGCTATCTCTGAACGGAGCAGCGCGTCACTGCTTCTGGGTTCACAGTAGTTTCTAGCCGCGCTCGGAAGCGAGGAGGGCGGCGGCAAAACTGTAAGCGATAGCCTAGCTTTATTGTGTTTAACACCCACTTCTTCCCACGCTTTGAAGCGTGACGCTAGGGGGTGAATGGCTACATGGTCCCCGTCGCTGCACTTCGCGGGCTGCGTGAGCGCGCTGATAGTGTTTACAACAGCGGGACGTACACTCGGAGGGGAGTTTATGGGCCCTGTAACAGAGTGAACAGAGGTGAGACGCGCACACGGTCTTGTGGGCGCGCTTATACACTCTGAGACTCGAGCGGGCTTGGCCCGCTTTATGAGAGTGGACTCTGTGTGAGACAGGGGAACTGGAGTGTCTTTGTGTATGAGTGAACACAGTGTTGTGGGCACATTCTCTACACAAGTTTATGGGCCGTGTAACAGAGGTGGGACGCGCGCACGGGTTCGTGGGCGCGCTTATGTACTCTGAAACTCGAGCGGGTTGGGACCGCTTTATGAGAGTGGACCCTGTGTGAGACACGGGAACAGGAGTGTCTTTGTGTATGAGTGAACACAGTGTTGTGGGCACATTTTCTACACAAGAGGCTTTTACTCTCTTTTGAGATTTCTCTGGGACGCCGTAAACACGGCGTTTTGTGTATGAGTGAACACAGTGTTGTGGGCACATTTTCTACACAAGAGGCTTTTACGCTCTTTTTGAGATTTTTCTGGGACGCCGAAAACACGGCGTTTGTGCTCATGCAAGCGGGAAGGGATACCGGCTTGGTAATGGCGGGGTACACTGCAGTAGTAGCCGCGTGAGCGGGGACTAACAGAGGGCGAAACTTTGACGGCGATCCAGCCGCGGCGGGAGAGGCGCCGTCTTTTTCTCAACCACGCTAGGCAGACTTCGAGTAATCAGTTTTCAGCGCGATCCTCTGCCGAGGCCCCCGGGGAGGCGGCGGTCTGTGGCGGCTGTCAGAGCGAGCGAGGGCGGCCGCCCTGGTGTCGCTGAGAAGTCTGACTGTGTTTAGCTAGGCGCTAGGGTGGGGCTCGTGCAGGAGGCTGGTCACGTGAGCGGCCTGCAGAGGAGCTAGCGCGACGAGGCAGAACAAAATTCGCAGGAAATCCTCAATCCGCGACTGAAGGGGGATTTTTCTCGTCCCATTCACGAAGTACCTCACTCTGTAGTAGACATGGGGTGCAGAAGCTGCTTGGCCGGCGGCTGAAAGCTTGAAGTCGGACTGCAGGCTTTAGCGGGTAGCACAGGTGATGAGCGCCATCTCGCGGAGGGCGGCATAGACGTGCGGCGACCAGGTCCTCTACAGGGAAAATGGAGATAAAGCCCTTCTCTGCGGCTCCGTCCACAACGCGACGCGGGGTGGAAGAGTCAGAGCGAGTTCTAGCAGAGAGCGGGGCGTTCCAGGACTTCGTGAGTTCTGCGTGCAGATCAGGCAGAAAGGGCGCAGCCCGTTTAGCGGCGGGAGTCGAGCGTTGGTGGAAGTAGCTGCGCGGGTCCCGGTTGATTCTCGGGCCGAGGAGGCGTGAGAATCGGACCAATCCTCACCGTCTGAAGCGAGAAGCGAACATGTCTCCTTGGTGTCCGCGGCGTCAACGGAGGCAACAGAGCGGCCACTCGGCGGCAGCTGTATGTCCGGAAGCGGCGCAGATGGAGAGCGGGAGCGGGAGGCTCCGGCGGGATGAACGCTTCCGGCTGGGGGTCCGGCGGCCTCTGAGAGCGGCGTTTCTTTCTCCGCGGCGAAGTCAGAGGCGGCACGGAAGCATCTTAGTGGCCGAAGTCGAGCCCGCGGGGTCAACAAAGGCATAGTTTCGCAGAGCTCGCAGCCGCCACAGCGGGGGCGAGCTCGGCGTGCTCCAATCCAAGGCAGATAGCGCAGAAGAGGTGGCGGTCCCCAGCCTCGAGGGGAGCACGGCAAGAGCCGCCAGAAAATTTACGAGACATCTTGAAAAAGACGCTCGCTCTTTTAGATACAACAATATATAGGAAGCATTTTTGTAAAAGGATACAATCCGTCGGATGGCGCTAGCTCACAGGACGGCTGAAGGTGGCGAAGACGGCCGGCTTCCTCAGTCTCCCAAACGCTCGCTAGAAAGTGCCTTTTCGACGACGGCGGCTTCTCTCTCAGGATCAGCAGATGCAGGTGCGTCGCTGAAGGATGAAAAATCAGATTATTCAGCCTATTTCGGGGTATTTATAGCCTCGTCCACGCCCGTTTCGGGGGCGGTGACGTAATGAGAGCGAGTCAGACTCTCATTGGTCGCGGGTTCATCCGCGCTCCCTCATAGGCTTGAGCAGTTCTCCGTGAGCGAACCAATGAGCGGCTAGCTAGCCCTCTCATGGTCTGCTGCAGCTGAACTGCGTTGACAATGGATACAAAATTATAGGATAATTTTTGGCTTCAATTTCTCAGAAAGATGGAATCTTTCCCGTAGCGTAAGCTAGCTTACGCAATACGAGAGAACCTCTCGTAAGAGAACAAGAGATTTTCTGCATGGAAATTGTGCCAAATGCAGAGAATTGTGTGTAGTGTTTTGCAAAAAGTGTGTTTTAGAACTGCAATTTGAGTGTAAAGCAGGAATTGTGCTTGTAGTTTAGCAGAATTGCTTCAGGGGGTTGTGCATGAGTTACATGTTGTGGTCATTTTGTCTCAAGTACCAGTATTTGTGTGTAAACAATTGAAAAAAACTGTAATGGATCAAATATAAAAGTAGAATAATAAGGAATGGTGTTTTTTTGTCATGGCTGTTGTTGTAGTCTTACTGAAGGCTATAATCTACTGGATTGATGTTTGTTAATAGTCAGTTCTGATGTTCCTGCTACTTCATGCTTTAGTAGAACAGCAGCGCTTAATATTGCATATGTCTATCAGGCAGTATTAAGTTATGTCATCTTATATTTATGCACTATTATACTAACTTTTAAAATGTGATGTGCAATGGAGTAATGTGTGTGTTTATTCATGTTTCCGCTACAGAATACAGGATGTGTTTGGAGCGTCCAGTCATCAGAAGCAGAGATCTGGGACGTGTGGACAGACATTGACTGTAATGATGGACTTCTGCTGATGGACGGGTAAGACTTCTCACGTGTGAATGTTGTTGTTTGGCACTAAACATGTAGGTTCCCATCATTTTCTCTTTGGAGGGTCACCCCTTTAAAAAGCAAATGATGGGAATCTAAATAGGTGGGGAAGGTACGGCGGGCCAAAATTTTTAGTCAGCTAATTTTTTTTTTTTATTGTATCAAGAAGCATAACCCCTGCTGGACATTGTTACGGGGTTCGGGGGGGACCCGACACGTCCCCGGCCCTTCACACATACAGCATTCACCCGTATCGCGGAGATCTGGCCAGGATCGAACCAGCAACCTCTGAAACCATGAGGCAGCGCTCTTACCTGTGAGCCACAGATCTCTTACTGAGACATGTGCTGGAACTTATATTTCACTATTCACCTGATGTGAGCTGTGATTTAAAAGCTGAACTGGGGTTTGAATCCTCGTCTCTATCGCAGCAGCGAGCGTGTGTTTAGCCACTGCACCACTGTGGCTTTCACACTCAAGGCTGGCGTTTTGGGCACTTTGTTGGTTTTAATGACATTAATTGAATGTTAACAAAAGTGGGGTTTGAACCCTCGCCTCTATCACAGCCTCATCACCAGAGAGTGTGTGTTTAGCCACTGCACCACTGTGGCTTTCACTCTGAAAACTTGGCGTTTGGGCCACTTTGACAATGACAACAATTGAATGTAAGAAATATTTCCTTTATTTCCTGCTATTTACTGAACTCGGGACTTTCACATAGAATAAGCAGCTGATCGCCCACTGATCTTTCTTCTTATGTTTAGTTTGAGCACCTGTTTGTAATCTCTATTAGAGTGGATTTGTGTTCTTGACTCAGATTTTACTGGCTTAAGAACATTTTCTTGCACATTACATTATATGTTTATTAGTATGACAAAAATTCTGTCATTTTTAGATGATTGGGAAAAAAAAATGTCTTTATGACATTTATATGAGTGACATGTACATCACACGATTAAAAATTAGTAAATGAGTAATGAATGACTAAATGTACACACAATCATAAGTGCTGTTATTAAGAACTTTATTCATTCATTACATGTCAAACTCAAACTTACAACACATGCATCACTTGTAAATAGCATATCTTGTTAGCATTTCTAGTAATCCTCAAGACTTTGATTAGCTCCAGGTGTTTTTAATGAGGTTGGAGCTAAACTCAGGAATGTACTAGTGATGGATGTTTAGAAACACTGCTTTGTGAAGCTTCGAAACCTTTGTGAATCATTTGTTTTGAACCAGTATCAAACTGCCAAAGTCATCTCTATGAACCCATGAACCAGTGTCTAAATGGTATTGATCTGATCTCGGATCAGTTTTATAAATATGTAGATATTTAATTACACGTTTGCATAATAAAAAGGAAGGTTTGTAGTAAATTGTCGGATTAACCAAGCTCTCCATAAAACAAACAAAACAAGCCATACAATTTAATCAAATAATAACACAAAGATATTTTATATTTACATTATTTGTTAATAGAAAAAAATGGAAGCTAGCATATATGAGCCGTAACATTTTAGATACAAAAAACAGTGATGGTGACTCTCAATAGCACTTAAGCAGTAAAGTAAGAAATGCTCTTCTAAACATACATGTCATCACATGAAAGACAATTCAAAGAAACAACAGACAAAACATTTTCAAAGTAAATTATGAACTGATCAGTAAGGCCATCTGTGATTTATTTATGCTCTAGTGTGATCTGGTGTTTAAAAAATTCCAAATGAAAACTGAGTGAATTACTTTTTTGGCTCTTTTAAGTGTTCTGTGTCTGCTTTTATTCACAGTGCTGGAAAATCAAATCGCAACTGACTCCTTCGTGGCTAGACGGTAACCCTCGTTCTGTGAAACTGTTGTGACAGCAGCAGCAAATGTGTCTCACAAATATCAATGAGTTTCTGAAGGGGTTTGTATTACAGTCCCCATGTTCAACACATAATAGCACTGTTTCCCGTGACCAAAGCTCTTCTTTTTTACTTTATTACATCTTTTCAAATAACAAACAGGCATTATCATATTATCATTGTTAAAAACATCAACAATAAGATCAAACAGCATATCCTAAAAAAGGCAATGTAAGGCAAATGTAAACTTTTTATAACACATTAATACATTTGTTTTGAACACATTAAACAATTACTGTTGCCAGTCATTTAGAGAGTTTTAAGGCCCTCCTCATTTTTAGTTGCCTCAAAACATGGAGGTCTGGTGCTTCTAAACAAACTTGAGATGACAAGTGAGAATAAAAATATAATTCAATAAAATACAATATATTTTACATGTACACCCACTTCAACGCATAAATAATTAGATGAATACATTCAATTAATTAAGATTGAAAAATTATTTATCAACAGTAGATTCGATCCGTGTAGATGTAGATGCGTGTCGAATGTGCGAACGGCGAATCGGCCCCAAAAAGGCTCGTGCACGTGTCTGTGTGACACGTCATTTAGTAGCTCGAGCACGGAAGTGTTTGCACGGATTTTCCGTCAGAAAGACAATTCTAATATAGTTCTTCATCTAAAATGGGTAGGTCTACGTGATTTAAAACATATTCTGTTGGACATTATAGGCAGTTTATACATCTATCTTAAAGTGTAATTTACCGGCACGCCTTTTTACGTGCTTACAAAAGGACGTTTGTTCATCACGTTGGTGATGCTAGTTTGTTTGTTAGCATTGCGGATAACTAAACTCATGTTATTAAAAAACAAACAGTTTTGTTTTCATAATTATAAGCGTTTTATTCGACTGTGTTTGGTATAAATCATATATGAGATAGGCGTTTAGTATGACGGTCGTGTTGATTTAAAATGGTGTTATTGAATGTTGAAAATCTTTTCTTTTCTTAATCTCTTGGTTATTTTAACAAAATTATATTTTTTTTTACAGGGGGGTTCTTTTCCAGCCTCTTCTCTGGTCTGTTTGGCACCAGAGAAATGAGAATCCTCATTTTGGGTCTGGATGGAGCTGGAAAAACCACCATATTGTACAGACTTCAAGTGGGAGAAGTGGTCACAACAATTCCTAGTATGTCTATGACAGATTTATATACACAACTTTTGACATGTCATGATGTACTGTGACTAATTTGCTTTTTTTTTTTTTTTTACTCAGCAATTGGTTTTAATGTGGAGACTGTTACATACAAGAACTTGAAGTTTCAAGTATGGGACCTCGGTGGACAGACGAGTATCAGGCAAGAAGTTATTTCTTTTGCTATGTATTCTATTAAGAAAGAGGGAAAAAAGCTGAAGATGTGATGTTTTCCTTCCCAGGCCGTACTGGCGGTGTTACTACTCCAACACGGATGCAGTGATTTACGTGGTGGACAGCAGTGACCGCGACCGGATGGGGATCTCCAAATCTGAGCTGGTTGCCATGTTGGAGGTTGGTCAGATGTGGTTTCCATTACGTCACGTAACGTTCTATTGTTATCAGTGCATTTGAACATGATATTTCTTGTCTTTCAGGAGGAGGAGCTAAAGAAAGCATCCTGGTGGTGTTTGCAAATAAGCAGGACATGGAACAGGCCATGACCCCTACTGAAGTGGCCAACTCTCTCGGTTTACCTGCGCTCAAAGACCGCAAGTGGCAGATCTTCAAGACATCTGCTACTAAAGGCACAGGCCTGGATGAGGCAATGGAATGGTAGGTTTGATTTCCTTTTTAAACATTTAAATACAAATATTTTGCATTGTGTTTACCAAATGCCACCTTTTCTTTCATATTTCAGGCTAGTGGAGTCACTGAAGAGCCGGCAGTAAATGCACTAAATATCATGTATATAGGAACTTCAGAGACTTCTTATTGGGTGTCCTTTGGACCAGTGACTGCTTCTTCCTATTGTGTGAAGACCTCCTCTCTCCTGTCTTGCACAGAGACTGAAGCGAGGCGAGCGGCGTTGAATGGACTATGAACGAACTTTTCACTTTTCCCCCCCTTTTCTTATCGTTTTTGGTGAACTGTATCCACTATCAAATCTCAAAGGTGTTTGCTTTTTAAATTTAGCCTTTTTTCCCCTGATTTGGAATAATTGTTGCAGCTGGTATATGAGTTCAGTTTTAATATTACATGGGTAGATATTTAATTAAGACTAACTGTCATTTGTATGCTTTGGATTTGTAATGGCATATTTATATTTGCACGTGTACAGGGGAGCGCACTCCTGTGTTATGGCTGTGAAATAAATATGCAGTCAACACATTACATCATGCGTAACACCAAACAATGGCTGGGGTGTTTTTGCAAGTTTTTTTATTTAAAAACATTGCACAAATCCATATATTGATATCGACTCTGTCCCCTTACCACTGAAAACAGGGTCCAGGTAACGTTCCTAGGGTCCCTTGCGGTCTCCCTCTCTACTCTACTGTATACATTTGAAGAATTAGTTTGCTATAAAAAAACATTAACCAGCAGCAAAATGGATCAACTGAGCACAGCCAAGTTCCTCAGTGAGCTGCTCTTATGTTTCTTTGCTTTATGTCCTGTACGCACAAACTCCATTTTCCTCTTTTTGGCCTCGTTTTTCTTTAGCTGCTTCTTTACCCTCTTTCTTGCAGCAATGTCAGGATTTACAACAGCCTGTTGTGGGGGGAAAAATAGGGGGAGAATGCATGGTTTACAAAACTGAATATCACTATTTAACTCATAATTCTGCTATAAAGATGGGTAACCTGGAAATTAACCAACAAATGTTTAAGGCCCTTTTCACATCAAGAGTTATAACTATAATAATGTTCAACACACAATAACGTAAAGCAGCTTGCACACCGGCTGTCTAGCTTATCATCATCAGCTGGAAAAAAATTCTGAATGTGATTGTAACAATATTGTTATAGTTGTGATGTGGACTACTATTGTTTTAAATTTAGAGTGATTTTTAAAACCAAATCACTATTGTGCTTGGTGTGAATGGGCCTTTACTTATAGTTGTCTATTAGAGGAGGAAATATTTAAATGACACATTTAAGACGAACACAAATGTTCTGGGAAGACTTGAGCAGTATTCAGAAGTTCTCACCTGCACGGCCTTGACTTTCTTGCGTGAAGCTCGTCTCTGGGCGGCTTCTTTCTGGACCGCTGCAAAAGCCAGAGAGAATTGCTGCAGACCGACCATCTTCTTCAACAGCTCGATCAACTCCTGAGCCAGGTTCTTCAGCGTGGGGTCTGAAAGAAGACAAAAGGCCAGTTTCAGCCTTATAGTCACTGGCAGAGGGAATGAAATTCTAATATAGATTAAGATCTATTTTACTTCCAATAATATCAGCATTTTTGATGGGATTAAAATACTTAATCAATATAGGTTATATTTATTTTACAAAAATGAAAATATAATTTTGTTTAGTTACGTTTTTTTCCTTTTAGCTCTTCATCAAGACTACTATGCAAGCATGACATTTATCGCATTTTACTAATTTTAGTCAATGGTAATTTCAATATTTACTAACAGATTTTTTATTTGGCAATATTAGTTAATGCACTGAACTAATGAACAAACAATAAGCAATTAGATTTTTTACGAACTAATATTATTAACAAAGATAAATAAGTACTTGAAAAAACAGCCCATAGTAAGTGAATCCAATAAGTAATTGTTAACAAGTGATCCTTATTATAAAATGCTACTATAATAAATAATACATTTTATTTGTAATGCGCCTTTCTAATACTTGTAGCGCTACACAACATTACAAAAAACAAGCAGAATAATACATCAAATATTACACAATAACTACTAAATATTAAAGATTTGTTTCTTAAATGTAGTTTTTTCAGTTGCTAGTGTGAGGACTGACCTTGGTCTGCATATGTGCTGTCCAGCTCTCTGTAGAGAGGAGCGATGATAGTGGTCAGATACGGTCCAAGCCGATCTTTTCCCAGATCCACAGCTATGGCTCCCAAGAACTTAAAAACACAAGTTCTCTAAAAAACAGAAAAGTGACAGAATCACTGAGCTGGACATGCATCTGCCAGCAATTCATCAGTTTCATTTGGAGACATCATCAAGTCTAAACACAAAGACAGATTTAACACCCACTCTCAAAGGCTCTTTAGGCGCATCCGCTGCTTCTCTTTTGGCCAGTAATGAAAGCTTATTCATCACCCAGAGGAGAGACGGTGGCCTGTCCTTCTGCTCCTTATCTTCCTCTTCTCCTTCCCCTTCATTCTCCTCTGTTTTAACTGTAGTTTCATCCTCCTCCTCTTCTTCTTCTTCTTCCTCTTCATTCCCCTCCATTTTATCTGTAGTTTCGTCTCCTCATCCTCAACCTCCTCCTGTTTCACGGTATGTGATTCTGGTGAGATGAGGTAGATCACCTTGGCCACATAAAGCAAGTTCTTCACCACCTGATCAAGGAACACACAACAACAGATCAGATGACCATAGCAGATGCTTTGAACGGTTTCAGCAGTTTTTGTAACTTCAAATCACACACCCGCCCTACAAAGACAAGCCATCCAATCCCAACATGCGATTCAAGTGGTTTTTTTTTTTTTTTTTTTTTTTTTTTTTTTACATATTAATTGAGCATTAAAATAATGTCTGAAGGGATTTTAATGTCAGTATGGATTTTGGCTTGTGGTTGAATCTAACTATTAAAATCGTATTAAAGTAAAAATGTAAATTACATTTTATACAGTTGCATTTTATAAATCTCAACATTTGATCATTTTTTAAAAATTCAAATCCAAAGATAATTAAGAGAAAGGTTTTTTTCATTAGTTTTATTTGTAGTTAACAATAATAACCCCGATACTAATTCTAACATCATTCACAAAAATAATATTTACATTAAATTATTGTCTAATATTATTAAAAAGAAATATAATTAAAACACAACAACAAACATATTTCATTATTTTCTACCTGCTCCCCAGCAGAAATATCCAAGAACTTGGACTGCAGTTGGTAACAGAAGGACAGAACCAGCTCTCTCATCTAATGGTTTAGAAATGGAAAAAAGAGGAATTCATTTATTAAAGTTTGTTTTTGTGAAACGAGAGGTTTAAGTGCATGTTCTTGTTTTAAGACTCTTGCCTTGTGATAAAGGTTGTCTGTGATAAAAACAGTGGCTACAGGGTGTATGGCTTTATTGTCCTGAGAACGCCATAAGGCCAACAGATCCTCGGGTTTATGAGCCGCAAACAGCAAACCAAAGATCTGAGAGGCGGTCAGCCAAACCCAGGAATGAGGGTAACGCAGATGGGAATCAATATGACCTGGAGAGAGAGAGAGAATATAATTCATGTATGACAATATCTCTGCTTCATAAGCGCGTGTTTATTTAACTCTTTCCCTGCCATTGATGAGATTTTCTGTCATTTATGACACGCTTTCCCTCTATTGATGAGTTTTTCCGGCAATCCATGGTAGGGGGCTATGTTACACTGTTCTGAAATAGTACAAGCATCTCTGAATCCAAACGAGCAAAGAAAAAGATCTGCGTAAACCTGGGGCCTGTATTATGATGGTAGTTGAACAAACTCAGGGTTACAGGATTAGTTTTGAGTTGACAAAACCAAACCAATCCAACCAGGCCTTGTTGGTACCATGATGCTGATCATCAACTTTCTGATCGAAAAGTTTTTTTATTCATGAAACTAACCCCCATTCAAGTGTTGATTAAAAAACAAAAAGAATGAATGAAGCTAAAATTAAATGTTTTTTGATGATGTTGTTTAAAAGCAAAGCCTCTGGTCTTTCTTTTGATATATTGAGTGTTTACATGTACAACAAAATATGTTTTATATATATATATATATATAATATATATATATATATTATATATATATATATATATATATATATATATATAATATATATATATATATATATTATATATATATCATATATATATATCATATATATATATCATATATATCTATATATCTATATATATATATATATATATATATATATATATATGATCAAAAATGTTGGCGCTAGCTGACAAGTGTCCCTATCATGCTATTTTAAAGGTTTGCATTGAAGGGCTCCAACAATAGGTTAACATGCATCTAAAAATATTTTTTATTTTCATTACATAATATACATTTCAGCATCACGTCATTTCTCGCACTGTCTGAAACAGTTCAATCAAGGATTCTGTTTCTCTAAACCCTTCCTTCCTAAAAGCATACTCTGCTCGGATTGGTCAGATGGTCCAGTCTGTTTGATTGTTTTACAGCGCCGCTGAGTTTCAGCTCCTCAGCACTTGATACACAGTGATACTGACAGTAACGATGGCGTCGGTTTTGCCATATCAATTCCAGCGCGAGTCCTCAATCATTGGAATTGAAGCGAAGTGGATTCGCCTTCTCAACATGTCGACAACACAAACCAAACTCTTCCAGGCCTCAGCTACAACTGCAGTGTTTGAGGGCGGGTCAATGTAGACGTTGTTCACGGCAGCCAATTAAGACCACAGGCTGGCTGGCATTATGCAAATTTGTTACAAACCTACATAGGATCGAGCAGGAAGTAAGACTGGAATTACTGACCACTCGTTTCAGGAAGTTCAGAATCTGTTCTTTCTTTTGGGAGACAATAACTCAATTTATCTGCCCTTTGATCAATAGAACTTTGTAGACCTTTTACATTCACAAACAAATATTACACACTACACGAAAGATCATTTCCGAAAAAGCAGAAATAACTATAAAAATAAAACTCTGGCAGGAAAAGAGTAAACACTGATTTTCTGAATGTGTTCGTACCCCAGATGCTGTTGAGCAGGTCTGCAGGTTTGTGAAGCTCCAGAAAGCTGCAGTCTTTGATGAGTTTGACGATGAGCGTGAGGTAACCGAACAGCAGTCTGTCAGCAGCCTTCTCATCCTCCTCTTCCTCAATCTGATCGATCATATCATTGGCATTGTCAGACTCAAAATCATGCAAAAGAACTCCATAGTATAAAACTCTGCACTCACGTCCTCGAAGTTGGAAATGCGGATCTCTTTCTCGATGAGAGGAATCAGGACATCCAGTCTCCGGCTGAACTTTTCTCCTTCGACTTCCACAAACAGCCCACAAACCTGAGCTCCCAGTCTCCGCAGAGCCGTCTGCAAAAGCACAAACTGTTAAAACCCAAACACATTTCAGTAGAGCACTATTTTTTCAACATTGTTTTCCTACTCACCTTCTCGTCTGTAATCCAGCTGTCAACCAGGTTATACATGGAATTGTGACGCTGCAAATCCAACTGACTCAGCAGAGACTTGATGGCCAGAGCCGCCATTTTCTTACAGGATGCAGAATCATCGTTCAACATGGCCAATGACAAAGGCACAAAGAACAAACCGCAGTGCTCTTGCAAGAGATCCTGTGAACAAAGAACAGATTAATCCTCCAATATCATGAACATCAAGAAAAGAATCATCTTTTTGACAGTTTACTTGCATAATGCAAAGTATAATTGCATAATTTATCCAGCAGGATTTCACTGGATCATGCCAGAATAAGCAAGATTTTGGGCTAATTTAGTGTTAACAAATTAACTGATTAAGTTCCAGAGGAACAGCCATTTTTTTCCATAAAGATACATTTTTCCTATAAAATGGCTTGCTCTGCACAATGAACAATAATATCAGGTATGTGTATTAATGTTTATAATGTAATGTTCAGGGTTATTATAGTTTACTAAAAATAATCTATAAAAATTGTTTCTTGAAATAAAATAAACAAACTGAAATAAAATAAATGATTTTATCATCTAGTTACAAAGGCATATTTTTTTTTAATTCATTTTCTTTTAGTTTAACTTGATGTACTAAAAAACAAACTAAAAAAAATAATAAATTATATTAGACATGTTTAAAAAAATAATTACTTAAAATATAAAACTAAAATGAAAAAGAAAATTAATAAATTAGGGTTTGGTTGAGGATTAGTTGCATGTAATTATGCATAATTTACTGTTGTTGCTATGGTAAGTACATGTAACAAGGACACTGTAAAATAAAGTATTACCAAATAAAGTGTAACCCTTTCAACAAAACTTTAATAATAGCATTGCATGACCCTTTCCCACCCTCTCTCTGACCTTTCAACTGGTTTTGATACAGTACCTGAGGAAATTTCAGGAAAATGTAAGCCATCAATTCAAGGGCAGACTGTCTCCCAGTGTCATATTCATAACTGAGAATAAGAAAAAAAAGGTTTTAATTTGCCTCACATGAAGGAAACAATTCACATCCGTCTGGTATTAATCATAAGCTAAAAAACATACGTAAGCTGAGCGACTATGAAGTCAAAATGTTTCCTCAGTTTCTTCCCCAGTGGATAGTCCATCAGGTACTTCAGGTAGATCTGCAGTCACAGGGCAGAGATCAATCTGATGATAGTTACGACATGCAGGGCCAGAATAAACCTGGATGAAGATTGCAATATCCTGACTGACCTGTCTGCAGCGCATGCGGACCTGTTCGTTTGACCCGTCAATGGCAAACTTGGCCAATTTTTTCATAACATCTTCCATCTCAGGCACCACCAGTTTCCTGGACAGAATCGCCTGCAAGACAAACAAACCCAAATTTAAAAACCTTTTTGATTAAGGCGGATTCAGTAGTGAATCTTCAGTTTGACTCCTTTCGCACACTGCAATCCCGGTAAATTACCTGCTAATTGCAGGTTTTCCATGACCATAGGAAACCCAGCCGGAGTAGATGAGTAAGTTTAACTTACCCTCAGGAGGCCGAACGCGGTGGCTTGCCGACTGTGATCATAGATGTCCTCCTCAGCATATCCCAGAAGCACTTGCAGCTGTGTTTCTGTTATATGTTTTGTAACGCTCTTTACCAAAACAGTTATGGCCTATAAAACAGAACATTTCAGGTTTAACATTTTAAATGAGTACGTAGTAAATGTGAAAGTGGTGAGGGTCTCACGCACCTTAAAGCAGTTCTGAACCAGGGGGAAGTTCTCGCCACGGCCGGCTCCAGCTTTGGCGTAGTCCTTCAGAAGGACAAAGAGCTGCTTGGTCAGCTGGTCGTAGTTCTGTTCCACTGCCGGGAGAGGAAACTTCAAGATCCAGATGAAGGCCTGCAGAGCCTCGGTAATCACCTGATGTGCACAAAACACAGAATTATTTGCTGAATTCATGCAACCATGGGTGTAAAAAGGAACAGCGGCACAAGAAAAACTGATTGTGCACAATAAAACGCATGAATCAAATATATATTAAGTAGTACAGACCTTTACATGCATGGAGTTAAGACAGTCCAGGAGGAGAGGTACAAACGGATCTAACATCTCCTTTACTGACGGGCCGGATGAGTTGATCTTTGAACTCTTCAGACTACAGTGAAGCAACTGCGTAAGAGACATTTTGGAGTTTAAAGCAATATTGCAACAAAATATAAGTGAATATGTAAAATTCAGTGTTTCTTGAGCCCTTCAAATCAGCATATTAGAATGATTATTGAAGGATCATGTGACAATGAAGACTGGAGTAATGATGCTGAAAATTCAGCTTTACATCACAGGAATATTCAATTTTAAAGATATTAAAATAAAGAAGTTATTTTAAATAGTAATAATATTTCACAATATTACTGTTTTTACTGTATATTTGATCAAATAAATGCAGCCTTGGTGAGAAAAAGAGACATCTTTTAAAAGCTTTAAAAAAAAAATCATACAGGCCCCAAACTTCGGTAGCACAGTCAAAATAAATGTAACCAGTCTAAATTGGTTGCTTGCCATTTAGCAAACATGATTTCATTCAGTCTGGCCATGTTCCAAATGGCACTCTAAACACTCAGTCTTCCTACGAGTCAAAAGTGCGCATCGAGGGCAAATACCGACCGCAAAGGGGGGCGCTCGCGAGTACCCTACTGAAACCTAAATTGACCAATGACACAGCCTACAGTCTTGTGGATTTCGCTTGCACTCGGTGGCCATTGTAAGTCTACAAGACCGTAAGAGCATATGAAGTGTTTAATTTAAAACAGGGCAACTGATGCACAATTACCTAAACACACATGGGAAAACTCGCATACAGTCTCCCAGCAGCCAAACAAAAACCCAGGCATATGTTCTTACACTGAGTCCCGTTTCCACCAGGATGTGCATGTTTGTTCTGCTACTAAAGGCGGCTTTCACCCCTACTCTCTTAGGAGTGGCCGGCAGCAGTAAACAGCTTGGCGGAGGCAGGCGAGGGTCTGGAGGTGGACGATGCTTCTCTCTGGGTAAATATAGCATGTGTAATTGTTAAATCAGATCTGTTTGAACCAGTGCTAATGCATCTCTGAGTGTGTGTGTGACGTACTTGTTCTTGCTGGTAATGAGTGGGAGACTCTGACTGATGAGTCCGTGGCAGAGCAGAAGGATGGACTGAGGGCTCATGCTCTTATTGAGCAAAAGTCCCGCCACAATCTTCCTAAACACAGCATGCACTCGCCTTGACACCTTCAAACTGGCCGTGTTCTCAAGCACCTGAGAGGAAGATGAAGACCTGATAAGTCTCTTGAGAACTCATGAAGCTGTTGTTGAGATGCAGCTCACTGGTCATATACCTCTTTGAGTGGCAGGATGAGGTGGACGACGCGCTCCTGGCTGCAGAACTGTCCGAGCAGCTCGTACGAGTCGGAGCTTTTGCTGTGGCGGGCCTCCATCACCTTTGAAACGATTCCTCTGATGTCCTTCTCCTCGGCTACGGCTCCAAACAGCTCGTTGTTGAAGATCTGAGAACAGAGTTAGCCAATAAAAATGTACAATTGTTTCAAAATAATGATTGACAACGTAATATTGATGGTGCCGTTTACCGTGATGAGCATGTCCATGCATGGGTCAAGATCCCCTGCGTTCAAAGACGGTTTCAGGACAGAAAGCAAATAGTACACTGTGAAGGTCAAAACATGGACCTGTAGGGAGAAATTATACACGGGTCAATGACATGACGCTCGTTCTGTTTGGTCCAGGTCTATTCAATTATTCAAAAAAACCTACATTAAAACAAAATTACAATTCATAGTCAATGACTTACAAATCTTCTATGATCTGAATTCATATTGATATGTTTTGACGGTCGAAATTCTTTGCTATAAGTATGGTAAATATGTAATAATAATGTGTTTTGTGTGTGTGTGTGTGTGTGTGTGTGTGTGTGTGTGTGTGTGTGTGTGTGTGTGTGTGTGTGTGTGTGTGTGTGTGTGTGTGTGTGTGTGTGTCTCAGCTGCCAGCATATTCGCTCATTGCCCCTTTTGTTTTGTATAAATAAAGCTTTTGTTTTACTTTAAAATGTACCGGTCTTTCAATGTGTGTGTTCCCTCCTGACAACTGCAAACAGACTACTAAAAAAATCTACAGAACCAATAGATAAGATAAGCAGCTTCCTCAAGTAGACCACTGTTAGTTTCAAAATCAAAGACATGTTTTTTACTTTAAATGTTTAAAAAACACTTTTTTCAAAACATCTTGACAATGACAATCAGACCTTCCAGGAAGATTATAGCCACACCTCTGTTGTGTAATAATTTATACATGTCCGTCCTTCCCCTTTGTATATGATTTGCTGGCTTTCGCTTCCTACCACAATGTTCTGGTATATTAAAAAGAGAGGCTGTTTTATACTTCACTAACACAGATCTCCTCTCCTAGCCGTTGTTTCTGCCAGGTTATAATCTTAAAGAAATGAACATGGCATTTAATAATCAGAGGATTTTGAAAATAATCTTCATCCTTTCTGTAAGTACAACCGTGTTAGTCCTCTTGATGAACCATCCAGAAGAAAGGACAAATTGTTCTCATAAAGAGCCGGTCTTGAATCACTTATTGAAGCAGGATGTTGGAGAACTACAGGTTTGTTCTGCTATTATCCAAGGAGACATGGACGGAGTGAACAAGGACATTTTCAGGAATCTCCTGGCCTCGAAAAAAAGAAAATCCCTGCTCTCCGAGTCATTCTATCTCAACGCAACCAAGTATTGTCCATCCTACATCCGAGATAGAGGGTTTCTGACGCTTTCTCTCAGTAAAGAGGAGAACGATTTCCCCATTGCTTACTCCATGGTGATCCACGAGAAGATTGAGATGTTTGAAAGGCTCTTAAGAGCCATTTACACTCCTGACAATGTGTACTGTGTTCATGTGGACCAGAGGTCTCCTGAGATCTTTAAAGAAGCAGTTAGGGCCATTGCGTCCTGTCTGACCAACGTGTTTGTGGCCAGCAAACTGGAGAATGTGATCTACGCCTCCTGGTCTCGAGTTCAAGCGGACATCAACTGCATGCAGGATCTGCTCGAGTCCCCCGTCCAGTGGAGGTATCTGCTCAACACCTGTGGCACTGATTTCCCCATTAAAACCAATGCTGAAATGGTTCAGATTCTAAAACAACTGAACGGAAAGAACAGTTTGGAGTCCGAGGACGTAGAGTCCAAAAAGGTGCGCTGGGAGTATCATCACAATGTTACGAACGTTGTGATTCGGACCGATGTTAGAAAGTCACCCCCGCCAATTCAGAGCCCCATGTTCTCAGGAAATGCTTACTTTGTGGTTTCAAGAGAGTTTGTGGATTACATCTTTAAAAGCAAAGAGACTCAAGATTTCATGGAATGGGAGAAAGACACATACAGTCCAGATGAGCACATGTGGGCTACGTTACAGCGGATGCCTTCAGTACCAGGATCAAACCCTCCAAACAGAAAGTACGAGCAATCGGACATGAACGCAATTGCTCGTCTAGTGAAGTGGAGCTACCATGAAGGAGATCTAAAGAGTGGGGCTCCCTACCCACCATGCACTGGGACGTACAGACGGGCAGTGTGTGTCTATGGAGCTGGGGACTTGAAATGGATTTTGAGGCAACACCATCTTTTGGCAAACAAGTTTGATCCAGAAATAGATGATGTAGTGATCAAATGTATGGAGGCATTTTTAAGGTACAAAGCTATTTATGGTCAATCATTACAAACAGTTGAAAAATCTGACATTATTTTATGATGTTTTTGATGTACATTTAAAACCATTTCTTGTAAATATTGAAGAAATGGATGTTGATATATAAATGTATAAATGTTTAATACTACACTTCCCATGCTGGTCATATTATTATGCAAACTGTCAAATAAAATAAATTAATAGTTAGGCTTAATAAAATATTTGTACTTTTCTTTCTACAGACGCTTTCTTTGTGTTACACATAATATTTATACAAAAATGATATACTTATACAAAAAAGAAAAGGTCTCACAAGAAAAGGTAAAGACCAAGCCGATGGTCAGGCCATTTTTGAGCTTTTGTCGGCTTAGGTTTTTTTTCAGTATGTTATAATAATGAACAGGCAGTGATTACTAACATAAAATGCATTCTAGATATTTTTCATTGCCATTGATCATTAAAAAATCTAAGGCAATGATATCCATTTGTTTTCCAAAGCTGTGACCTAGCCCTACACTTTTTTGCTGTGACTTCACATATTTCCATCTACGCAGCAGTTTAGTTAAAAAGTAACTAAACACTAAACCAACTTTTTTTAGTTAATGATCTGTAAGACTGGGGCTTTATTAGTGCTGTTCATTGATTCAAGTAACTTTTTTGACATTTGGGTATAAAGTGTTTTAATATGGTGTAAAAACGTCTGAGTGCTGCCCTCTTCAGGTTGAACGGGGGCTACTGCAGTTGAATTTTCCTATTGGATCTTTGCGGTGGTTCGTGATGTAAGCGGTGAGAGCTGATGTAAACAGGTTCCAGCTAACCTCGCTCTTGGTACGAGCTACCACGCCCTTGGCAGTGTAAAAAACCATCTTGTTTCGTCAAAACCACTGTAGTGAGTCAGGAGTTGGAATTGCGAGTATTGAAAACGATCAGGATAGAATATCTCGTCGTCCCCTCTATCTCCGCTAATATGGTATTATACATGTATTATATTTTAAAATATATTATAATTTTTATGATTCTAGTTTGATTTAGGTTTTCAATATAGCTTGAACTCAAAGGGTAACTAAACCCTGGTCAGAGACTGACTCCACCCACTGGCAATATTTGAAAAATGCTAGAAAAGTGGGCGGAGTCAGGCTCTGACCAGGGGTTTAGTTACCCTTTATATCTCCATATTTTGTCATTTTTAATCGTAAATCATTACTATTGACCACCCTTTATGTCTGTCTCTGGATTTTTGCAAATATTCAACCAATGAAAAGTATTAAAATGTGTACACTCAAGTGTATTCAAAGTGGTACACAAACGTATGTCCAAATTGTATGACACCAACATGTATACGAAGATTATATTTCTAATAATTTGTGAATCTTAAAATTTGTAAGATTTCTCTTATTCAATCAAATTCATCAGTGACACACACATAATTTATGAAAGTCTTACATTACACACACATGTGCTAATAAAGTCAATATTTTACCTGATACCCCTTCACTAAGACTGCCTGCATTTCGTTGAGCAGATAATGAAGGTATTGATGCCCAAGTGTCTCTATAATCTTCACCAAAGTGTTTCGAGCAACATCACGGATCTCCTGGAAACGGCTCCTCAGGTGGACGCACACTTTCAGAAGGATGCTGCATATATAAACAGATTTAAAACATTTTTTGCACTGATGATCACTCAGAAATACAGAAAACATGGAATATTTGTAGCAGCACCACTAATCCATCACTCCCACACTCAAACAGACACTTCCATTAAAAAGGCAATATTACCTTGATTTTGATTTGTACTAGAATAGGTTTTCATGCTTGAATGTTTAAAAAACATTATTTATAACATATTTTACATTATTGCAGCACCTCTGTTTACAATCTGTCGGAGTAAAGACTGTCAACTGAGTAAAGCTCAGTTTAGTTCCTGTTTCTATGAAGCCCCTCCTTCCAAAAAAGCGCAACGCAAAATTGCAGACCTTTTTCATGCTCAAACAGCACGGTTACACACTAAAGAAATTTAAAAATGTACAAAAGCATATTAGGTCCTCTTTAAGAGAATGCATAATGATAGAAGAAATATACCCTGGCAAGTTTTCTTCCATAACACCCTTTGGCAGAGACTTCATGAGTTGAATCATGGCAAATGCAATAGGCACTCTGGCCACTTCTTCATCTTTCACCTCCTTAGACTTCACCATCTTGTGCTCGTCATCTCGCTTAACCTGCAGAAATAAACATTAGTGTACAAGAAGTTCACGCTGAACACTTTGTTCCAGTTGCGAGCACTTCTGTGGTTATAAACAGAATATTTATCTGTGCTATTTATTTTGGGGACTTGAAACATTAGAGAAAAAACTAACACCAAACTAATGGAATCAACTGTTAGTCGTCAATTGTTAGTTAAAGTAGTGGCCAATAGTGGTGTCCGGCTTAGGAAAATTGACATCTTCACTCTTTTTTTCAGATATTATTAAAAAAAAATTAGCTTTTGTAAGCATATTGCGTAGTTGTGTTTAGAGTTAATTGTTTTATTTGTGATAACACAATGACACTTGACAAATTATGCAGACATCATTTTTGGCCAGGCTGTCATACAAAGAAAATATGAACATGCAAAAACAAGAGAACCAATGAAACATTAATAACTGATTATGTTGTAGTGAATGTTTACTTTTTCCTTTGAGATTTTGTTTTTCTATGCATTTTTTTACATTGTAAAATCAAACCTGTAGCTGTTGTTTGCCTTTTTTTGCCAGATAAATACCTTAACCAAGTTTAGTATTTTGTTCTTCCCTCATATTTAAAAACTATAAACTATTTTCCTCATATTTTGATGGTTTAATTGAACTTGTAGGGTCATTAAAAACTTCCGGACATCACTTTTGGCCATTAATGTACATCCTATGTAGAATTGAGTCCATTAAGACTTGCTTAACTGTAAGCTAAATTCATTAAGTATGATGAATAAGTTCACATATTCGCAGTGAGGCACTTGTGAAGTTTGGGCAGGACGGTCTGAGTGAACGTGTGATGATTAGAGGAAATAAGCGCCTCTAGATCGTGTTTACTCTGAGGTTGCCCACTGCTGAATACAGGAAGCACTTTGTTCGTTTGGCTCTCTTTGCCTTTTTTGGTATATTTTTTTTCCTTTTTTGGTATATATGCGTTTATGTACTGCATTATGCAGCGAGTAAAAAAAAGCTAAGCTTGTTTCATTAAGGAAAGGAGTGCACTTGCATACTTTTAAACTACATATTCAAAATGTGAGACCCTCACTTTTGGCCACTACTGTACATCCTTTGTAGAATTTAGTCCATTAAGAGTCTTCAGTCTTGCTTAACTATAAGCTAAATTCATTAAGTATGATGAATGAGTTCACACCTTTGCAGTGAGGCACTTGTGAAGTTTGGGCAGGACGGTCTGAGTGACCGTGTGATGAATAGACGAAATAAGCGCCTCTAGATCGTGTTTACTCTGAGGAAGCCCACTGCTGACTACAGGAAGCACTTTCTTCGTTGGGCTCTCTTTGCCTTTTTTTGGTTTGGCAGGGCCTTCAGTCTCAGCATCCAATGCTGTGGAAACGGCAGCACCGGCCTCATCAGTTTCCATGGCACCTTCAGCATCACTTTCATCCGTGTCCATAGCTTCCACTGCCTCATCCTCAGCCTCTTCCACCACAACACTAGGTTCTGTTGATAGATAACGTTAGTCAAGTAAAGCTGTGTAGTTTAAAAAGAAGTATAATGTTGCTGTTGTGACATTCTCACCTTCTGTCTTCTTGTTTTTGGCCACCTCAATTTCTTTACTGAGAGTTTCATGGTCAAAGTGGAACGCATCAAGAACAATCAGCAACAAACTAAGCCAATGAAAAGAGTCAAGAAAGTCTTTCAGTGTCATACACAGAACAAGAATATCACAAAAAAGGCACAGCAAGTGTGCCTGACAGTATGGATTACAAGATAAGATATTTGTCAATCAATAATAGTCATTTAATCCTAACAGATATCATAAGAGAGAGAACCTATTCAATGTGTAAAAGTATATGTGTACGTGCTTGTGACGTTTGAGGAACATATGGGACAGGACCTCTGACCTTAGGGATGGTCAGATTTGGCTAGTTTATTTCAGTACCAGTTTGTTTCCTTTAGTAGAAACTGAACAGCAGTGGGGACCTTATCTAAATGGGTGAAAGGTACAGCGGGTGAGGAGGAACCTTGAAAAGAGTATAAAGGCTGTCTCATGTCTTCCTGTTGTGCGTCACTCACTTCACAGGGTAACTGCTGTGTTGGCGACTGGGCCTATTCTTGCAAAAATAAATACTTCTCTTTTTATTAATTTGACTCTGAGTGTCTCTTACGCAGTGATGATGTTTAACAGAAGTTTTGCCACAAGAGCACCAAATCCCCGTGTGTTAACACCGACTAATGCAGCAAGCTTACCTGACAGCCAGTTTCTGCTCAGCTACTCCAGTCTGTAAAATATGGACGAAGTGTTTTATGTAGAACAAGTACTTGGACCAGGTCAAGCGTCTGCACACGGCACCAATAACTTCTATAGCGGCTGTTTTCATGGGTTCATACTGGGAACACAAAAAATGTATCCATTAAAAACAGAAAAAACAACCAGCATGGTGACAGAAACAATTGAAATAGTTAAAAATATCATCAAATGTAAGTAACAACCTTCAACAGTTTTTCATCCACTATAGCGATCATGGCATAGGGCATGATGTAATTCTGCATGGAGCGTGATGACATCACAATCTTGCCCTCGGTCAGCTGCCTGGCAAACTTCCTGAGCGCTCGACCCCTTCTGTAAACCTGTAAAACAAATAAGAGTCAAAAAAGAGTCAAAAAAGTGGCAGTTTATATATGACATATATATATATATATATATATATATATATATATATATATATATATATATATATATATATTACTATTAGCTAGTTAATTATTATTAAATTATTAATAACTTGATATAATAGTAATTAGATTATTTATATAGTACATTAGTTTATATTTATACATTTAATTTATTAATATATTTAATTTCTTTTTTATTTAATTGCTATACATTAATGCATTTTTCTATAGAAATTTGCTATGAGAATTGAAACTGTTTTGAGCTGCATTATGCAGCGAGTAAAAAAAGCTAAGCTTGTTGCATTAAAAAAAGGACATACTATTAAACTACATAATATTCAAAATGTGAGACCCTTTTTCTCCAAGCTCCACCCATTTGAAGATTTCTAGTTTTGAGTCTCACTGATGAGTTTTTATAAAGTGTCCTGACGTTACCTGTATGTGCTTCATATGCTCAAAGAAATCTGACTCGGGATCATTATCATCTGTCAGCTGAGCCAGATCGCGAAACTCTGGTCGGTTTGGAAAGGTCTTCACCAGGCAGGCCAGAATCGTAGTGTATTCATTTCGTACACTCTGCAAAAACAGACAGCCAGGTATAAATGTGTGAACTGCATGTGAAATGTTCATGGAGCAAGTCTAGTAAAGAATGTAAGCTGAGTTTTCACCTCAGTCTTGCTCTTCAAACCCTTTCGCAGGGCATCCAGTATCATGTACTGCACAATCTCCTTGTACTCGGCCTCTGGGCATCCGACTTCTGAGAGCTGCATTATTATGGCTGACAAACACATGGTGGCGCTGTCTGCCAAAGACATGTCACCGATCTGTCTCAGAAACACAAAAAGCATTCAAAACTCAAAGCAGGTCAAGACAAAAAGATATACATAAAAATAAACTTTAGAGATCTTTGAAGCTAATAGTCACAAGAATCTAAAATCTTTGACGGTCACCTGTAATGAATGGAAGCAGTTGTGCATGACAGCAGTCAGGTATCTCATATCCAGCGTACTCATCTCTTTAATGTGCTTGGTGGCCTTCTGGAACGCCACCAGACGCACGTCAAAGTGAACCTCGTCCAGATGGCGGCTGTCAAACGCGTTGAGCTGGAGAAGAGAAGAGAGCGGGTCAAATACAAACATGACAGGAAGAAATAAAACTTCTGATTGCCTCAATGGACATTCACCTGATTGACAACGTCTGTGATGTACTTCAGTTCAGTGTCCATGTCTGACAGAGTCTGTGGGGAGAGATACGGTCAGTCAGGAAAAGTTTTAAAGTGGTGTTAAAGTGCCTGGAGATGCGGAAAATGACCTGGAACGCTTCACAAAGAGCCTGACGTGAAAGTCTGTTGTGGATGATGGAGAAAAGTTTGCTGAGAGGTTTGAGGAACACGCTGGGCTCTAAACACTGTCTCAGCAGGTTCTGCACAGTACCCAGGATGTCCAACTCTGTCTCCTGAAAGAAAACAAGGAAACAATGAGAATTATTTGAGATTAAAGCAATAAAATATTAATATTAATGTACTGACATGAGGAGTGTACCTGTGCAGTTTTGGGTTTGTGGAGGTAAGGTAGAAGCAAACTGATTAGTGTTGAACTCTGTTCCTTTTCAGACACAAATCTACTGATCCTGGAACACAACGAAAGTTATTCATTTTTTTAACATTTTACTTCATTGTACATGATTGCATTCCTTATTATTATCAATGCTGGAATTGGCTGTGCTGCCTAATATTTTTGTGAGATATTAATTTTCTTAATTATTTTTGTGAGAACCTGATCTCTTTTTTTACCCCTTGATTCTTTGATGAATAGAAAGTTCCAAAGAACCACATTTACTTTTGCAGCCTTATAAATGTCTTTACTGTCACTTTTGATTAATTTAATGCATATTAATTTCTTTTTTTTAAACAAAAACAAAATATTAATTTTCCAAGACATTTGAATAGTAAATATAAGCAGCACAACTGTTTTCAACATTGATAATAAGAAATGTTTCTTGAGCAGCAAATTTGAAAGATTTCTGAAATCATGTCATTTTTATTGTTCGCCAGCTAGAAAAAAATTGTTCTGAAAACGATTCCACTGATATCATTCCTCTGTATCATTATCGGTGTGGTAAGGACTTTTAAAAAACTTTATTGTTAATAGTTATCGCCCTTGCTGTAAATGGCTCTTAAGATGCCTGTATATATTAAACAGATTTATAAACATACTTTGAGAGGATGTTGAGCTCTTTGCTGACTTGAACTCTGAATTTCTTCTTTTTGAGGCGCTCAGAGTTACGCACGACTCCGCTGAGGTACTGTAGCAGTGCTGGGATGTGAGGAAGGAGCAGACGGCAGCCGATAGTCAGAGAATCTACCCGAAAAAAAAGAAAAAGAGATGTTAAATGAGCAAGAATAGTTGGTCTTCTAGTATAATCATCAACACCCACTCTCAGTACCTGATACATCACAACTTGCAGGGATCACAGAGTCATTCACAATCAACTCTGTCTCATTCTCCTTGGGTTCAAAGTCTGGAGTGCTCAGCAAGCTCTCGGCTATGTCAATCACCATGGCCACTGTGAGGCCAGTCACGTTTTTGGAGGATAACAGACCAAATACATTGAGCAGGATGTCACACTCAGGGTGGCCTGGTCTCTGCTTAGCAAGCAAAGGGAAAAATCTGACAAGAGTGAAAAGACAACATTTATATTAAAAGATTGTGTTGCAATAAAAACTGTGCACGTACATGTTTAAGAGTAAAAATAAAAAGAAGCTTGGCTATTTTAACAAAGGTGGTTCTAGCATTCATACGTTGCTTCATTTTTCTACAAGAGGTCCATCTTCTCCGCATGGTTAATAAAAACTTACCGAGTGTTTAGGGTCCACACACGGATGACTTTCATGAGGGGCGTTGGTGCATACGCGCTTTCAGTGGGCAGACGACACACCTAATAAACAAAACACAACCAGGTCATCTGGGTTACTTACTGAATCTATACCGATTCCAACCGCATTTAAATAAATCAAGACTGCATCAGCACACGAATCAGCATCAATAAAATGAGCTCTTTTTCTTATTTTTAGACAGTTTAATCATTTCATTATGGTTGTATGTATATAGTGCTGGAATTTATTTTCAAGGAAGTACCATGTCTATTTATAGGTAAAACTACAGTAACGTCTTAAGCTAGTCAGTTTCAGATCCTGTTCATTTAAACATGTTATATCTCTTAATCCTAGTAGTGAATGTTTTATGAGCAGTAGGACAACCATATTCATCCGCAGTTACGTAGAGCCGAAGCACAACAAAAACAATGTTCTTCCGCAAAATGCATGCAGTTTTGTTTTTTAACCGCTAGAGGCCCAAAAGTTACATAGTTTACCATTAAATTTACTAAAGCTATCCCATCAGATTTCTCTTTTAAGCACACACCTGAGGCCACACCACAGCTTGGAAAACAGCGTCCAGCTCATCTGCAGTGAAGTTGTAACACTCAAAGCCATCAAAGAAGTCTTGTATGCGCAGAATCCCCAGACGACGCAAGTTCTTCAGAGGATTGATGCAACCAGGCTTGAGCTACACAAACATAAAGAACAGTGAGCTCTTGAGATCAACACCCCAAAAATAGATTCACTCACCACACAATAAAAACATGATATGAGAAAACACCAATTTCCTACAAAGAAAACCCTCTAATTTTTAACTTTCATAATTTAGATTCAGTTTAAGTATTAATGAGGATGGTTTTCTGCATTCAGCTCACCTGCTCTCTGCGATCCAGTATACATGACACGGAGGCTGTGATGCACAGCAAGATCTGCAAAACTTTGGGCAGGTAGATTTGGATGAGATGGCCTAGTTTATTGATGAGCAAGTCTATGGTGTTGAGCAGGCTGTGCTGGCGACCCACAGGGAGAACAGCAGACAGGTTTGTTTCACCAATGGCTCGATTTACCGCAGCCAAACACGATCCTGCAAGCAACAAATAATTCATTTTCTAAAATCAATGCTTGCTTCTGATACATTCTTTAAAAAAAAAGGAAATGAGTACAACAAAAACTTTTGGTAAATTGTCACAATAAAAGTGTCCATTTGTTTCTAATTTTGAAATAAAACCTAAATATGTTTTACAACCTTAAAGTGTAATGCATAAATGTAAAACCAATTATGATTCTCTATTAACTTCATAAATGGTCCAAATAATAACCCAAGGTGTTTTCAGACTTGGCAAGTTTGGTTCGATTAAAATGAACTCAGTTTAATTGTTCTTTTTGTGCGGTTCATTTAAAATAAGTTTGAGCACAAAACAAGTGGACCGAGACCCCTGAAAGGGTGGTTCAACTGAAATCTGAAGCAGATCGTTGTTTTGTGTGTGACGGAGGAATTCAGATTTTAAAAATACAATTATATTTACACACATACAATAAGCTCATTCAGCCCATCCTACAGCATTGTATTGTATTTTCACAAAACATAAATCATTTTCTTTTTTGGTCTGGACCAAAAGTACCAAACTACAATAATGAACACACCCTTAATCTAATGAACTGCCAATAGGTGATTATAAGATGTATATTTGAAGGTTTTGTTAGTATTTAAAGATTTTAATAAGCTTTAAGTAGTTACCTTCGGCATAATGACGAACAGGCTCCAGCAGAAGATCTATAAACATGCCCATCTCCTCTGGCTGACAGCCCGCCAGGAAGCGCAGCACTATGGAGGAGCGTGAAGCCGTGCCCGACTTACCCTGAAACTTACTACCAACCTTAGTGCACATCTTCCCATACAGTATCCTGCAAGAATAAATAAAACCTACTGAATACAGGCACATAACATTCACGTTCAATGACGAAACAACAGTGAAGCACTGATATCATTAATATGCACTGTGTGTGTGTAAACACACCTCATAAGCATGGGAATGAGTTGGGGTCTATGTGACGAAAGTACCACAGTTCCTTCTTCTGAGATGTTGAAATGGACAATCTCATCTTTAAAATGCTTGTCATCCAGAAGTCTCTCCAGATTCTCTCTGTAAACAAACACAAATCAACAATCATTATGGACCTAAAACAAAGCCCTGGGGAACATCGCTGCTGCAGCAATGTTAAAAAAAAAAAGCGTTCACCATGCTGCTTAAAGTCATCATAGTAATACCCCCATATAACCCCAAAAAACAAATAATAAAAAATGTCTGCACAAATAGAAAATGTTTAAAACTTGTTTAAAGCATCCAACCGGCAAGTTTGAGGCTGGAGAAAAGCTATCTCTGTTAACAGGCTTAAAATTAGGTCAGTGAGGATTGCCTCTATGTATTTTTTTCCTTGCACCAAATGACTAAAGTGGCTCCAAGTAACTCTGAGATGTGAAATGAATCCAGAGATGTAAAATCATAATAGACTAAAAGACTTCCTGAGGCAATTGGTACATTCCGGTATGCCAGTAGTGAGAGTTAGTAAGGTAACCAAAGAAGTCCTTTGGAAGATACCATCAGTCTCAGCTCTGAATATAAAGCATTCTATTCATAAACTGACTTAGTTACTGTATAACAGTTTTTACTGAAAAAACAAAGCTCATGTGGAAAGCAAGAAGAGAAGGGAAAATATATTTGTGTGCTTTGTGTTACAGGTCTTACTTGTAAGGGAGAATATTTGGGTCTTTGTATGTCATCAAACAGTCAAGTGCTATTTTCTGGATTTCTTGATCTTTATGGCACAGGAGCTGTGGGTTTAGAGAAAGAATTAGTCTCAGCTGGCCGTTCACCAAGTATTAAGGAGAATTCCCTTTAAAACAAATCTGGGAAACCATACCCGGGTGTACAGCTCACTAAGATTTGCCTCCATGTATAAAGATTTCGGGTTAGTGAATTTGGAGAAGACCTTTAAGTGAGCAATGAGCTGCCTGAAACAAAAACAAAAAAACATAGATTCACACGTTTGTGTAAGTTCTTCAAGTAGGTACCTAGAGAACAAAGACATATGTTATAAGATAAAATCATCTCTTACTTGGCCGCTGCTCTTCTTGGCATCTTCTTCTTGAACTTTTCTTCATCGTCTTCCATGTCAGCATCTACATCTTCACCCATTTCCTGCTCTGATGAAGAGCTGCTTTTCTTCATGAGGTCCTGAGTGGGAGCCACCATCAGGTCAGATGGGTAGAACTCATTACTGTGAACACAAAGACCACAAAGATAATTCTGTTATGGAGAACTTTCTAGAGAGAAAAATAGGTTGATGCGATAACGCTCACACACACACCTGATGAAGCGCAGCAGTAATGGGCTGAGTTCTCGGCTACGTGGCTCCACTCTTTCGGGAAACTGGGACATGGCTCGCCAAAGCAAACCACGGAAGTTAGTGAAGTCTGTTCGCTCAATGGGATTCAACACCTGGTCCAGTTCTTCCAGAAACAGAACTCCCACATCCCCGCTCTCGATAACGCTGGTCCCTGGACCTCTGAGCTGCTTTGTGGCTTGATGCTGTCCACCACCTCCCTCATCGTCGTCATCATCATCATCTGCCTGGAGCTCTTCCTCTGAGAATAAAGATTCAAAACAGATTCATACATTTATGACTAATGGGAACAAATAACAGGTCAACCTTTTAACAAAAGACAAATAATATTATCGCACTGACATTTAACTGCACTGACACTATCAAATGAGAACAAAATTTGAACTGAATTGAGCTGGATAATGACACTATTGCCTTCTGTAGAGATGCTTTCCTAATTGATGAACTTTGCAACATTGACAGAGTTGAAACAACATTGAACTAAATTGAGCTGAATGACACTGATCGTCTGATAGATTAACACTATTATTTTTCTGTTTATTATTGTGTATTTATGTATTGTGCTAACAAATAAATTTGACTGATCTTGATTGCCTCATCATTGAGAACTCACCAGCTAGACCAGCAACCATCTCCAGATGTTCATGATAAACCTTCCAGAAAGATTTGTTGTCCATTTCTTTAGCGTGCGACCTGGGCGGATGAAAGCATATCAAACCAAAACTCAAAGACAGAAACGATACAAAGAAATAGAGAATAATGCTGAAGACATAACCTTAGGGTTCATGAGGGTTTAAAGTCAAAAGATCAAAAATGAAACAGACTGTGCACTCAAGCAATGCTCCACACTTACACCATCAGATCAATAACAGCATCCCAGAGAGGTCGGAAATTGACAAACAGCATTGCAATAAGATAACGAAGAGGAATCTGTAAAACACAAACATATTTATAGCACAAAATAAAGCTTTCAAAAATGATTTCATATTTGATATGGAGTAAAAGGCATTAGCTACCTCATGGAAAGGTCCCTTAGGCAGACAGGGCTGCACCAGGTCATGACGGAGTTTACGAAGATGTAGGAGTTTCTCCCTGTAGTCCTGTACTGTGGCCGGGACCTGCTCTGCCTGCAGACACACAGCGAACACCGTCTGCGCATTTGAGCTCTCCTCTCCCTAAAGAAGAAATTAGTTATTTATTAATAGATAAATACATGCATGCTTTGTTTTAGATTTTTGTCGGAAGAACTCACAAATGATACCTCTGCAGGTTTAGGAAGGTCAGCCTCAAAATTTGACAATATTCTGAGGGTCAACAAACGAATCTGTAGAGGACAAGGAAAAATTTATCCTTTAGAATCTGTATATTCATAACAGCAGGGTCCACTCCACACAGATGAGTAATGAATTTATTACATTCAATGTAGAACCATTTTTGGTAACAATTTACAATAAGCTTTTATTTGTTAACATGAACTAACAATGAAAAATACTTATAAAGCATTTATTAATCTTAGGTAAAGATAATCTCAACATTTTTGTACCTTTTGAGACCTTATTGTAAAGTGTTACCCAATTTTTCAAAATAATTACAAAAATAGAATAAAAGTTATGGACTATAGAAATTTTAGTAAAGTTACTTAAAGCCTTTATATGTAATATACATTATAAAATATTTGTAATGCATTAAGTATGCCATGTAATGCAACCTATAATGCATTGTATGGTCTCATGAATAATTGTAACCATAATTATAATACTTATCTATTAATTTAACACACCTTTAAAAACTGCAATGCATTAAAACACATAGCAAACAACCGATCAAAGATGTAAAAAAGAAATCTGCAAATATTATAATGCATTTTAAATGGTTACAATTATTTATGAAAATATATAATGCATTATAACGAAAATTATGAATACCTTTATAATGCATTATACATAAAGGCTTTAAGTAAATAGTCACCAAAATGTCCATGACCTTAAGATTTAATTAAACTAGATCACTTTTTCAGGCCTTAAATCCTCTTGATATATCCAGGTTTTCCAGGAACTACGAGCTATTCCCACTTAACAACACCAACCCTCACTAGGCTAAACCTGACCTTGGAAATGTTGGAAGAAAAATTGGAGTGCAGTTTATGGTACAATTCCAGCAGGGAATCATGGGCCAGCTGAGCTGAGGAGCCGTTGAGTGCCAGTCTGGTGTAGTACAGATCTCCTAACAACAGCGCTGAAAGATCAGTGGGGACTTTCCTGTAACAAACAAACAAAAATGCAAGTTTCTTAATTTAACAGACAAGACCCTTTTTTACTGGGATGTTCAGAGCAAACAAACATGTAAATACTGAAGCACATACTCAATGATGTTTCTGACCAGTTCTACAGGCAGGAGTGACTGTACCGCTGTCGTCTCCTTGAAACTGAGCAGAGTGCTAAGAGCCTGTCGGGCTACAAACAGCCCTCCTGAGAGGACAGAAGGACGGTATTAGGAACATGATTTAACATAAAAGGAGCTTGAGACAATCATTCACACACACACTTGACTGACCTCTCCCCAGAGTTTCACTGCACACCTCCTGCAGTAACCGGTTCAGTAGTACAGAGACGGCCTGTATAACGCTTGATGCTTCTAATGGCCTGTAAAACATTTTAATCGTTGTACATTTACAAAAAATTATACAGCAAAAGACCATTAACCTTTAACTGTCACCCCACTTTTTGATCATAGATCTGAACTTAAAATGTTGTAATTCATGAATTATTTGGAATAAAGGCCTAAGTTTGGTTCATTTTTAAAAGAAATCACAAAACAGCAGATTATTGGAGATGTATTGCAAAAGTACTGAACTAAGCATTTATTTTATACAATATATATATATATTATACAATATATACTGATTGTAATATTATAGTAATTTATGCTATTTGACACTCTAGGATTGTGGGTAATTGAGTTTGTACCTGACGTGTGGGAGGAGCACTAGTGCAGCCCAGGGATGAGAAAGGTCAGAGAGCGGCTGATCGATGGAGATGTCAATGAGAGAAAGAATCCGCTGGGGAACAGAGACCGCCTGGTCTCTTTCAGGTCCAGTTGACCTAAAAGAGAATTTGGAATTTGTGATGCATTTAAATTCAATATACAATATATTATAATGCCTTTTTACAAAGTCTTGATTTTGTTTTTGGGGTCTACTAGAATACGTTTTCATCCTTGAAATGTTCAAAAAACACAATTTTTCCCATATTTTTCATTGTTGCAGCACCTCCCTTCTCAGTCTGTCAGTAACGCTCTGTTCAGTTCCTGTCTCTATCAAGCCTCAATAGCAGTGAAAGAGTTGAGGAAACAAATTTTTTAAAAGTGCATAGAAATTCAAGATGATTAAAAAAAAATAGCCCAGCTTACCTGACAGTCTGTCCAGTGAAGACTAATGGGTACTTCTCAAAAGCCATGGATCCATCAGTGGGGGGCGGAGCTTTGGACAGAATCAGACCAACCAGCAGTTCTAGAACCAGCTGTCGGTTTACAGCGTCCTCAGTGCAGAAGAGCTGCTCCAGGTACTGCAGCAAACTGGGCAAGAACACCTAGAGAAACACATATCAACATTTAAAACAGACGCAAGTTGATCATAAAGATGGTTTCCCACCACAGTCCGGCTTTCACTGACCTGCTCAAACTGTTTCATGTCAAACATCTCTTTTGTAAATGACAATATGACGTCTCGGTCCATCCCGCTATGGAAGACCTGCGTGAGGGACCAGAGAGGAAATTAGGTCAACAGGAAATCAGACAGATAAAGATGGACAAACTTTTGTGCAAGTGCACACAAAACAAACCTTTTTCACTAGTTCGTGGATGCTCTGGGCAGGCAATGACAGATTCTCCCCCATCAACAGAGACGAAACCACTTGTAAAAGCATCCTGGAGCAGGAGTTGGACAGTCCCGGTGTTTGAACTACCTTCAGAAGTGTCTAAATACAACAAAAATAGAGAAAAACATAGCAGAGATGCACCAGCACTCAAGAAGAACAGTCTTTAGCCCTGTTCGGACAGGCCTAGTTTCCCAGGAGGACGTTAGAGAAGTCAGAGATTTTAATCCTATCCGAATCTGCCATGCCTGTGTTTTTCTCACACAACCTCAGTAAAAAAATCTAGAGCAGATCACCTTCTGTTTTTCGGCTAACTCAACAGTCCTCTGAGAAATCTAATCCCGTCCGAATGCGAATGTCTGTATTTCTAATGTTGTATTATCCTAATGCTTCTGATCAGGTTTTTGATCTGGTTTTTGACCTAGCTGTGCTACCGTTTTCATTTCATTTAAAAAAATGAAGAAAAAATAAATAAAATGCTAAATATAGCCAAAACATGGAAACTGCCCATTTTAATATTAGTGTCAGGATAGTAAGAAACGTATCTAGATTCTCTGCTCACTTAAAAGTTTATTATTTATTAAACAGCCACTTCTAAAAACTTAAAGGTGGGGTATGTGATTTGCAAAACGGCCGGCACATTTTGAAAATACACAACTCATAAGGTCCTACCTTCTCTTCTCCAACGCTGGCCCTGACTCCACCCATTCGAAAAACATGGACGCGCAATCAAGCACGAGCGAAAACTCAGATTCTCTCTCTCTCTCCTCTCCCTCTCTCTCTCTCTCTCTCTCTCTCTCTCTCTCTCTCCTCTCTCTCTCTCTCTCTACCAGGGCAACTTGCACTTCCTGTGACTGGGTCACAAGCTTTGAGTATGCGCACGAACGGGACAGACGCGCGAGGGCGGTGGGGGAGGGGGGCATGGTACAACCGTTTGAGTGACGCATTGAAAATCTTGAAAATTATTGGAGTTTTTTTCGAGTCCCTCTCGTTCCACAGATGATTAAATTGCTTAATTTTCATTTCAGTGCTTCTAATTTACAGCCAGTAAGTGGGTTAGGAATAGGATTTCAAGTGATTTTGAAAAAATGGTCAAAAAAGAAAATCACAAATCCAAATAGGGCTTTTGAGTGATAGAGAAACACACACACACAAACCTCACAGACAGACTGTGGTTTTGTAATTTTTGCTCCTTTGCGATGCTCCACAAGTGTGTGGTAGATGTACAGAATCCTCTCCAAGTGTTCATTAGCTTGGTCGGCATCGCTTGTCTCTAACTTTACAAGAACTTCTTTCAGAGACCCCTGCAACACACACACACAAATATAAAGACAATTAAAAGACAAAAATTATATATAAATAATAATATTGGATCTTAATATTATTGTATGCAATGGGATTGTATAAAAATACTGATTAGTTGAGGTTGCAAAAGAATATTATAGTGTATGCAGAATGAAACGTGTGTCTGTGTGTGTGTATGTGTGTGTATATATATATATATATATATATATATATATATACACACACACAAATGGTATGTTTTTTTTTAACGGACAATATAATGTTCATGCATACGTGACGCATGTATACAGTCCTTTAAATCAGTTTTTAAACAGGTGAATTATTACTAAATATCAAGTTTAATTTCAGCTATTGTGGACACATCATCTGCAGGATGTTTATTCATTTAAAACACAAATCATTAATATCAGCTGATTAATCGGTTTGGCTGATATATTGGTCTATTACAAGCTGTTACTATAGCATCGCATTAAGACAACTAAAATGATGACCAATCAGCATCTAGAATGGGAAGAATCACTTTATAAAAAGTGCATAAAACATACTAGTCCATACTATTTGCTTTGTCAGACAAACTTCATTTATCATCCTTCACCTTTAAGGAGTCCCACAGGACTATCAGGTGTTCTTTGTCAACATAGTTGGCTGAAGACTCAGCCATGTGGTCCAGCGCCTCTTTGATCGAGTCCCAAGGTAAATCAACATCCTGTCCGACCGCTGGGCCAAGCTTCTGCAACACCACCGGAAGAGCCTGACAACAACAGTTCTGTTATTCACTGACAAGCCGAATGTTAATTGTGTGATGCGTTTGGTTTTCTGTGACATGATCTCACCGTAGAGGCACAGGAGTGGAACATGTCCCGGACTCCTCGACACATCTCAAAGATCAGCTGACCGGCTCCTCTGGCCTTCTGAGGATGCTCTGACAGGTTGGAGAACACGAGTGTGAAGAGCGCGTCATAATCGGTAACCTTTTGGACATGAGACAGATGCATTAGCTTAAAACAGGACATGATCATACAGAGGACATGATGAAAACAATCCGAAAAGTTAAAGGCTCACCTTTCTCATCAAAAAAGAGAAGCTCTCGGCAGCAAAGTTGCGGATGTGATCCTTCTTGTGCGCCAGAAGTTCACTGTAAAGACTGATTTAGAAAAAGTAACACTTTACAATAATATTCCATTTGTTAATAACATTAGCATTTATTAATCTTGATTTAAAAAATGTCTAATACATTATTAAAATCAAAAGATGTACACTACCGTTCAAAAGTTTGGGGTCAATCCGATTTTTTATTTTTTTTAAAGAAATTGATACTTTTCTTCAGAAAGGACTCATTAAATTGATCAAAAGTGACAGTAAAGACATATAATAATGCAAAAATTTTTTTTAGGGCCCAAGCCCAAAGGGCGAAGGCCCTATTGTTTTCCTAAGGATTATTTATTAGGGCCCAAGCCCTAAGGGCGAAGGCCCTATTGTTTTCCTAAGGATTATTTATTATTATTATTAGGGCCCAAGCCCAAAGGGCGAAGGCCCTATTGTTTTCCTAAGGATTATTTATAATTAGGGCCCAAGCCCAAAGGGCGAAGGCCCTATTGTTTTCCTAAGGATTATTTATTATTATTATTATTATTATTATTATTATTATTATTATTATTATTTTTTTACTACCTTTTGGACACTTTTGGAGGCCTTAACATGCTCAAAAACTCCTGAAACTTTGCACACATGTCAGAACCCGCGGCCATCAGGGCCGGGCTGAAGATGGTACCCGGGCGTGGCAGGGGGGCTCGACAGCGCCCCCTGGAACGGGGTCCGAAAACATGGTCCATAAATCAAACACGCTTGCATGTAATAATATGAAACTCGGTACACATGTAGATCTCATCGTTTCATATATACTTCACACTCTTACTTTTTACCCCAGCCCAACAGGAAGTGGGCTATTTAGGGTTGTTGGTAAAACACACGCAAAGGAATTTGAAGTACTTCTCCTAGAGAATTCAAACACACGGCACGAAACTCGGTCAGCGTGAAGTCAAGACATTGAGGATGAAAGTTTGCGAGGGGATTTTTGATATCTCGAACGGTTTGGCCGTGGCGAGGAAACAAAATTATGGCGAGAAACGTGAAACAGGAAGTGTGTCATAACTACTGCATACATTAACTGATCTTGATGAAACTTCAGCAGTGTGTTCGTTGTAAGAGCCCGATCATATGGATGTGACTATTGTGAGTCAAAGTTATAGCGCCACCAACTGGCAGCAGGAAGTGTGTCACTTTCAAAATGCTTTGAAATCACCCTCTTATTTTTACCCGATTTGCTTCAAACTTCATTTGTATAATGTAAATACACGGCAGATGAAGACCTGTGAATGGATTCTTGATATCTTTGAAACTGTTGCTGTGGCAATCCATCAAACTTTAATATTCTTTTTGGATGCTTTTGAGACTCTTAGCATGCCTGAAATTGCTTAAAATTGCATGAAACTCGACAGACAGATCACATTTATTAGCCAGGTGACATGTGCATAGTTTCAGAAACGGGCGTGGTGCAGGGACTCAGTAGCGCCACCTTTTGACAAAAGTGGGGGGGTTAGTTTCATCTAGAGTTACAAAAATCTGTATTTATATAGTTCTCCTCCAGCCAGACAACTTTCTAATTTACAGTCATTAGTAACAACCAAGAGGAAGTCAGATATTTTGGTTTGAATATGGTCATTTCTCTCTGAGCCTACGTCTCTCTGACTGCTGTCTGTGTGTGTGTCTGTGAGTGTGGGGAGGGGGAGGGGGAGTGGGGCTAGATTAACCATTTCACTGCTGTGTGGTTTGGCCTTCATTAAAAAAGAAAATAAATGTCTTAAGCCTTGTATTTTTTAAATACGTTTTTTTAATAAAGGCATATAACAGACATGCTGCATTTAAATTTTTTTAATAAAACATTGTTTTTTATGTTTTTCAAGCCATTTGATTTATGAGGACTTTTGAAATGTCCTCATAAACCACCCATAAGTTGTAATACCAGTGTAATACACGTCATTATACAAATTTGTGTCCTCATAGATCACATAAACCAACCCACACAAACCAACCCACAACACACACACACACACACCAAATTGACGGTGGGTGGCAATGGTATATTTAAAAGTGCATAATTGTAATATCTGCAAGGCACCCCTAGTCCAATCTTATTAAATGTATGCTTCATCTTTCATTTTAATTTGTAAATTTGATCAATAAATTCAATTATTTAGAATAATAAGATACTATATGGCTGTTACCCTAGGTAGGGCTGATCAAATTACATCATTTACATTGAAAAATAACAATGCATTAAATGATGTTATGAGATTGTTTTAAATATGAGTCAATTAAAAATCGTTGGAAAGAATGATACTTTTAAACATAACACTGAACCGTCACTAGGTGTCGCCAGGATACCGTCTTAATGAGCGAGTCATTGATTCATTCGTTCAAACGATTCGTTCGAACGACTGAGTCATTCATGAATGAGACAGGTATGGATTGGTCATTGAATCTAGGGTTTGCGATGTCTACCAATTTGGCATCAGACGATGTGTACAGTGAAACATCGCGATGGACGATGATATCGGAGGAGCGTCGGGGCTAACGTTTTAATTTTTCACTTAAGCAATAAGCCCCGCAAAGCCGTGTTTTACAGTGGATTTAGAACAGCTAAGGGGCGTAGGCACAACGCGGAGATATTTTCCTCTACATCTCATCAGCAATTTTGATTTCGGCACGCTCTGAGTCTGCAGCAGCTGACCACTAGGAGCGAATGTACATGATGTACAATGTACACGTGACAGAGCAGCCAGATCCAGACTGTGCTTTCGCGCTGTGGCTGGCGCTGAGCCAGAGACAGACGCGTTCAGTGCTTGTCATATTATATCACAACTATTCAGTGTTTTTAACCACATAATGTTTATTTTAGGTTTCAGACATTTAAATGCATATAACTTATAGCAAAACAATACATTTATAGTTTGTAAAATACACAATGGTGTCTATGGAAGCAGCCATAACAACCCATTCAAATATATTTGCCGACGGATTTTATTCATATCAGACACACAGTGTAAGTAACTATAAAGTTAACTCTATTCTTCTCCCAGTTCACCGGCCATGTATTTCGGGAGAAACTGTTTTTTAAACGACAAAACAAACTCACTTACACACATTTGAGAATCAGAATAGAAGATAGTTAATGACATGGTAACCAGGTTTGTTAATATTTATAAATAAAGCGCTAACGTTACATGTCTATTTTGGCTGTGGTGAATCACGTGCCAAGCATGACGCGTCACCATGGAAACATGGGGGGGGGGGGGGGGATCGCGATGCTGGCTTAAACAAAGAGTATAGAAGCACAAGAGGCGAAACTCTGATGCTTTTCTGGTAACAGCCACTAGATGGCGCTTGGGAGCGCGGCCGCCATTGTGGGATGAAGATTCCAACGGGAGTTACTGGACAACAGCACAGATAACAGTTTTTTGAGGTAGTTTTTTCTTGCATTATAGAATATTTCCATTTTATGCAACTTTACACATTTACTACTATTATTAGTTACCAACTCCACTTAGCCTGAAATATATTTTGTACGTTTTAATCCCCTGGATCATGCTACAAACATGATGATCTTATGGAACATTATGCATTGCATGTGTCCGTTATCCTATAATTGCCACTTTTGTACAGTGGCTGTGTTTTTGTTTACATACTCTTGCTTTAACGGTCATTAATATACGATATAAGAAGCTCACTGTAAAGCTGTTTCTATTGCTGTTGTATAGGCCTAATAGTTGTACAAATAGAGAGTTTGTAGGCCTACTACTGTATACGTGTTGTTGTAGCCATTAATAAGCGCATTTAGTTTCATATTTGTTCAAATATTATAATGTTTTTTTCCCCATATTGATTATGAAAAGTGAACAGCATGAGTATGATATCAGGAGACATTATGATTTTGACTCATTAGCCTACGCTGTGTTTTGTAGAAAGCCTTTCTTTAAAATTAATTTCGTTTTGTATAAATTGTATCTTATTTTTTTTATTATTTTTTTTTTAAATTTAATCGGCTAATAAGCAAATATAGCAGACATAATCATGACATCCGGCGCCGGCGTGAACTTGAGCAAATCTCATCATAAATTAACCGAAATATGCCTCAGACATGAGAAATATAGAAAGCTTGCAACTAAATATTTAAACGAAACTATTCCAAACGAAAAGAAATAGGCTACTCTCTGATTATGTTGCACACTCACATATGTTGAAATAACGAGATATTATGTTGAAATAACATTATAAATAATACATCTTTAAATATATTTGATTGAATGCTGAATGTTGTGCTTATTCAATTTAGTAAAATTAAAACTTTAGTTGTGATAATTAAAATTAAATAATTAAATAAATTTAATAATAATTAAAATTATTGAATATTAAATATTGAAGTTTTGCTCATTTAATAATAGTATACAATATAGGCTATAAGTGCGCAGCTCCCCCTGTCAATGATCTAGCACCCCCTCGGCACCTGCGTTAAAAAATCTGGCGCTGCCTCCTCTTTTTACATAATTATTTCAACCTAAAAATGACCTCTGCGTTATACGTATATTAAAGAATATACGTTCTTTGGCTTAAAGCAAAGTCCCCATGAACCGGAAGTTGCAAACGGCTTTTCTCCAGTGCTGTGACGTATTTCCGAGAGAAACGGAATACTTATGAGGCAAAATAGTGAGCGTGGCTTTTTTTTTCCAACTAGCACCTGATTGGATCTAGAAAAATGCACCTCCTCGCCATCTCTCCTTTCACACGCTGTGTGCCTGTCTACTGTCAGTTGGAGGGGCGTTACGGATGTTAAGCAGACACCCAAACCATCAAGCCTACGTCATCGGGCAAGGTCCTCCAGTGCAGAGGGGAGGGGCATTTTCAGAATTTGATTAAAGATTACGAAGCCAAAAATTTTTTTTGTGTGGATTGACTTGCACGGATGAATTGTTCACCACAGAACGATCAATTTAGGCAAACAAAGTAAGTATGGTCAATTTTGATTTCATGGGGACTTTTAACATCGTGATGTCTGTCAGCCATCACGATGGACGATGATATCGTCAATCTTTGAGTAAACCAATTTGTCCAAAATGCTGAATCATTCAGTAATGAGAAAACATGTTGCTGTGAGATGCGCAATGGTTTCTGCTGTGATCTTTGTTTAACTATTTTCGCTGCTGAAACAGAAAAACCGTCAATATTGCATCTAAAATGTAAGTGACTTGACGTGTGTGTGTGTGTGTGTGTGTGTGTGTGTGTGTGTGTGTGTGTGTTACAGTGAAAAGAGTTTAACCCTTTAAGGCAGTGGATCTCAATCCTGGTCCTAGGGAGCCACTGCTCTGCATAGTTTGTATGTCTCCCTCATTTAACACACCTGATTCAGATCATCAGCTCGTTAGGAAAGAGCTTTATTAACTGAAGTGGGTGTGTCAGATAAAGGAGACATATAAAATGTGCAGAGCAGTGGCACCCTAGGACCAAGATTGAGAACCACTGCTTTAAGGCCTTGTCTTTTTTGGATATATCTTCTTTTTTTTTTATGTGCATACAACCCATATATTTTAAATGTATTGTTTGCTTTAAATTAAATTAAGATTGTATGTTTGGTAATTGAACCTAAATAAATTTAAAATTAATGTGCTATATTTCAGATCAATATAATTGTTTTCTTTCATTTTAATCAACACTAACTTTATTCTCTATCTGTATTATAAATAACTTATTTCTGCATAAATTAAAAAATCCCCAATAATCCAGACCAACCAGAGCACACTAATTCTACAACATCATCAGTGCTGAAGCGGAACTACCAGAGCCGTTCGGCAGATAGCGAGCAGATATTTTGTGTCACGTCGTGCACAATAACCCTAAAGGCACCAGGCTGGCGGTGCCACTGGCTTTATATATATATATATAATATATATATATATATATATATATATATATATATATATATATATATATATATATATATATATATATATTAGGGATGCACCGATACCACTTTTTCCAGACCGAGTCCGATACCGATACTTTCATTTTTGGTACTCGCCGATACCGATACGGTAACCGATAACTGTATTTTTAATTTTCAGTTAATTTTCAATTCATGCATTTGTAATTTTTAAATGTATTGGTAGAGAAACCAAAATAATATCAATCATATTAGTTGTTTATTAAATTTAAACTTAATTAGTTCAACAAATATATATTTCATGCACTGCATATTTATTACTGCATAAATTAAATATATATGGATCTTTTTGTAAAGTTGATAGAGGTAGCCTATTTAGCCAAGAGCAGAGAGTAATTTATTTGTCCTTTGTTTGATTAACATTAAAACACAGCAGCAGATTTATTAAAGTGCCGCCCCTTTAAGGCCGAACGCACTGACGCCATTTGAATTATACTGTCTACGTTCACTTGAGATATATAACAGACTTTTACTAGGATACTCGCCAATGTGTTTTTACATAGTTTTGTGTGAATTCCTCCGTACAAGCGCAATGCGTGAAAGACTTCCATTCAGTATTCGCGCGCTGTCTGGTGGTTTTCGGGGCGCGCGCTGTGGATGTTTGAAGTTCATGGAAATTCTTGACCTGCAAATGTCCTGTAATAATGTAGGCTACCACTCGTTAAACATAAGTAAGGTAACAGTTCATGTTTTACTTACATATACGATTTAGTTTTAATCCAAATAACACGTGCTGAGTGAATGATCCGCAATCAACAGCATTCAACAGAAGTGCTCTCTCTCTCTCTCTCTCTCTCTCTCTCTCTCTCTCTCTCTCTCTCTCTCTCTATCTCTCGTCAGTTAACGTTATTAATAAGCTACATGCCTCGTTTTACTTGATTTGCCATTGACATCCGACTGAACTACAAACTTTCCACTGACGTCTGTGAAAAAGGGTTGCGCTCGACCAGCTCGCGCGTCTGTGTCGTAGCGCGCTCAATCCTCTCCGTGTTTTTCTCTTATCAGCTTGCGCACCATATAGTTAAATAGACGACGCGTTAATATATTCTGTTTAATATTCCACTGATAAGATACATTTATTTCATATACAGCCTTCTTTTTTTTATCCCCATTATAATTTCTGATACTGTACACATGCTGCCTAGTATCGGTTGTTGGTATCGGGGCATTTTTACGAGTACGAGTACAAGTACATGAGCTCAGTATCGGCCCGATACCGATACTGGTATCGGTATCGGTGCATCCCTAATATATATATATATATATATATATATATATATATATATATATATATAATATATATATATAATAAATATAGCTGCGAGCAGCGATGAAGGATGAAAGTTTGCGAGGGGATTTTTGATATCTCGAACGGTTTGGCCGTGGCGAGGAAACAAAATTATGGCGAGAAACGTGAAACAGGAAGTGTGTCATAACTTCAGCATACATTAACTAATCTTGATGAAACTTGAGCAGTGTGTTCGTTGTAAGAGCTCGATCATATGGATGTGACTATTGTGAGTCAAAGTTATAGCGCCACCAACTGGCAGCAGGAAGTGTGTCACTTTCAAAATGCTTTGAAATCACCCTCTTATTTTTACCCGATTTGCTTCAAACTTCATTTGTATAATGTAAATACACGGCAGATGAAGACCTGTGAATGGATTCTTGATATCTTTGAAACTGTTGCTGTGGCAATCCATCAAACTTTAATATTCTTTTTGGATGCTTTTGAGACTCTTAGCATGCCTGAAATTGCTTAAAATTGCATGAAACTCGACAGACAGATCACATTTATTAGCCAGGTGACATGTGCATAGTTTCAGAAACGGGCGTGGTGCAGGGACTCAGTAGCGCCACCTTTTGACAAAAGTGGGCGGGTTAGTTTCATCTAGAGTTACATAAATCTGTATTTATATAGCTCTCCTCCAGCCAGACAACTTTCTAATTTACAGTCATTAGTAACAACCAAGAGGAAGTCAGATATTTTGGTTTGAATATGGTCATTTCTCTCTGAGCCTACGTCTCTGTGACTGCTCTCTGTGTGTGTGTGTCTGTGAGTGTGGGAAGGGGGAGGGGGAGTGGGGCTATGCGCCTGCTCTCTGTGTGTGTGTCTGTGAGTGTGGGAAGGGGAGGGGGAGTGGGGCTATGCGCCTGCTCTCTGTGTGTGTGTCTGTGAGTGTGGGGAGGGGGAGGGGGAGGGGGAGTGGGGCTAGATTAACCATTTCACTGCTGTGTGGTTTGGCCTTCATTAAAAAAGAAAATAAATGTCTTAAGCCTTGTATTTTTTAAATACGTTTTTTTAATAAAGGCATATAACAGACATGCTGCATTTAAATTTTTTTAATAAAACATTGTTTTTTATGTTTTTCAAGCCATTTGATTTATGAGGACTTTTGAAATGTCCTCATAAACCACCCATAAGTTGTAATACCAGTGTAATACACGTCATTATACAAATTTGTGTCCTCATAGATCACATAAACCAACCCACACAAACCAACCCACACACACACACACACACACACACACCAAATTGACGGTGGGTGGCAATGGTATATTTAAAAGTGCATAATTGTAATATCTGCAAGGCACCCCTAGTCCAGTCTTATTAAATGTATGCTTCATCTTTCATTTTAATTTGTAAATTTGATCAATAAATTCAATTATTTAGAATAATAAGATACTATATGGCTGTTACCCTAGGTAGGGCTGATCAAATTACATCATTTACATTGAAAAATAACAATGCATTAAAAGATGTTATGAGATTGTTTTAAATATGAGTCAATTAAAAATCGTTGGAAAGAATGATACTTTTAAACATAACACTGAACCGTCACTAGGTGTCGCCAGGCTACCGTCTTAATGAGCGAGTCATTGATTCATTCGTTCAAACGATTCGTTCGAACGACTGAGTCATTCATGAATGAGACAGGTATGGATTGGTCATTGAATCTAGGGTTTGCGATGTCTACCAATTTGGCATCAGACGATGTGTACAGTGAAACATCGCGATGGACGATGATATCGGGAGGAGGGGCGGGGCTAACGTTTTAATTTTTCACTTAAGCAATAAGCCCCGCAAAGCTGTGTTTTACAGTGGATTTAGAACAGCTAAGGGGCATAGGCACAACGCGGAGATATTTTCCTCTACATCTCATCAGCCATTTTGATTTCGGCACGCTCTGAGTCTGCAGCAGCTGACCACTAGGAGCGAATGTACATGATGTACAATGTACACGTGACAGAGCAGCCAGATCCAGACTGTGCTTTCGCGCTGTGGCTGGCGCTGAGCCAGAGACAGACGCGTTCAGTGCTTGTCATATTATATCACAACTATTCAGTGTTTTTAACCACATAATGTTTATTTTAGGTTTCAGACATTTAAATGCATATAATTTATAGCAAAACAATACATTTATAGTTTGTAAAATACACAATGGTGTCTATGGAAGCAGCAATAACAACCCATTCAAATATATTTGCCGACGGATTTTATTCATATCAGACACACAGTGTAAGGAACTATAAAGTTAACTCTATTCTTCTCCCAGTTCACCGGCCATGTATTTCGGGAGAAACTGTTTTTTAAACGACAAAACAAACTCACTTACACACATTTGAGAATCAGAATAGAAGATAGTTGATGACATGGTAACCAGGTTTGTTAATATTTATAAATAAAAGCGCTAACGTTACATGTCATACAGCGCTATTTTGGCTGTGGTGAATCACGTGCCAAGCATGACGCGTCACCATGGAAACATGGGGGGGGGGGGGTCGCGATGCTGGCTTAACTATGATATCGTCTATCGGCACAACCCTAATTGAATCTTTGAGTAAACCAATTTGTCCAAAATGCTGAATCATTCAGTAATGAGAAAACATGTTGCTGTGAGATGAGCAATGGTTCTGCTGTGATCTTTGTTTAACTATTTTCGCTGCTGAAACAGAAAAACCGTCAATATTGCATCTAAAATGTAAGTGACTTGACGTGTGTGTGTGTGTGTGTGTGTGTGTGTGTGTGTGTGTGTGTGTGTGTGTGTGTGTGTGTGTGTGTGTGTGTGTGAGAGAGAGTGTGTCTGTTACAGTGAAAAGAGTTTAACCCTTTAAGGCAGTGGATCTCAATCCTGGTCCATAGGGAGCCACTGCTCTGCATAGTTTGTATGTCTCCCTCATTTAACACACCTGATTCAGATCATCAGCTCGTTAGGAAAGAGCTTTATTAACTGAAGTGGGTGTGTCAGATAAAGGAGACATATAAAATGTGCAGAGCAGTGGCACCCATAGGACCAAGATTGAGAACCACTGCTTTAAGGCCTTGTCTTTTTTGGATATATCTTCTTTTTTTTTTATGTGCATACAACCCATATATTTTAAATGTATTGTTTGCTTTAAATTAAATTAAGATTGTATGTTTGGTAATTGAACCTAAATAAATTTACAATTAATGTGCTATATTTCAGATCAATATAATTGTTTTCTTTCATTTTAATCAACACTAACTTTATTCTCTATCTGTATTATAAATAACTTATTTCTGCATAAATTAAAAAATCCCCAATAATCCAGACCAACCAGAGCGCACTAATTCTACAACATCATCAGTGCTGAAGCGGAACTACCAGAGCGGTTCGGCAGATAGCGAGCAGATATTTTGTGTCACGTCGTGCACAATAACGCTAAAGGCACCAGGCTGGCGGTGCCACTGGCTTTATATATATATATATATATATATATATATATATATATATATATATATATATATATATATATATATATATATATATATATATATATATATATATAAATATAGCTGCGAGCAGCGATGAAGGGCCAAAGCCGACGGTACCAGCCACCCTGGTGCACCAGGGTTGCGGTGCCACCGGCTTGGGCCCGTAATCGCTGCTCGCAGCTATATTTCTTCTTCCTTCTTCTTCTTCTTCTTCTTCTTCTTCTTCTTCTAATTCTTTTTTTACTACCTTTTGGACACTTTTGGAGGCCTTAACATGCTCAAAAACTCCTGAAACTTTGCACACATGTCAGAACCTGCGGCCATCAGGGCCGGCTGAAGATGGTACCCGGGCGTGGCAGGGGGCTCGACAGCGCCCCCTGGAACGGGTCGGAAAACATGGTCCATAAATCAAACACGCTTGCATGTAATAATATGAAACTCGGTACACATGTAGATCTCATCGTTTCATATATACTTCGCACTCTAACTTTTTACCCCAGCCCAACAGGAAGTCGGCTATTTAGGCTTGTTTGGAAAACGCATGCAAAGGAATGTGAAACACTCCTCCTAGAGAATTCAAACACACGGCACGAAACTCGGTCAGCGTGAAGTCAAGACATTGAGGATGAAAGTTTGCGAGGGGATTTTTGATATCTCGAACGGTTTGGGCGTGGCGAGGAAACGAAATTATGGCGAGAAACGTGAAACGGGAAGTGTGTCATAACTACGGCATACATTAACTAATCTTGATGAAACTTCAGCAGTGTGTTCGTTGTAAGAGCCCGATCACATGGATGTGACTATTGTGAGTCAAAGTTATAGCGCCACCAACTGGCAGCAGGAAGTGTGTCACTTTCAAAATGCTTTGAAATCACCCTCTTATTTTTACCCGATTTGCTTCAAACTTCATCTGTATAATGTAAATACACGGCAGATGAAGACCTGTGAATGGATTCTTGATATCTTTGAAACTGTTGCTGTGGCAATCCATCAAACTTTAATATTCTTTTTGGATGCTTTTGAGACTCTTAGCATGCCTGAAATTGCTTAAAATTGCATGAAACTCGACAGACAGATCATATTTATTAGCCAGGTGACATGTGCATAGTTTCAGAAATGGGCGTGGTGCAGGGACTCAGTAGCGCCACCTTTTGACAAAAGTGGGCGGGTTAGTTTCATCTAGAGTTACAAAAATCTGTATTTATATAGTTCTCCTCCAGCCAGAAAACTTTCTAATTTACAGTCATTAGCAATAACCAAGAGGAAGTCAGATATTTTGGTTTGAATATGGTCATTTCTCTCTGAGCCTACGTCTCTGTGACTGCTCTCTGTGTGTGTGTGTCTGTGAGTGTGGGGAGGGGGAGGGGGAGTGGGGCTATGTGCCTGCTCTCTGTGTGTGTGTGTCTGTGAGTGTGGGGAGGGGAGGGGGAGTGGGGTTTGGCCTTCATTAAAAAAGGAAATAAATGTCTTAAGCCTTGTATTTTTTAAATACGTTTTTTTAATAAAGTAAAGGCATATAACAGACATGCTGCATTTAAATTTTTTTAATAAAACATTGTTTATGTTTTTCAAGCCATTTGATTTATGAGGACTTTTGAAATGTCCTCATAAACCACCCATAAGTTGTAATACCAGTGTAATACACGTCATTATACAAATTTGTGTCCTCATAAATCACATAAACCAACCCACACAAACCAACCCACACACATACACACACACACACACACACACACACACACACACACACCCCAAATTGACGGTGGGTGGCAATGGTATATTTAAAAGTGCATAATTGTAATATCTGCAAGGCACCCCTAGTCCAGTCTTATTAAATGTATGCTTCATCTTTCATTTTAATTTGTAAATTTGATCAATAAATTCAATTATTTAGAATAATAAGATACTATATGGCTGTTACCCTAGGTAGGGCTGATCAAATTACATCATTTACATTGAAAAATAACAATGCATTAAAAGATGTTATGAGATTGTTTTAAATATGAGTCAATTAAAAATCGTTGGAAAGAATGATACTTTTAAACATAACACTGAACCGTCACTAGGTGTCGCCAGGCTACCGTCTTAATGAGCGAGTCATTGATTCATTCGTTCAAACGATTCGTTCGAACGACTGAGTCATTCATGAATGAGACAGGTATGGATAGGTCATTGAATCTAGGGTTTGCGATGTCTACCAATTTGGCATCAGACGATGTGTACAGTGAAACATCGCGATGGACGATGATATCGGAGGAGGGTCGGGGCTAACGTTTTAATTTTTCACTTAAGCAATAAGCCCCGCAAAGCTGTGTTTTACAGTGGATTTAGAACAGCTAAGGGGCGTAGGCACAACGCGGAGATATTTTCCTCTACATCTCATCAGCCATTTTGATTTCGGCACGCTCTGAGTCTGCAGCAGCTGACGACTAGGAGCGAATGTACATGATGTACAATGTACACGTGACAGAGCAGCCAGATCCAGACTGTGCTTTCGCGCTGTGGCTGGCGCTGAGCCAGAGACAGACGCGTTCAGTGCTTGTCATATTATATCACAACTATTCAGTGTTTTTAACCACATAATGTTTATTTTAGGTTTCAGACATTTAAATGCATATAATTTATAGCAAAACAATACATTTATAGTTTGTAAAATACACAATGGTGTCTATGGAAGCAGCAATAACAACCCATTCAAATATATTTGCCGACGGATTTTATTCATATCAGACACACAGTGTAAGGAACTATAAAGTTAACTCTATTCTTCTCCCAGTTCACCGGCCATGTATTTCGGGAGAAACTGTTTTTTAAACGACAAAACAAACTCACTTACACACATTTGAGAATCAGAATAGAAGATAGTTGATGACATGGTAACCAGGTTTGTTAATATTTATAAATAAAAGCGCTAACGTTACATGTCATACAGCGCTATTTTGGCTGTGGTGAATCACGTGCCAAGCATGACGCGTCACCATGGAAACATGGGGGGGGGGGGGGGTCGCGATGCTGGCTTAACTATGATATCGTCTATCGGCACAACCCTAATTGAATCTTTGAGTAAACCAATTTGTCCAAAATGCTGAATCATTCAGTAATGAGAAAACATGTTGCTGTGAGATGAGCAATGGTTCTGCTGTGATCTTTGTTTAACTATTTTCGCTGCTGAAACAAAAACCGTCAATATTGCATCTAAAATGTAAGTGACTTGACGTGTGTGTGTGTGTGTGTGTGTGTGTGTGTGTGTGTGTGTGGTGTGTGTGTGTGTGTGTGTGTGTGTGTGTGTGTGTGTGTGTGTGTGTGTGAGAGTGTGTGTCTGTTACAGTGAAAAGAGTTTAACCCTTTAAGGCAGTGGATCTCAATCCTGGTCCTAGGGAGCCACTGCTCTGCATAGTTTGTATGTCTCCCTCATTTAACACACCTGATTCAGATCATCAGCTCGTTAGGAAAGAGCTTTATTAACTGAAGTGGGTGTGTCAGATAAAGGAGACATATAAAATGTGCAGAGCAGTGGCACCCATAGGACCAAGATTGAGAACCACTGCTTTAAGGCCTTGTCTTTTTTGGATATATCTTCTTTTTTTTTTATGTGCATACAACCCATATATTTTAAATGTATTGTTTGCTTTAAATTAAATTAAGATTGTATGTTTGGTAATTGAACCTAAATAAATTTACAATTAATGTGCTATATTTCAGATCAATATAATTGTTTTCTTTCATTTTAATCAACACTAACTTTATTCTCTATCTGTATTATAAATAACTTATTTCTGCATAAATTAAAAAATCCCCAATAATCCAGACCAACCAGAGCGCACTAATTCTACAACATCATCAGTGCTGAAGCGGAACTACCAGAGCGGTTCGGCAGATAGCGAGCAGATATTTTGTGTCACGTCGTGCACAATAACGCTAAAGGCACCAGGCTGGCGGTGCCACTGGCTTTATATATATATATATATATATATATATATAATATATATATATATATATATATATATATATATATATAAATATAGCTGCGAGCAGCGATGAAGGGCCAAAGCCGACGGTACCGCCACCCTGGTGCACCAGGGTTGCGGTGCCACCGGCTTGGGCCCGTAATCGCTGCTCGCAGCTATATTTATTATTATTATTATTATTCTAATTATTTTTTTACTACCTTTTGGACACTTTTGGAGGCCTTAACATGCTCAAAAACTCCTGAAACTTTGCACATATGTCAGAACCCGCGGCCATCAGGGCCGGGCAGAAGATGGTACCCGGGCGTGGCAGGGGGCTCGACAGCGCCCCCTGGAACGGGGTCCGAAAAAATGGTCCATAAATCAAACACGCTTGCATGTAATAATATGAAACTCGGTACACATGTAGATCTCATCGTTTCATATATACTTCGCACTCTAACTTTTTACCCCAGCCCAATAGGAAGTCGGCTATTTAGGCTTGTTTGGAAAACGCATGCAAAGGAATGTGAAACACTCCTCCTAGAGAATTCAAACACACGGCACGAAACTCGGTCAGCGTGAAGTCAAGACATTGAGGATGAAAGTTTGCGAGGGGATTTTTGATATCTCGAACGGTTTGGCCGTGGCGAGGAAACGAAATTATGGCGAGAAACGTGAAACAGGAAGTGTGTCATAACTACTGCATACATTAACTAATCTTGATGAAACTTCAGCAGTGTGTTCGTTGTAAGAGCCCGATCACATGGATGTGACTATTGTGAGTCAAAGTTATAGCGCCACCAACTGGCAGCAGGAAGTGTGTCACTTTCAAAATGCTTTTAAATCACCCTCTTATTTTTACCCGATTTGCTTCAAACTTCATGTGCATAATGTAGACACATGCCAGATGTAGACCTGTGAAAGGATTATTGATATCTTAGACACTGTTGCCATGGCAATGCATCAAACATTAATATTCCTTTTTTTAAGCTTTTTCATGCTTTTTTATGCTTTCGGGCACTTTTGGGGTTCTTAACGTGCTCGAAAACTCTTGAAACTTTGCACACAGGACAAAACCCGCGGCCATCAGGGCCAGGCTGAAGCTGGTACCCGGGCGTGGCAGGGGGGCTCGACAGCGCCCCCTTGAACGGGTCCGACAATTTGGTCCATATATCCAACACGCTTTACCCTATTTGCTTCAAACTTGAAGTGTATAATGTAGACACAAGCCAGATGTAGACCTGTGAAAGGATTGTTGATATCTTAGATGCTGTTGCCGTGACAACGCATCAAACTTTAATATTCTTTTTGGATACTTTTGAGATTCTTAGCGCACTTTTGGGGCCCTTAACATGCTCAAAAACTCTTGAAACTTTGCACACGGGTCAGAAACCGCGGCCATCAGGGCTGGGCTGAAGCTGGTACCCGGGCGTGGCAGGGGGGCTCGACAGCGCCCCCTGGAACGGGGTCCGAAAACTTGGTCCATAAATCAAACAGGCTTTACCCGATTTGCTTCAAACTTGATGTGTATAATGTAGACACATGCCAGATGTAGACCTGTGAAAGGATTGTTGATATCTTAGATGCTGTTGCCGTGACAACGCATCAAACTTTAATATTCTTTTTGGATACTTTTGAGATTCTTAGCACACTTTTGGGGCCCTTAACATGCTCAAAAACTCTTGAAACTTTGCACACGGGTCAGAAACCGCGGCCATCAGGCCGGGCTGAAGCTGGTACCCGGGCGTGGCAGGGGGGCTCGACAGCGCCCCCTGGAACGGGGTCCGAAAACTTGGTCCATAAATCAAACACGCTTGCATGTAATAATATGAAACTTGGTACACATATAGATCTCATCGATTCATATATCCTTTGTACTTTTACTTTTTACCCCAGCCCAACAGGAAGTCGGCTATTATGGTTTGTTTGAAAGCGTATGCCCCTGGAATTCGATATACTACTCCTAGAGAATTCAACCAATCGCCACGAAACTCAGTCAGCATGAAGTCAAGACATTGAGGATGAAAAATTGCCAGGGATTTTTGTTATCTCGAACGGTTTGGCCGTGGCGAGGAAACGAATTTATGGCGAATAATGGAAACAGGAAGTGTGTTATAACTTCTGCATACATTAACTGATCTTGATGAAACTTCAGCAGTGTGTTCGCTGTAAGAGTCCGATCACATGGATGTGACTATTGTGAGTCAAAGTTATAGCGCCACCAACTGGCAGCAGGAAGTGTGTCACTTCCTAAAGGCTTTGAAATCACCCTCTTAGTTTTACCCGATTTGCTTCAAACTTCATCTGTATAATGTAAATACACTGCAGATGAAGACCTGTGAAGGGATTCTTGATATCTTTGAAACTGTTGCTGTGGCAACGCATCAAACTTTAATATTCTTGTTTGATGCTTTTGATGCTCTGAGTCAATATGGCAAGCCGTTTTAAACATTTAATCATTTTAACCTAGTAGTCTCTTTTTTCATGCTACTAGTACTTATTTTTTAGATACTAGTATCTATTCCATTAAGTAATAGTACTTATTCATTAGCGACTAGTGCTTATTCTTTAGTACTAGTGCCTATTCTTTAGATAGTAGTGCTTATTCTTTAGATATTCTTTTGAATACGTATTAGTAGCTAATGAATAAGTACTGGTATCTATTTAATAGGTACTAGTATGTAATGACTTAGAACTAGTATTTATTGAATAAATACTAGTATCTATTAATAGGTGCTATTATCTAAAATGTCATTTTCTCTCTCTCTCTCTTTCTGAGCCAATATGGCAAGCCGTTTTAACATTTAATCATTTTAACATACTAGTCTCTATTTTCATGCTACTAGTACTTATTTTTTAGATATTAGTATCTATTCCATTAAGTACTAGTACTTATTCATTAGCGACTAATGCTTATTCTGTTTAGAATATTCAAAGTGCTTATTCAATTTGTATGCTTATTTATATTTTCAGAGCAGAAAATCCGATTTTTTCTGCTTATTCAATATTGCATCTAAAATGTGACTTGACGTGTGTGTGTGTGTGTGTGTGTGTGTGTGTGTGTGTGTGTGTGTGTGTGTGTGTGTGCGTGTGTGTGTGTGTGTGTGCGTGTGTGTGTGTTTGTGTGTGTGTGTGTGTGTGTGTGTGTGTGTGTGTGTGTGTGTGTGTGTGTGTGTGTGTGTGTGTGTGTGTGTGAGAGAGAGATTGTGTCTGTTACAGTGACAAGAGTTTTTAAGCCTTGTCTTTTTGGATATATATATATTTTTTTATAAAAAAAAAAATGTGCATACAACCCATGTATTTCAAATGTATTGTTTGCTTTAAATTAAATTAAGATTGTATGTTTGGTAATTGAACCTAAATAAATGTAAAATGAATGTGCTATATTTCAGATCAATATATTTGTTTTCCTTCATTTTAATCAACACTAACTTTATTCTCATCTGAATTATAAATAACTTATTTCTGTATAAAATAAAAAATCCCGAATAATCCAGACCAACCAGAGCACACTATTTCTACAACATCATCAGTGTTGAAGCGGGACTACCAGAGCCGTTCGGCAGATAGCGAGCAGATATTTTGTGTCACGTCGTGCACAATAACCCTAAAGGCACCAGGGTGGCGATGCCACCGGCTTTATATATATATATATATATATATATATATATATATATATATATATATATATATATAAATAAATATAGCTGCGAGCAGCGATGAAGGGCCAAAGCCGGCGGTACCGCCACCCTGGTGCACCAGGGTTGCGGTGCCACCGGCTTGGGCCCGTAATCGCTGCTCGCAGCTATATTTATTATTATTATTATTATTATTATTATTATTATTATTATTTTTTTTTTTTTCTTCTACCTTTTGGACACTTTTGGAGGCCTTAACATGCTCAAAAACTCCTGAAACTTTGCACACATGTCAGAACCTGCGGCCATCAGGGCCGGGCTGAAGATGGTACCCGGGCGTGGCAGGGGGCTCGACAGCGCCCCCTGGAACGGGGTCCGAAAACATGGTCCATAAATCAAACACGCTTGCATGTAATAATATGAAACTCGGTACACATGTAGATCTCATCGTTTCATATATACTTCGCACTCTAACTTTTTACCCCAGCCCAACAGGAAGTCGGCTATTTAGGCTTGTTTGGAAAACGCATGCAAAGGAATGTGAAACACTCCTCCTAGAGAATTCAAACACACGGCACGAAACTCGGTCAGCGTGAAGTCAAGACACTGAGGATGAAAAATTGCCAGGGGATTTTTGATATCTCGAACGGTTTGGCCGTGGCGAGGAAACGAAATTATGGCGAGAAACGTGAAACAGGAAGTGTGTTATAACTACTGCATACATTAACTAATCTTGATGAAACTTCAGCAGTGTGTTCGTTGTAAGAGCCCGATCACATGGATGTGACTATTGTGAGTCAAAGTTATAGCGCCACCAACTGGCAGCAGGAAGTGTGTCACTTCCAAAATGCTTTTAAATCACCCTCTTATTTTTACCCGATTTGCTTCAAACTTCATGTGCATAATGTAGACACATGCCAGATGTAGACCTGTGAAAGGATTATTGATATCTTAGACACTGTTGCCATGGCAATGCATCAAACATTAATATTCCTTTTTTTAAGCTTTTTCATGCTTTTTTATGCTTTCGGGCACTTTTGGGGTTCTTAACGTGCTCGAAAACTCTTGAAACTTTGCACACAGGACAAAACCCGCGGCCATCAGGGCCAGGCTGAAGCTGGTACCCGGGCGTGGCAGGGGGGCTCGACAGCGCCCCCTTGAACGGGTCCGACAATTTGGTCCATATATCCAACACGCTTGACCCTATTTGCTTCAAACTTGATGTGTATAATGTAGACACAAGCCAGATGTAGACCTGTGAAAGGATTGTTGATATCTTAGATGCTGTTGCCGTGACAACGCATCAAACTTTAATATTCTTTTTGGATACTTTTGAGATTCTTAGCGCACTTTTGGGGCCCTTAACATGCTCAAAACTCTTGAAACTTTGCACACGGGCCAGAAACCGCGGCCATCAGGGCCGGGCTGAAGCTGGTACCCGGGCGTGGCAGGGGGGCTCGACAGCGCCCCCTGGAACGGGGTCCGAAAACTTGGTCCATAAATCAAACAGGCTTTACCCGATTTGCTTCAAACTTGATGTGTATAATGTAGACACACGCCAGATGTAGACCTGTGAAAGGATTGTTGATATCTTAGATGCTGTTGCCGTGACAACGCATCAAACTTTAATATTCTTTTTGGATACTTTTGAGATTCTTAGCGCACTTTTGGGGCCCTTAACATGCTCAAAAACTCTTGAAACTTTGCACACGGGTCAGAAAACGCGGCCATCAGGGCCGGGCTGAAGCTGGTACCCGGCGTGGCAGGGGGGCTCGACAGCGCCCCCTGGAACGGGGTCCGAAAACTTGGTCCATAAATCAAACACGCTTGCATGTAATAATATGAAACTCGCTACACATATAGATCTCATCGGTTCATATATCCTTTGTACTTTTACTTTTTACCCCAGCCCAACAGGAAGTCGGCTATTATCGTTTGTTTGGAAGCGTATGCCCCTGGAATTCGATATACTAATCCTAGAGAATTCAACCAATCGCCACGAAACTCGGTGTGCACGAAGTCAAGACATTGAGGATGAAAAATTGCCAGGGGATTTTTGATATCTCGAACGGTTTGGCCGTGGCGAGGAAACGAATTTATGGCGAATAATGGAAACAGGAAGTGTGTTATAACTTCAGCATACATTAACTGATCTTGATGAAACTTCAGCAGTGTGTTCGCTGTAAGAGTCCGATCACATGGATGTGACTATTGTGAGTCAAAGTTATAGCGCCACCAACTGGCAGCAGAAGTGTGTCACTTCCTAAAGGCTTTGAAATCACCCTCTTATTTTTACCCGATTTGCTTCAAACTTCATCTGTATAATGTAAATACACTGCAGATGAAGACCTGTGAAGGGATTCTTGATATCTTTGAAACTGTTGCAGTGGCAACGCATCAAACTTTAATATTCTTGTTTGATGCTTTTGATGCTCTGAGTCAATATGGCAAGCCGTTTTAAACATTTAATCATTTTAACCTACTAGTCTCTTTTTTCATGCTACTAGTACTTATTTTTTAGATACTAGTATCTATTCCATTAAGTAATAGTACTTATTCATTAGCGACTAGTGCTTATTCTTTAGTACTAGTGCCTATTCCTTAGATAGTAGTGCTTATTCTTTAGATATTCTTTTGAATACGTATTAGTAGCTAATGAATAAGTACTGGTATCTATTTAATAGGTACTAGTATGTAATGACTTAGAACTAGTATTTATTGAATAAATACTAGTATCTATTAATAGGTACTATTATCTAAAATGTCATTTTCTCTCTCTCTCTTCTCTGAGCCAATATGGCAAGCCGTTTTAACATTTAATCATTTTAACATACTAGTCTCTATTTTCATGCTACTAGTACTTATTTTTTAGATATTAGTATCTATTCCATTAAGTACTAGTACTTATTCAATAGCGACTAATGCTTATTCTGTTTAGAATATTCAAAGTGCTTATTCAATTTGTATGCTTATTTATATTTTCAGAGCAGAAAATCAGATTTTTCTGCTTATTCAATATTGCATCTAAAAAGTGACTTGACTGTGTGTGTGTGTGTGTGTGTGTGTGTGTGTGTGTGTGTGTGTGTGTGTGTGTGTGTGTGTGTGTGTGTGTGTGTGTGTGTGTGTGTGTGTGTGTGTGTGTGTGTGTGTGTGTGTGTTTGAGAGAGAGATTGTGTCTGTTACAGTGACAAGAGTTTTTAAGCCTTGTCTTTTTGGATATATATATATATTTTTTATAAAAAAAAATGTGCATACAACCCATGTATTTTTAATGTATAGTTTGCTTTAAATTAAATTAAGATTGTATGTTTGGTAATTGAACCTAAATAAATGTAAAATGAATGTGCTATATTTCAGATCAATATATTTGTTTTCCTTCATTTTAATCAACACTAACTTTATTCTCATCTGAATTATAAATAACTTATTTCTGTATAAAATAAAAAATCCCGAATAATCCAGACCAACCAGAGCACACTATTTCTACAACATCATCAGTGCTGAAGCGGGACTACCAGAGCCGTTCGGCAGATAGCGAGCAGATATTTTGTGTCACGTCGTGCACAATAACCCTAAAGGCACCAGGGTGGTGATGCCACCGGCTTTATTTATATATATATATATATATATATAATATATATATATATATATATATATATATATATATATATATATATATATATATATATATATATAAATAAATATAGCTGCGAGCAGCGATGAAGGGCCAAAGCCGGCGGTACCGCCACCCTGGTGCACCAGGGTTGCGGTGCCACCGGCTTGGGCCCGTAATCGCTGCTCGCAGCTATATTTTTAATTGAATGCTTTTCTCTTGAACTTTCAAATAATCCTGAAAAAAATTAATCACGGTTTGCACAAAAATATGAAGCAGCAAAACTGTTTTCAACTGTGATAATAATCATAAATGTTTCTTGATCATCATATTATAGTGATTTCTGAAGGATCATGCGACACTGAAGACTGGAGTAATGATGATGAAAATTCAGCTTTGATCACAGGAATAAATTACACTTTACTATATATTCACATAGAAAACAGCTGATTTACATTAGAATAATATTTCACAATATTACTGTTTTTTCTGTATTTTTAATCAAATAAACACAGCCTTGGTGAGCAGAAGAGACTTCTTTTAAACACATTAAAAATCTTACCGACCCCAAACTTTTGAACGGTAGTGTATCTGTTAATATTATTTAGTGGAAATCAGCTGACATTGACTAACAATAAACTTTTATTTTTATTAACTACTGATAACAAAGGTGAATGAATACTGTAATAATATCTTGCTTATTGTTAGTTAAATCATTAACTTAACTCTCACCCCCCTTTTTTGAGCATAGATGTAAGAGCTTAAATAGTTGTAATTCATAAATGCTTTGGAATACAGACCTAAAGTTGGTCTCTTTTTAAAGAACTGCAAATTATTGCTGAAGTGAAAAAACTTGAATGAATGTGTAAAAAAAATTGTTTACTGCAAAGCAACTAAAAAATATATATAACTTGGATTCTTAAATTGCTAGGAAATCAAAGCCATATGTCTAACCAAATTGTGTTCCAAACTTGGAGTTGATATCACAAAAATGTAAGTTCATTGAAGATTTTGTTTAAGCACTATACCAAAAATAGCCACAGGGTGACACCCACACTCCATTGAATTTTAATGCATTCTGACATTTCTGTCACAATATCAATTCTATCACAAAAATCAGTGTAACCCTGAGTCTCAGACCTTTCCAACAATATGTGTTTTGTCAAGTTTAGAAAAATATGGAATTACAAACTAGTGCAGTAAATTCAGTAATACTTCCGCCCACTGAGGGAGGAGCCTGATAAAAGGTAGCATTTTCACGGTAATGTAATTTCAAAACAGTTTTCACAGGATAAATTGAGTGTTTAAGCTTTTAAATTATACCCTAATTTATGATGATAACTAAAATATGTGATGGCTGACAGTTAACAGGTTAAATCAAGGGTTCTCAACTCTAGCCCTCAAGATCCACTTTCCTCCAAACTTGATCAAACTCACTTGCCTGTAGGTTTCTAGTGATCCTGAAGACCTTGATTAGCATGTTCAAGTGTGTTTGCTCTAGGTTGGAGCTAAACACTGCAGGACAGGGGACCTCGAGGGCCAGAGTTGAGAACCGCTGGGTTAAGTAATTTTAACTAATGACACCTTATTTTAAAGTGTTACTAAATACACATAATTCGATAAACTATGACTGACCAAACATCCAGCTGAGATCAAAAAGTCTGACAGAATAATCTGGACTGGAATATAATCTACTAGGATTTATTTCTACTACTCACCTGTATATCTTGTCCATATCCTTCACCATCAACCTCCACAGGTATTTGTACAGGTACGACAGACACGTGAAGGCCCATTCCAACACCTCAGGGTCTTGTGTGTCCAGTATAGACGTGATGATGATGAAGAAATCAGAGAAGTGGGGGTAAAAGTCCATCTGGAGGTCCCGAGCCAGTTGAATTACAAGACTGAAAGCAAGTGTGGTGTTAACATGGCTTTGTTGGTCTGTTTATTTTAAAGAAAGACTGAGAGGAACTTACTCCAGAAGAGGCTGGTAAGCCATGCTGTTCTTCACTGACAGGTGGGTCTTCAGACTCTCCACAATGACATTTTGGTGAAACACCAGCATGTTGAAAGACTGACTCTTGCTTGACACCTCTCGAAAAAACATTGCTGTAGAACAGACGATTAGTTTACTCAAAGCAAATCACTTTAATGTCACTACTACACCATATACATGATGTACAGATCACACATTAAATTAACAGTATGTACAATATCTTCCAGTGTATTTTGTCATATTATAAGGTCACAGGACGTGGTTACTTACTGAAGTGTTCTGTCAAATTCAAGTCTTTCCATTTTATTAGGGCTTCATAAAAATAAGTTTCTACCTCCTGAGAAAATAAGCAGCAGAATTAATCAAAAACACATTAAATACTATAATGTTGCTAACAACAATAAGTTATGTTATCAGATAAAAACAAGACTCATACCTCAGCATAACTGCCAGTCCTGTCAATGCGATGAATGACATCAATGTTTACTTTTGCGAGCCTTTCAGAAAACGTGGCAAACTGGAAAATAAAAGATATGGAGATATCTTAAATGAGTGGAAACTTGCTCACATTACACTACGGGTATATTGAACTTTATAGATGAAAAGGTAATGAATAAAAGCACAGATTTATATCGACCCAATTCAATATGTAAAATTCGTTTCGATGTTTATGAAATAAAGCATTGTAATGTTTGTCAGACACATGAGCAGGAGTCTCCAGCATGCGTTGTTCAATAAACTTACGCGAAAAGTGTTTTCTGATTTATGAGATGCGGGCTTGGCTTTGAGCTTCATTTTGCCTTATTATCTCACGACTAAATACAAAAATGAAGAGTATTCTGTGGTTTAAAAAACAAGATGCGTTATCAATTGCTGTGAAATTGTTGATACACATGCCGTATCAGGGAGTCGCCATCTTGAATTATGCATTATGGGTAAAAAGTGGCCTTTTACTGTATTTCAAAAGAAAAGTCGTACTACGTTTAGAAGTGAATTAGGAAATATCGCCTTGTTTACGTTTTTATTTATTTATTATTATTACCAAAAAACCATTTTGTTTTCTTCAATTATACCAGGGCAGGGATGTTATTATTACAACTAAAACTAAAACCATTAAAAAAAAGAATTGCTTGAAATAAAATAAACTAACTAACATAAAATAACATATGTATACTTATTTTATTTTAGCTACTTGCCAAGGCAACATTTCCTGTTTTATTTAGTTTACCTTAATGTACTAAAAAAGTACACAATAAAACTAAAACTGAAATAAAAATTTATAAAAACTATAGTTTACTGTTTTTTTTTTACTTGACAAAAACACAACTTTTTTTAAAAATTAAACTGTAATTAAAATGAAAATGGAAAATATCAACATAAACATAAAATCGAATTCAAAATATCAATACAAACTATATTATCTCACTGAAAGGCCTACTAAAATAACACTGGTCTAACAAGTGTTTTCAGTTGAATGATGTATAATAATACAGAAATATATATCTAAATTATGACATAAAAATATAAAAAATACCAAATGTTTTATATACATACTGAAGTTGCATTACTTTAACCTATACATATACCAAATGTTTTATATACATACTGAAGTTGCATTACTTTAACCTATACATACAAAAAATTATAAGGTTAATAACATTAGGCTGCTTTTGTTGTAATAAATAGGGAGTGAATTCTCTTTCTATGTCTCACACACAAGAATAAACTCATTATCTAATTACTGAGAAAAAAAAAATCATTCCAGCTCAAATGCTGTAAGGAGGAATGAATATGATACGGGTGGGATGATGACAAGCATGCAGCTCCAGGAACAATCCCACTCTCTCCGACTGACCGCACTGCAAAGAGACTCCTCAGACTCTCATCTCGGAGTCTGACCGAATATCAAGAGATCCTGTTCAAGAACATCAGACGTGCACCAAGATGTCAAGTGGACCCTCCTTCAGTGTGTGGGACTATGTGGTCTTCACCTTAATGCTGGTGGTCTCAGCAGGCATCGGGGTGTATTACGCCTTCGCCGGAGGAGGTCAGAGCAGTTCTGCAGACTTTCTGGTGGGCGGACGGAGTATGACGGCGGTACCGGTGGCCCTGTCCCTGACGGCCAGCTTCATGTCAGCCATCACCGTTCTGGGGACCCCGGTAGAGGTGTATCAGTACGGAGCCATCTTCATCCTCATCTGCTTTTCTTATGTTCTGATGGTGGCTGTTAGTTCTGAGATCTTCCTGCCAATCTTCTACAGACTGGGTATAACCAGCACCTATGAGGTGAGATGAGAGAAAACTGAACTGGAAGGAGAATTTGGCATAAACATATTTTATTGAATTCAGGGTTATTATCGTTCACTAAAACTCAAATTAAAAACATTTCTGTTAATTGAAATGGAGCTGCAAATTTGAAGACTCACCTTAAGTGAGTAAGAAAAAAAAATTATGTAACAAAAACACAATTGCTAAAAATTAAACTAAAATGAACACAAAAACTAATAATATAGCAATAAATGCTAATTAAATTAATAAAACTATAATGAAACCTATAATAACAACACTGCTGTTTGAAAAAGGTAACTTTATTGAATATATTAAAGATAAAACATATTAATGATCAGGGTTATTATCATTAACTAACAAAAACATTTCATTTCATTTAAATAAAGCTGAAATATAATACAAATGAAATGTTGCACTGGCAATTAACTGAAAAAAGGTTAAGTTAAAGCACTAAAATTATGAACTGGAAATAAATAAAAACTTAAACTAACCAAAACTAAAACAAAAATATATTTGAACCTAATTAAACCTAATAAAATGACAAAAACATAATGGAATGACTAAAAATGTCACTAAAATTAACACGAACAATACAAAATTTAAATAAAAGCTAATTGAAAATAATATTAAAGCTGAAACAAAAACTAAACGAATACTGTTGATGATCTAAAATAGTAACTTTATTATGGATCTATAATATATAACATATTAATGACGTTAAAATGTGTCAATAATGCATTCATTTAGATGAAAAAGCAACTGCAATGTAACTTAATGTCCCCCCTCTATTTGCAGTATCTGGAGATGCGTTACAATAAAGTAATTCGACTTTGTGGGACAGTCCTGTTTATCATTCAGACAGTGAGTGTTTTTCTTGCTATTATCAGTCTCACTAAATCATACAGTAAACTTAATGTAGTTTAGAGTATTTTCCATCTCTTCTCAGGTACTTTACACTGGTCTGGTTATCTATGCTCCAGCATTGGCTTTAAACCAAGGTAGGACTTTTTGCACTTCAACAATTTACCAATGAGATCCCATAGAAGAACCATTGTGGGGTCTTTTAAAACCATTATTTCTTAATATAAACAACATTTTGATTTTGATACCTTTTTCACTATAAACCTTTTTTGCAATGGAAATTATTCATGGAATTATGCCAATAAAGAAACTTTATCTTTGAAGAGTGCAAAGTCGAACTGCATTATTTGTGGAGTGCATGGTGTAACAAGTGTGCTTGATAATGTGCAGCACTCTCTATGGTCAAGTGAACACTCTCTGAACACTCCTCTCTCTCTCTCTCTCCTCTCTCTCTCTCTCTCTCTCTCTCTCTCTCTCTCTCTCTCTCCTCTCTCTCTCTCTCTCTCTCTCTCTCTCTCCTCTCTCTCTCTCTCTCTCTCTCTCTCCTCTCTCTTCTCATCTCTCTCGCTCTCTCTCTCTCCTCTCTCTCTCTCTCTCTCTCTCTCTCTCTCTCTCTGGTCCGTCAGTCGACTGGGATCGTCTGCACTCATTACTGTACATGTAGTAAGTTAGTAAAAGAGAATTGCACGATTCTAAATAAACTGAGAATCACGATTTTTGTTTTTGTATAAAATTATTAGTAGTGTTTTTTAAACAGTTTAAATGAATGCTTCAATGACTCACTCACAAAGACTTCAATTGTTTCATTACTGGATTAATCAGCATTTTAAAGGGCACCTATTATGGCATTTAAAATGTTCCTAATATTGTTCTGGGAGTCCCCAACAACAGTTTTACATGCATGCAATGACAAAAAAACACTTTTGTTATCTTATAATATGCATTCATTTTTACCTGATTTGCTCACCGACTCCCATATGATTCATTCAACGACTCATTTTTCCAAACCCCTCCTTTGCGTGACGCTAATCAGCGGTGATTGGTCAGATGACCCAGTCAGTTGTGTTTGTAAAGCAATCGGCATTAAAATGACGATTAAAATGAACACAGCACAAGGTTCGGGCTATACTTGCCACTGATACTTCACATGCTCTTCCATGGGCAGTGGAAAAAGGTCACTTTTGATTCGCACTTCAGAACAGCGTCTTGTTGTCGACATGATGTTTTCAAGTTTTCCCTGGTGTCTCCGTGCGCAATGAGTGGGCGCTCGGCCAACTTGATCATTTTTCGTCTTGACGTCACAAGGCAAAGGAAAATGACTCATTAAATTGACTCTGAGTCGACTCATACTTTTGAGAGACAATAACTTTTTTTACGGTGAACTTTCATATATAAAACTTTGCAGGATGTTTTTGTTCACTTATATCTAGTTACACACTACATGAAAGGTAATTTTCAAAATTCCATAATGGTGCCCAAATATCTTGAATTAATGATTCAATGACAACTTTTTACAGTCACTTGTCGCCACCTACTGGTGTAACTATGTGGTGTTACAATCTTTATTTGAAGCATCAAGTTACTTTCAAATGGTATTTTAATATAGACACTTTTTTTTAAATCCTTATCCATTATCCTTACTCACTTAACAAAAACAACTGGAAAAGTCACAGAGCCTTCAAATATCGGGGGCCTTAGAGTGAAACCATCTGAAATGCACTGATATAGAACTGTCTCTTTACCTTGGCAGGGCGGTCTAAAGGCGGTGGTGTGGACGGACGTGTTCCAGGTTGGCATCATGTTGGCTGGTCTATTGGCTGTCATCATCCAATCAGTGCTTCTGCAGGGCGGGATCTCCACTATCATCAGTGACTCCGTTCAGGGCGGCCGGATTAACCTATAGGGAGTAAGTTGTGACATGACTGACAGGTACAGGAATGCATAATTAAATACTGTCTCATGTGGTGTCCAACCCCTTTCAGCTTTGATCCAAACCCTCTGAGGAGACACACATTCTGGAGCATCACAATAGGAGGGACGTTCCTCTGGACCAGCGTCTATGGCATCAATCAAGCTCAAGTACAGAGATACATATCATGCAAGTCACTGTTCCATGCCAAAATGTGAGCATTGCACAGCACACAAAACATAAAATTCACACTGAAAGAGATGCAATGTGTAAATTAACCTTTTTGTGTGTGTGTGTGTGTGTGTGTGTGTGTGTTGTGTGTGTTTTGTTGTGTGTGTGGTGTGTGTGTGTGTGTGTGTGTGTGTGTGTGTGTGTGTGTGTGTGTGTGTGTGTGTGGTATTGTGTGTGTTATTGTCTCTATCCAGGGCCTTGTACATTAATTTAGTGTCTCTCTGGGGTATTTCATTATGCTCAGTATTTTGTGGCTTGTGTTTATACTCCGTTTATAAGAACTGTGATCCATGGATAGCAAAGAAGGTGTCGGCTCAAGACCAGGTATGCTACAAACCACATGCATCTCAAATGCAACAACAATATCATCTGTGCATGTTATTATATTTATTGATGCTATTACCAATCAATATGCAACATCAATGTGTCTCTGTATAATATACAATAAGCTTATGCCATACCTGGTGTTGGACATCCTGAGCGAATACCCGGGTCTGCCAGGACTGTTCGTGGCAGCAGCATATAGTGGCACTTTAAGGTTTGTTCTCTACAGATCACCTAAAAAAAGTACTTTTATCATTATTTTCTTACCCTCGTGTCGTTCGAGACCCATATCCTTCTGTAGAAAACAAAAGAAGACATTTAGCAGAATGTCCAAGCAGCTCTTTTTTGCGATATAATGAAAATATGGCTCAAAAAGAACAAAGTACCTTTAAACTACATCACTTATGCTATTCTTCTAAAATGGTACAATAGTTAGCCTATGTTGTGAGGGAACAGAATGAAAATTAAATATAAATTCATAATGAAAACACTCATCATTTGAGTAAAATAGTTAATATGAACTAGCAACGAATTCTTCAACAGCATTTATAAATCTTGGTTATTGTTAATTTTAACATTTACTAATGTTTTTAAAGTTGTATCTGTTCAAATTAGTTAATGCACTGAACTAACATGAACAAGCAATAAAACATTATTTTTAAAACATATTGCCCCTTGTTCATGTTAGCTAATGCACACAATCTTTGTTTTACAGTGCATTGACCAATGTAAACAAATAAGACCTCACTGTAAAGTGTTACCTAAAGAATTCCTCTCTATATCAGAGCTTAAACTTGTACCATGTGACATCATTAGTTCCCTCACAACCAATGATGCAAGTTTAAATGCAAGAATGAAAGGCATGTGGGTGAGTTAAGTGATAATTGCTTTCAGCGCCCATACCAAATGCTTCACATGAGCATTTCTTGAGCAGGTATTATATTTATTCTCTACAGTACAGTCTCCTCCAGTGTAAATGCTTTGGCTGCGGTAACTATTACAGATCTGATGTGTCCGTACCTCAGTCTGTCAGAGAGACAGCTATCCTGGGCTTCAAAGGGCATAAGTGAGCAAATTTTTTAATTTAGAGTTCATTAACAAATAATCAGTGATTCCAATTACTGAACTAGATGATGTTTCTTAATCCCAGGTGTGTTTTATGGTGCCGTGTGCATTGGAATGGCCGGTCTTGCATCTTTGATGGGAGGGATGCTACAGGTGGGTTACTGATTAATTATATGTTAAAATTACAGGGCAAATGATGGCATAATCATAATTTTCCTGTCTGTCCCTCAATAGGCCGCTATAAGTATTGTAGGAGTGATTGGCGGACCTCTACTGGGCCTCTTTTCTCTTGGAGTCCTGTTTTCATGCGCCAACACAAAGGTTATTATGGCTAAATTTTAACCCGATAAACGTCACCCCCCTTTTTGAAAGTAGACCTGAACTTGGTTGTAATTTGTGAAGCTTTGAAATACAGACCTAAGGTTGTTCTCTTTTTAAAGAAGACTCTTGACAGATTTTTTTAAAGTAAAAAAAACGAAGTTATAGAAGTTTGTTAACTGTAGCCTATATACTGAACTAAACATTTTTATTTTTAAAATGTAAATGTTTTACAAAGTTATTATACTCTAAAATTGCTAGAAAATCCAAACTATGTCTAATCAAGGTGTGTTTCAAATTTGAAGTTGATATCACATAAGTTGAGCACGCTAAAAAGTTTTAATGTAGCTACAAAACAAAAATGGTAAATCAATGTCTGAATGATAATTAAAGGTGATTATTAAAATATGTGATAGGGAATTGGCAGGGTTTCTGCAGGTTTTATGAAGGTAAATGTAAGACGTTTTGAGACTTCTTTAAGACCAAGTAAAGAACATTTCCCCCATGTTTCACAGACAAATCTTAAAAGCAAGCCCCAGACTATAATGCATGTTAGAGCTGTTTTAACTTAAAGCAATTTGCACTGGCACATCTTAAAATATGTCAGTGCCATTGTTTTGTCTCAAGAAGCACACCAGTAATGTTGTTTTCAAGACAATGTTTATAAGAAGCCACTTAAAAGTCCTGAACTAAGGCCTAACCTTTCTCCTCTGATTTAAGATCTTAATTTGTGAAAGGATTCATTTAGACTTAAGACCTTTGAAAGATCTAAAGAAACCATGAAAAAGCAATAAAAATGCATTTCCTTTATAAAATGCAAAAATATAGTGGTCATTACGATGGAAAGTGCGTCTGTTTTAGGGAGGTTTGGCAGGCCTGCTGTCTGGTTTGGCGCTGTCACTGTGGGTGTGTATTGGAGCACAGATATACCCTCCGCAACCAGAGAACAGCAGACCGTTGCCTCTGATGACACACGGCTGTAACTTCTCAATGGCACCAGAAGGCACTAACTGGACTGCAAACATGGACTTCATAATGAAAGAGAAGAATCTACAAAGGTGGGTTGTGAAAATAATTCGAGTCAAAATCTTTTGGCTGATGTGTAACGAGATCCATTTCTCAACAGGCCTTTCCTGGCTGATAATTGGTACTCGCTCTCATACCTGTACTTCGGCCCATTGGGGACTGTGACGGTCATCGGCGTAGGGCTTATTATCAGCATACTCTCAGGTATGAGACATTCCGACATGTGAAGGACACTGCATAATGCAATCATTGTTCAGAGTAACTGATGTTTTCTAAATTTGTGTCTCCAAGGGGGCAGACAGACGAAACTGCAGCCTGGACTCATGCTATCAAAAGAGGATCTCACCTGCTACAAAGCCTACAGTGTATTTAAAGAAAAAGTGAGTATACATTTTATTGTGTGTGTGTATATATACATATTGACATATATACTCACATTATTCCCATAACTTTTTCCATTTGAATTATTTGCACTTAAAGGTTTTGGGCAGTTCGGGTAAGCTTGACCTGGTGCAGGAGCTGGAGAAATCTTTTGGAAAAACAAACCTCGCTTTCTGTGATGTAGAGTTATCTACTCAAACACTTCCTTAAAACACCATTAAACTGAAAGGTCTTTAAATAAACATACATACATACATGCCTATTAAGAAACATGTCACTTTCATTAAAATTAACAGCTAAATGTAACAAAGATGTAGTAATAATAAAAAAGATATGTTTATGTCCAAATCTGTTATAGTGCAACACATCAGATACAGATTTTCAAAAACTTTTGTGAGACGTATAGTCTGGCACTTGTGACAGAAAACATCATTGATTAATGCTCTGGTTCGTAATAGCGTTTCTTCATAGCTCTGTATTTCCTGAGGAAATAAAGTGCCTCGAGTTCTTTGATCACAAATTCTCCACGGTCAATCAGCTTTTGGATTTTCTCAGGATCGGTGACGTCTTTGTTCTTCATGAAAGAGGTTTTAAGACGCTCCCTGAAGTATGTAGTGCCTTTTGGATATTCCCGTCCAAGATACAAAAGCTGCAGAAAAGAAATGAATAACCAAAGCAATGTGTACATTATAACAATTTTACTAATCTTCTTTGTTTATTTTGTGACTCTGCTGCCATGCAATGTTGTGTCTAAAAATCTGACATTAAGTACCATTGAACAATATTTCATATTAAAAGATCAGATCTTACAAGAAAGCAGAAGGAAACTGTCAGAAGATGATACTTACATTTTTGTATAATCTGATCACCTCTCCTCTCAGGGGATTCGTCATTTTAACTTCTCTCTCTTGGTCCTGAGAATAAACCTAAAACAGACGAAGAACAAACAATAATACACAACAATATATTATATCCAATAACATCCAACACACAATAATGTAGACTGAAATTCCCCTTGCAGTCTATATATGCATTTATATTGGTTATGGTAACGTTAGTTATAAGTTAACAGGGTACTAAAAGCCGACGTACTGAGAGGAATACATATTGTTCAGTTGGGTAAGAAATATGCTGCTTTAGTACAGTGTTTGCTCACCTACAAGATCATGACAGAGGTGTTTGCCAGGACGTGCAGGGGAAATGCCAGTCTGGAGGACTCTGGAACTGCTCTGGAAGAAGCGCGATGGCTGCTTTTCAAAATAAAAGCCATGTCGCATTTTTCAAAATAAAAGTAATTTAACTCGATTTTTTTAATTCCATGTTTTTATATCTTCAGCAAGAATTTGAGATCACAGACAACATTATTTCAAAATCTATTTTTACTGAACAATATCCATAAACACCACAATATAATCACTTTCAAAATAGCTTAATCCGATCCAAAATATTGTCCTATGCATATACCAATCCCCAACACAAACACAAATCCCCAATCAACATGAAAATATACTTTACATTCTTCTTACACGCCTCTCTTCATAATTATACACAAAATATAAATAGACTTTGGTCCTATTCTTGGAATATTCTCTGCAGTAAACCATATAGTGTCATGTCATTAAGGAAAACAGTACAGTGTTCCCAACGGTTATCCAGATGAATTGCAGCTCTTCTTCCTGTACAGAAGCAAGTAGGCCGTGGCTTTTCTAGAACGGTATACAAAATTATAATCAAAAACTGGAAGATGTTGCAAAGTGAATAAAGTAATAATTATTTAGCAGGTCTGTGTTTTTGTCGTTCTCTTTTAAAATGTCTGTGACAAGATGACTAGTAGGTCAATAATTACCCTTTATATGTGTTCTGCACGTCTGCCCATGTGACCTGAGACAAATGAATCAAAATTATTACTAAAATAAATATCAGTCTCAATACAATCTAAGATCCTTCTGTTTCTAGTCAGGCTTATCTCTTACTGGTCGCACGGAGCAGTCATCAGCATAGTACCAATTCTGGCCCTGATCTGGCCTGATGTAGGCAGTGTAGTGACCAAACATAGCAGATCCTATATGAACTATTAGTGAATAGAGACTGTAATGCTCATCAGCCCTGGGAGACTCCTTCGCAACCTAAAACAAGGATACAACAATTTGAGCATTTAATATAAATTTATTATTGTAATGACTACTATTATTCTTTACAAAATATATACTACACATGCATTTTCTGATTGTCCTGCAGCAAAAACGCCTGTGCTAAAATTTTCAGGGAAGGTGACTTTGCTGTAGAGTTTCTCGGTGAAGCCACGATCGTTTCTGAATCTTTTCAAGTGGACACACAGGATCAGAGGCAATGAGATGAGTTTCAGTCCCTACATGACAAAACAAAATTTAAATAATAATCAAACAATTAACTCAAAAGAGTCATGCATTGTATCGTGTGCTGAAATCAAGTTAAAATTTGGTAGCACTTTATCATTCATATACTTATTATAGAATTGCAATAACTAGGTACAGTACTAACCCTGAACCAAACATTACCTTAACCCATGTTACCTTATACCCGGTATTTTCTTCGGTAAGTACACTGTAAGTAGGCTACATGTAAGTGCACGCACTGTAAAATAAAGTGCAACCTACAATCTTACTTGAAATTGCCATCTTACAGCATAAAATAACCAGTAAATTTACATTTCTTATGTAATTATGGAATATTGCACAATTTATTGTAATTGATTAATGATCTGTTCACATCATTCTTTTTTTTTTATTATTCATGTGCATTTATAAGCTTTAATCAGACTAACTTCATCTCCCTCTTGCATCTCTACTCTTCTCTGATGCGTGACAACCTGTCAATCACATGAGATTGACCAATAGCAACCCACAACCATCCAAACAGGACCCAGTGGACAAAATCCAGTCCTGCCCTATATGTGTTGTTTAAGAATTTTTTTCACTTCAATATACTGTATGTCAGAATAGAGAAGAAAAGACTATTGCAACTTACCTGTTGATATAAAACATTTCTAAACTGTCAAAAATGTACGTTACGAAATATTATATTGTTTCATAAAGGCAAAAAAAAAAAACTAAAAGCACGCACATGAGTGGACGGCTGCTTCTGTTCACACTGGTTACAGTGATGCTCCTCACCATTCACCAGCTTTTGAAGCTGGAAATAAGAGTTTATGCAGCTATCCTGAAGAACATAAGAACAATACAATGGTATTACTGATGTACTGACAAAACATAATTGATAAATATATAACTTGTTTACCAGGGTGTTTCCACTTTCACCGATTGCCAAAGGAAGGCTGAAAAGAGAGCTGGGCTCTCGTTGAATGAATGAGCATTGTGAACATTGCACCTGTGTCTCCACCTTTATCTCATAGAGACTGCGGATTTCCTGAGCCTAAAAGGATGAAGACATTAACATATAGAATTGAATATTCTCATTTGCACAGTTCACACTAAACAAAATCTGTACACATCTATTTTTAATGCAAACCCACCAAGGAAAGATCAGGCATCTGTTTCTGGCTGAGATTGAGGATAATGTGGAATATTTCATCCGCATCCTGTTGAGTGTGTCCTACAGCGCAAAGCAGAATACACTCAGAATGACACTATTTTCACAAGTACCATTTTAGGGTGATATGATGCATACGGCGGATGGCGTGACAGTAGAGGCTCTCCAGGAAGTCTCTGTGCGGAGCAGGATGGGATTTATCCCTCATGGCTAGCAGGGCATTCTTTAACTGCTGTGGGATGTTACTCTGTTCGATCCCATCAGGAGGAGACCATCTTTAAATGACAGGCATTTTTAAAAATGATTTAGCATGTCTTAGTATGGCTATTTTTTAAGTGTGCAGCATATTCAATAGATAATGGAGCTTTACTTGTTCAGTATGTCCAGTAGTTCAGTGGTGGCAGAGAAGGACTGAAGCAGAGAATTAACACAACAGGACAGACTGTAGTTGAGAAGGCCTCTCACTTCTGAAACATCAAATCATATTTAAGATAATTTTGTTATCTCTTTTGAGTGTGTGGTTTAATGCGAGTTTGCTGTTAGCTCTGTTGACTTACCATAATCCCTGGAAAAGCTGTATGATGTGAAGAGGCTGATTAGTCGATAAGCCATTTTACTCAAGAACTCTCCCATTCAGACACAGTAGGCTATGACAGCTTCTCAGTGGTGGACACAGTTAGCGTTAAACTGCGCATTAGTTGATAAAAATCTGAACTAGGTTTAGGCAATATTTACCTTCCTCGAGATACTTCATATCCCGGTTTAGCATAACAGTCAGTGGAGTAGTTTCAGACATAAACGGCTGGTTTTACTTTCACTTTCAGTTCACGCGTCAGTTTCTGTCAGTCACGGTACGAAACTAACACGCAGTTTAGAATACAAGATTAGGCAACATTTTAAAACAACTTTTAGTAACACAGTTTACAATAAGGTCTTATTAGTAAATGTTAGTTAACTAACAATAGATAACGAACTATACATACGTCATTTGGTTCACGCTAGTTCATAAAAATACAATTGTTATTTCATGTCAGCTCATCGAATAATTTTTAAATAATATTAACAGATGCAAATTTTGATTTTAGTTATGTTTACATTTTTATTAACTAAGATTAATAAATGCTTTAGAATTATTTTCATTGCTAGTTCATGTCAATGTAGTTAACTAACAAATGGAACCTAAAGTGTTACCCAACTTTTATTTTTATTATTATTAACAAACATTAATCACTTACATTTTTAAAACCAATAGAAATATCGGGAAATTCTAATACACATTTTTAGATATAGGCTATTTATATTTGAATGCACATAAACCTCTTATTCTTAATTTAATAAAATAACATTTTAAAAATACATATTAATAAACATTTAATTAACAGTTTCTTAAGCCTTAACAGTGACACACATACACTCACCATTCAATTTCTCATTAATGCATTATGCAATTATCTAATCAACTTCAATGCATTTAGGGGTGTGGTCCTGGTCAAGACAATCTCCCGAACTCCAAACTGAATGTCAGAATGGGAAAGAAAGGTGATTTAAGCAATTTTGAGTGTGGCCACACACTCAAAATTGTCAAAAGTTTTAGATCAGTCAGATGTTTTATGTTTTTAAATGAAGTCTCTTCTGCTCGCCAAGGCTGCTTTATTTAATTAAAAAGAAAACGACAAACAGTAATATTGTGAAATATTATGACATTTTAAAATGACTGTTTTCTATTTTAATATCTTTTAAAATGTAATTTGAAAGCTGAATTTTCAACATCATTACTGTTGCTGATTACACATCAGTTTTCAGTGTCACATGATCCTTCAGAAATCATTCTAATATGCTGATTTTATGCTCAAAAAACATAAATTATTATTTTCAATGTTGAAAACAGTCGTGTACCATCCCCCCCCCCCCAAAATTCTGATGAATAGAAAGTTCAAAAGAACAGTGTTTATTTAAAATATAATCTTTTCTAACATTATAATGTCTTTACTGTAGCTTTTGATCAATTTAACTCATCCTTGATGAATAAAAGTATTTTCTAATTTCTTTCCCCCAAAAATAAAAAATAAATTCTTACTGACCCCAAACTTTTGAATGGTAGTGATTAATGTTACAAAAGCTTTGCATTTCAGATCAATTCTGTTCTTTTGAACTTTCTATTCAAAGAATCCTGAAATAAAAATGTAAAAAACTGCTTTCAACATGGATAATAATCATAAATGTTTCTTGAGCATCATATTATAATCATTTCTGAAGGATCATGTGACACTGAAGACTGGAGTAATGATGCTGTAAATTCAGCTTTGATCACATAAATTACACTTCACTATATATTCACATAGAAAACTGCTGTTTTAAATTGTAATAATATTTCACAATATTACTGTTTTTTTTATTTAATTTTTTTTATCAAATAATTTCAGCCTTGGTGACCAGAAGAGACTTCTTTTAAAAACATAAAAAATCTTACCGATCTAAAACTTTTGACCGGTAGTGTATACAGTGGTGCTCAGAATTAATGGTACCCCTGGTAAAAATAGTAAAAAATGGCTATAAAAAATAAATCTGCATCGTTTATCCTTTTGATCTTTCATTAAAAAACTTGGTAAAATTCTAACCTTTCATTGAAGTAAAAGAATTGAAAGTGGGGGGGAAATCACATTATAAAATAAATATTTTTTTCCAAAACACGTTGGCCACAATTATTCATACCCCTAGAATTTTTTATGAATAAAATATCTATGAAGTATATTCCCATTAATATTTACCTTTTTTAGCACACCAGGGTGACTAAGAACATGAAATTGTCCAGCTATGACTTCTTGTTTCACAGGAGTTTAAATATGAGGAAGCACAAAGGCCAAATTCCCTTCATCATTCATCACAATGAGTAAAACCACAGAACATGGTTCTGATGTGCATCTAAAGATTGTTGAGCATCACAAAATAGAAAGTGGATGTAAGAAAATAGCTAAAGAATTGAAAAATCCCATTTTGACCATCAGGGCAATAATTAAGAAGTTATAATCAACTAAAGATGTTACGATTCTGCCAGGAAGAGGACGTGTGTCTATATTTTCTTAATTGACGGTGAGGATGAAAGTTTGAGTGGCCAAAGACTCTTCAAGGATCACAGATGGAGAATTGCAGAGATTAGTTGAGTTTTGGGGGTCAGAAAGCCTATTAAAAAAAAAATCAAAAAACCCATACATCACCACATGTTGTTTGGGAGGGTTTTAAGAAAAATGCTCCTCGCTCCTCCAAATACAAACTCTAGCATATTCAGGTGTCAGACACGACTGGATCTTTAAACAGCGCAGGGTTCTGTGGTCAGATTAAACTAAAAAAAGAGCTTTTTGCCAGCAAACACGCTAGATGGGTTTGGTGCACACAAGGATAAAAAGTATCCCATGTGTACAATTTAATATACCGTTGGATCTTTAATGTTGTGGGCATATTTTTCTGCTGGAGGTCCTGGACTTCTTATTCAGATACATGGCATTGTGGATTCTATCAAATATCAACAGATAAAAAATCAAAACCTGAGGCCTTCTGCTAGAAATCTTATAATGGGCCGTGGTTGAATCTTCGATCAGGACAGCGATCCAAAACAAACATCAAAATCAACACAAAAATGTGTTAGGGAGCACAAAATGAAGCTTCTGCCATGACCGTCCCAGTTCCCAGACCTGAACCATATAGAAAATGAGTGGGGTGAACTGAAGAGAAGAAGCATAAACATGAATCTGGGAATCTGAAGGATCTGGAGAGATTCTGTATGGAGGAATAGTCTCTGATCTCTTGTCAGGTGTTCTCCAAACTCATCAGGCATTATATAAGAAGACTCAGAGCTGTTATCTTGGCAAAAGGAGATTGCAAAAAGGTATTTAATAAAAGGGTATGAATAATTGTGGCCAACGTGTTTTGGAGAAAAACATTTATTTTATAATGTGATTTCCCCCCCACTTTCAAATCTTTTACTTCAATGAAAGGTTAGGATTTTGCCAATTTTTTTAATGAAAGATCAAAAGGATAAACGATGCAGATTTATTTTTTATAGCCATTTTTTATCATTTTTACCAGGGGTACCATTAATTCTGAGCACCACTATATATATATATATATATATATATATATATATATATATATATATATATATATATATATATATATATATATATATATATATATATATACACACACACACTACCGTTCAAAAGTTTGGGGTCGGTGAGATTTTTAAAGTTTTTAAAAAAAGTCTCTTCTGGTCACCAAGGCTGCATTTATTTTATTAAAAATACAAAACAAACCCAGTAATATTGTGAAATATTATTTCAATGTAAATCAGCTGTTTTCTATGTAAATATATAGTGAAGTGTAATTTATGTGATCAAAGCTGAATTTTCAGCATCATTACTCCAGTCTTCAGTGTCACATGATCCTTCAGAAATCACTATAATATGATGATTTGATGCTCAAGAAACATTTATGATTATTATCACAGTTTAAAACAGTTTTGCTGCTTCATATTTTTGTGCAAACCGTGATTCATTTTTTTTCAGCATTCTTTTAAAGTTCAAGAGAAAAGCATTTCATTAAAAAAGAAATATTTTGCATTATTATAAATGTCTTTACTGTCACTTTTGATCAATTTAATGCGTCCTTTTTGAAGAAAAGTATTAATTTCTTTAAAAAAAAAAAAAAAAATCGTACTGACCCCAAACTTTTGACCGGTAGTGTATATCCACTAAAGTTGCATGTACAAGTACAGATGCACAGGAAATCAAAAATTCACATATACATTTTATTATATAATTAAAGTACATGTGATCTGCATTAAATATTTATCTTAAGATTAATTTCTCTTTGATACAATTCATTGATTTACTATAACTATATTCACCAACAATTTGAGCAAACACAGGATCTATAAAGTATTACAATTTTGAATGGCAACATTTTCTCACAGTTCAACTCAAGTAATTCTAACTTCTGTTGTTGGCTCTGTAATAAGGTCCAAACATGGTGTTCCACGTCTGCTGAAGGAGTCTATGCAGCTGGAGCAACCATGGGAAAGCTGAGGGAAGAGCTGAGACCAGAGCATTATTTCAGAACAGGCTATAGTCAGTCATTATCAGAGTAATTATTAAGAATGCACTGCATAAAGATATGCCTCTACCTGGGTCTATACGGACGAGAAGAAGATACAGCAACATCAAAGCCAGAAAAACTCTGTGCATAGAGATGGATCTAATTCTCACACTGGCTACTGAGAGACCTCGGTATAACAGCCTCATTATAGAATTCAGCCGCTGGGTTGATCTCTCTGTCAATAACACATTGTTGAATCCATTATTTGCAAAAATATTCTACAATAAAAATGAATTATATACTTTGAATCTAAATATACTGAACAGAATTTGTTAGAAATATAGCATTTTGACTATAAACAAATAAATAAAAGAAAATCACCTTGTTCTGAAGTACTAGTTGTTGCCACCACTGCTACAGATTCAGGATTTGAATTGGATGCTGCTGCATTTTTCTCATTCTGAATGTCTACTAAACTACAGACTGCTTGTCTCTGTTCATCACTGAATGCCACCCGACCCACATCGCTCTCCAGGATTTCCAGAGCTTCAGTCGTGTGACCCATCGGAACCAGTATGTGAAGAAAATACAGCTCAGCCACAGTGCTGAAGCCTGATTGGGTCATGTTACCAGAGGAGTGCAGCCAATCACAGACCGCATCCTTCATTACAGCCTGTTTACCCACTTTCACATAGAGTAGAATGCTGTGAAACAGAGTTAATCTACATTAGGTGCTATCTAGTGGTACTTCACCCACATTCAAACTGATATTTAATGTCATTTGTGAGATTAAATGGCAGAATCTTCTTACCACATTTGAATAATCTTGGCAGGAATTTTCTCTGTTTCTCCATACTGCTGCAAAACCCATGCCAGAACTCCACGCCACTGATTGAGCTCAGCCAGTGCTTGAATCCCCACTATTGTCAAAGCTGCTTTCAGTTCTGCATACTTGAAGCTGTGGGGACAAAAAATTTGTATGAGATTAAAGATGATAAATTAATGAATCATCATTGTGTTCAAAGATGTTAACAGTCAGTTTAACTCACCAGCAGTGCTGGGTATGTAATCAGATTCCAAATAATTAAGCATTGTAATTAGATTATATTACATTTTAAAACATTAGTATCTAATGAACTCCTGACAAACACATTAATTATTATTTGAATAATCACTCAGGGAGTCATTTAACTATGCATTACTGTCTTTCAAACCTTAAAACCAATTACCTTAAATGTGTAATGTAATGGATTACGTTACTAACTACAATTTTTGTTATGTAACATTTTGGAATCAGTAACCATCTACAATTTGTAGGGACCGTCATCTACCCAGCACAGCTCACCAGTTTTCCTCTTGTTCTGCAGAAGAGACCAAACTCTCAAGCCCTTTCTCGCATGTGTCCAGAGCAGCCTGAAAGTCTTTCTTTATCATTAAATATTCAACGGCAGCGTCCACTGGAGAGGCAAACGGACACGCGGACGGGCTGGCCAGCCGAACCGAGGCCGAAGCACGACCGCCCGCCAGAGACACGGACGAACTGCTCCTCATAACGGACTGCTATTGAGCTTTTAGTGCATTGCAGACTTAATATCGAAGTAATAAATAATTTCGAACAATCCTAATCTAAACTCTCAATGTCATTAATTCGTCTAAACACTACACGTGGATCATATCCAGTTTGTAAACAAAAACAGTTAAACGTTACACAGCGCCACTTCCGCAACAGAGGACCGGGAAAATGCCCGTCAAATTAAAAGTTTATTACTAAAAAGTTAAAGGTCTACAAAAAAAAGTAATAATAACAAATAAAACAATTATAATAATAATAAACAATTTTTTTAAAAAATACATAAAATCTATCTTTTAATTCAAGTTGTCATGACATGGGTATTTTACAATTATTTTAATATATTCCTGGAGGTTCACTTTGTTAACCTTCCTTCGGATGGTTTATATATGTCTGAAATGATCCGTTTTTAAGGCATGGGTCCTTTAAGTCTTGTCATGGCCACTGTTATGATTGGCTATAGGAAACAGTATGATCACCCACTTGCAAGCAAGCGAGTTTTGTGAAAATATCCATTATTTAAAGATAAAGCATTATGAAATCATTTACTTACGGCTTGTGATGCAGCTGCTGTCAGGTCCAATACAGTTTCATGTTTCACGTTTTTTTTTTCAAATTGTCCATTACACTGTGCCTTGTTTACAAAAAAAAAAAAAAAAACGATCCACGCAATCCAGGAAGCCATTAAAATAAACCATCCACTTTTTTCTGACACTGGGATTCTAGTGAAGTCTGTACTGATGCAAACAAGCTGTTTAAATTGGACGTGAAAAAGCAGATGTTCGTTCATTCATCATTTGTCCTGTCGACAGACTCAAGTGCGTGAAGCATGTCAGAAACTGAATATGCATCTGTATACTGTATCCAGTGTCAGTGATTGTATTAATAGGTTCTATTTGATTTTAATGTGACAACACTTATATCCAGTGTAAATAAATGTCATGTCGTTAAGTGACTGAATGCCAGTGGGTGATGATGTATTCATCAATGTCTTGTACTGGAGGCAGTCAGACGCAAATGTATTTGACGCATATATCCCTCAATATCAAAACAAGAAATTTTTTAGAATAATTAAATAAATGCTTTGTTTATAATGAGGACAATTTATGCTATTAAACTTGCAGAATGTTTTAATGGTATGAAGACCTCTTATGTTTTAAAAGTTCAAGGTAAATTTGATTTCTTATGCCATGACCCCGTTAAATGTCAAGACAGTGAAATATCACAAATGGATGCATGGTAATTATGTAGACCAATTTTTTAATTTTATCTGATGATTTTTACTCATTTGTTATATATTTTATAAATACATTTTAGACTTCCTCCTTTGAAAAAAAATATTGATAATATAAAAATATTAAAGATTATTGTTGCAAACAAAATGTAAACAAATGCCATTTGGAAGATAAATTTAAGTAAATAATACACTGATGTCCAAAAGAATACAAAGGTACTTTCATTAAATAAGGCTAGGGACGTCAAAATTACATCTTTAATTCTTTACTTCTAAAGTGTCCATATATTAACTGATCATGATTCATCAAATCATGATTTCCCAAATCTTATCAACCGTGTACTGACAACAAAACAAATAAAAATGTTACTGTTTCGTTTAACTCATGGTCTATGTTCACTTATTGGCAACTTCTGCATCTGTCAGAAGAAGCTGACCTCTGTCAATCAATAATTTCATCAGTCCTTTCCTTCGCCTCCATGTCACCCTCATCCCATAGTCTTTCTCAGGCGTGTCCTTCACCAGGATGCTTGTGTTCTCGGTTCGTGGAGGAGTTTTTGGCTGATTTGAGGAGAAAAGGAGATGTTGAACATTGGTTTGAGAAGTGCTTGAAAAGTGTGGCATTTCTGGCGTCTCTACATTTGTTGGTTCTGGAACTGTGGTTGTGTTGGGTGTTGAATGGAATCTTTATTCATTCCATTTCCATTTATAAGGAATGTAACGCATGTACGCCTGGAGGTAGCAGATGCAATACGTCCAGCCAACTTCCTCTTCACCCCTTTTCGAGGAAACTGAGTTCTTCTTGAGGTTTCTTGAAGTTCCCTGCGATGACCGTCTAAAGAGACGAGCCTATCATTCTTCGTCCATGAACTACGAAGGTTTTCACGGCCTGTGGTTGCATCAAAGGACAAGGGAGTATATTTGCAGACCCCTTGTTTTTCTAGCTGGAGGTAAACCCAAAACTGACACCTTGTTTGTGATTTTCATAGCTGCCTGGTGGTTAGCTCTCTTCCCTCGACTAACCGTCGTGGTCTCAAGTGAATTAAACTGTGGAGACACCTATAAACAAAGAGTATGCATCAGTTTATAAAAAAGTCTTCACTCATAACATTAAAGTAAGGGTTGCAAAGCATGCACATACCCAAGAGGTACATGGTGCACCACTTTGCTGTTGTTTTTCAGATATAAATGTCCTGGGATGAATGGCACTCCGTAGTTGTGGTCCATATTCATGCTTTGGTCCATTGATGGGCGCCTCGACAAACAACAGCTGAGACTTGTGCGGGTTCAACAGTCTCTTCTTATGTGAAGTGCGTGGCATTAGAAGACATGATATGCTGCATTAAAATGAAAACAAAATCACATGAGGCAGAGAAAACAACTAGCCTAACCTTACTACTACTACTGTTCTGACAGTGCAATGCAGTGTCAAGCAGGGAGACACCTTGTTAAGACAGATACTGACTAATATAACATTTGGGGGCCTTAAAAGCCTTAATACTCATGCCAAACGTCTTATTTAATCTTATTAGCATGTTATCATATGTTTCATGCATTCTACCTCGACATACAGTCAATGATGGTGGTTGCAATTCATTGAACTATAGAGATCGCTAAGACATGTGACCAACTGGGCGGCAACGTCATCAGAACGCAAAGAATTATGGGTATGTTTGGCCAGTTTACACAGAGTTTAGATGGGCTGGCATAGCAGGCTTGCTTTCTGGCATGAAAAAAATAAAACAGTAGTGTGAAAAACATATTATAATCCTACAAAATGCAGCGGGCTAAAGATAACATTGTCGGACCATACCGCCTAAAACTAAATCCTAATGCAAAGACGAGATATGAGGAGAAAATAAAGGAAATCAAGGGACTGGATCCTTATGAGTGAATGGTCAGGAGACGTCAACCTGTTGCCCAACTTCCAGCACCCATATACAACTACATGATATGATATGAGATATATATAAATCAGACTTGACAATATTCTCAATTACAAAAAAATAAATAAAATGCACAAACGTATGACAAATCTACACACGCGAAGTTTTCAGTAACTTCAAGTCGCAAGTTTAAGCACCACACTCATCGCGCTCTCTGTCATCTATCTGCATGCAGTCAGAATTCATGTCAAGATTGCAATCCTGGAGTGTGTGTGTGTGTGTGTGTGTGTCCGCGAGAGGGTGCGGGCGCGAGCGGAGAGAGAGAGAGAGAGAGAGAGAGAGAGAGAGAGAGAGAGAGAGAGAGAGAGAGAGAGAGATAGACCGGCTTATGAGTGACGACGGACGGAGGACAGAACCACTAAACATTCAAACGTAGCCTATATGGTTACACTTTAGATCTGTGATATTAGTCTGATTTTATTTTAGATTTCGGCTTCCAAAGATTATATATTTGAGGTATTTGAGAGAGAGACGCGATCGACTGGTGGAAACATAAAACATACTCCGTCATTTTGTTCATAACAGGACATCATTCAAACAGAACTGCAAAGTGTTTAATTATATTTGTGTACACTCGCAATAAAACACAACATTGTGCTTTTGTCACACTCTAAACTCTGCTGCTATCCATGCCAGGCATTCGTCGCCTTTTTGTCACCTCTGAAACATGGCTTGTAGTTATTATTTTTCCACGCTGGAAAACGATAAAAGGATTTTCCGTTATGAAGCTTTATGCCACTTCTATCGTGAGAACGACTTCTGCAGTTTACAACACAGCAGGTAGACGGAATCTTGTACACTGCGTTCTTCCCTCCATGCAATCAATACTGGCGCCTTCTGTTTGTGCCGCGGATCCCCAAAATGCTTTGCGTTCACCACTGGTAATACGTCACTGGTGACGTCACATTAGCAATCTCTATAGAGAAAGTTCGCACGTGGATAAAATACATGGCATGCAATGAAACCTTAGACGATACTCACGCATCGCATTGTATTTCTTCTTCTCATTCGCATTGTATTTTTTCTTTGGACCATGTAAATTTGACAAAGAGATTGATAAACCGTCTGCGTGTTTGTGGGAAAGTCCATCCCCCTTCACATAGTCCCGTCCCTCCAACAGAAGAACTAGAAGTGGCTTGAATGTTAGCTGGCCTAATAATGCTGTACCACAAGAGGCGGGACTTAGTGGCCCGGACGTTGTTTTTGATTGGTCAAGTAGGATGAGTCAAAATAGTATTTAGTATATTTATTTAGTGTGGACTTTTTTAAATTCCCATTATTATTTTTAATAAGTGTGTAAAATATTGATCAGACCGACGAAATATTAATCAGATATGACCAAAAATAGATCAGACTACATAACCTGTGTTACTTTTCTCAGCGGATCAGTCACATTCGTTTGTGATTATTGAATTAGGTTTTTTTAAGATTGCGGTAGCAGGTTTCCATCCAACAAATGGGGTAGAAATTCATAAAATTGTTGAATGTTCCAAGAAGAAAATGTCAGAATTTGTCAATCCGGGCCGCCGATCGCCCCCTAAAGGAATATACCTTACTGCACAGTAGAAAACAGCGACACTCGAGACTCGATGTCTCCGCCCATGTGTAGTCTCCATTGGGCACCGCGTGATCACGTGACACGGCTGTACCGCTCTGCGCCAAAATTCAAAATCTCACCAAATGCACACAAGAGTCTCCGGACTCCGGAGTCTTTCATTTACCCCATCAAAATACATTTGACCTCCCAGCACTGCCAGATTAACTCGAATAAACCACCGTCTGCATGGCTGACATGATATGAAGGTTTGATCCGCTTCGTATTATTTGATATGTGTCTTATTTTCAATGAATTAAACTGTAGGTGTACAGTAGGTTAGTTGGGTAACGTTAGACGAATCACTAGGCCGCATGTCAGATAATAAAGGAAGTTCGTTTATAATTTAATAAGTAAGTGTATTAATTATATCTATTCATTTTAAGACAATAATAATATTTAATGTGTTTTAAAACATCCATCTAAGCGAATAACGTTATAACTTAGATAAATAATAAAATATGAGCAAATTATTTTACAGACCTTGCCTTGCACAAAAACTTTAGTTTCGGAATGATCTGTCGTCATTATGATAACAAGTAAAACAATACAGTACATCAGATCAAAAGTAATCAGTTTGTAACGGTATTTTATTTTCTAGAACTAGATTCGTCATTGAAGAGTCGTTGGACAAAAAAGTCGTTTTATCAACAGACTTTCTTATCGGTACATTTGGACATGATCTGCAAATATATGATATTTCTATATGTTTTATTTATATTTTAACAAATGTGTCACTTTTGTTTTGTCACGTAATCTGATTTTGATTCAAGATGTATTGTTATTTTGTTGTTTGTATGATTCATATTCGCGCAACTGTAGCGAAGCTTTCAGTTTTTGTAGTCGAGTAACTAACGTTAGTTCCTATATACTCTGTATTTAAAATTAAAAATTTATCAAATGTTTATGGTTTATGTTGTTAGACAGGCATCAGACAGATCCATTTGCTGTGAGCAAACAATGAGAGAGAGCCCAAGGAGACCCATCATCCTGAAGAGGAGGAAGCTGCCATTTCAGAAGAGTGAATCTGATGTAGGGTGTGATGAGGAAGATGGGCCGCGCTCCCAGACCACCCTGACCCCGACCCCGACCCCATCCACCGCCCGCTGCTTCCCCGATGGCATCCGCATCATGGACCACCCCACCATGCCGGACACACAGGTGGTGGTGATACCGAAAGCAGCAGATCTGCAGAGTGTCATCAGCGCCCTGACAGCCAAAGGGAAGGAGTGCGGGCCTCAGGGCCGAAACAAGTTCATCCTGCTCAGCGGCAGCACCAGTTTAGAGGAGAGCAAAACCCTTGGGTGTTTTTCTACAGAACCTGGGGCTGATCTTGGGAAAGGTGAGGGACATGACTAAGAGCATGTTTGCAAGTTATTTATGTTGTGAGGAATGTAAGATGACTGTTTCTTTTTTTATTGTTGTTTACCCATGACAATAGTGAAAAAGGAGACTGAGTGCTACCCGCTTGATGATAGTCTGACGAACATCCAGTGGCTGGGAAAAATGAGCTCTGATGGACTCGGACCGGAGTCGAACCAAAAATGCCCTAGCAAGGACAATCCAAGTGATTGTAATCAGGTACACAACATTAAAGACGGCATGAAATGAAAATATATATTCTAAATGCATGTATCTTATTGTGAAGAATTAATCAGTGCACATGTTCTATATTTTTTTAAAATGTATCACGTTTTATAAAAAAGTATTATGAAAATGTTTTGAATAAACTATTTTAAAGGGTTAGTTTACCCAAAAATGAAAATTCTGTCATCATTTAGTCACCTCATGTCCTTCCAAACCCGTAAGACTCTTGTTTATCTTACGGAACACTAATGAAGATCTTTTGGATGAAATCTGAGAGCTCTCTGTCCCTCCATTGACAGCTACGCTACTGACACTTTGACGCTTCAAAAAGTTTACAAAGAGATAAAACTAATCCATATGAATTGAGCGAGTTAATCCAAATTTTCTGAAGAGACTCGGTTGCTTTATGAAGAACAGATTTAATTTAGGCTTTTATTTACATGCAGAAGCTCAAACGTGCTGCAGTGCGTACACACAAGAATGAACCTCATTGGTCCTCGCACGTTCTCGCATGCTTGAGCTTCTGTTTACCACAATTGATGTGTGAGCTGATGGATGTTTATATGTGCATAACAGCCTGAATTCAGTCTTTTCATCATCAAAGCGGTAGTCCAATGAAGGGCAGAAAGCTCTCAGATTTCATCCAAAAGATCTTAATTTGTGTTTCCGAAGATGAACGAAAGTCTTACTGTTTTAGAACGAAATAAGGGTGAGTAATTAATGACAGAATTCATATTTTTGGGTGAACTATCCCTTTAAATGTTTACAATATGTGTTTAGAAGAAATAGTTTGAAAAAAGTACTATTTTAACTCTATTTTGGCTTTGTTCGAAGTATCATGACATTAGTGTCGTGTATCGAACGAATCGTGATATCAGTGTATCGTTATACCCCTAATGATTTGCTTTTTTTAAATGACATTTTATAAAATTGTTTGTTTCTTTCCTCTTCATTCAGCTGCCCAAATGTCCAGAAAAAGAGAAGGACCCTCTGTCCGAGAGACCCCCGTATTCCTACATGGCAATGATTCAGTTTGCTATCAACAGCAAGAATAACAGACACATGACCCTGAAGGAAATTTACAATTGGATCGAAGACCATTTTCCATATTTCAGAAATGTCGCAAAACCTGGATGGAAGGTAGCGTGTAAAGTGAATTCATTTTCAGTTTACACAAATTTCTAATATATGATGTCTGAGAGTGATTTGATTTGTGTTTTTTTAATTAGAATTCCATACGTCATAATCTCTCACTGCATGACATGTTTGTGTGCGTGAAACATCTCCTGATGGCAAGATCTCCTATTGGACGATTCGACCGGAAGCAAACCGCTGTCTCACTTTGGACCAGGTTTACAAGGTGTGTATTAATACAAATCACACTCTCGCTTTTTTAAATCCCAGTCACTTACAGTGCTGCTTTGTCCATATGTGATTTTGTCCTTTCAAATGTGGTCATCTCTCATTTCCTGGCTCATCCCACAGCCTTTGGTTGACCCAGTGATCCCCACTTGCCCTCAGACCACACAAGTTGGTTACCATCAAGTAAGATCCCCTTTCGTTCTCTAAATCATCCTCTCACGGGCAGATCGACAGGGACCAGCCTATCTACTTCTGCAGGAATCAGTTATTTTATTTCAGGGAGATTCAGACAGACAGAAGGAAGCACGTTCAGCTCGAGATCATCGCTTGTTTTGTTCCTTTTATCATCTAAGATTCCTTAGAAAGACAGACAGCCTTGACGCCGTAGCTATTTTGAACGTCACACTTGGAACAAATGTAAACAAATCCTCTTTGTTCCCGTAGCAACAGAAGAGAGGTCCCTGGGGTTGAAGAAAGCGATACCCATCGCCGGTAGCACAGGTAAGTGTTGGGCTGGATGAGAGAGATGAATGTCTCAGAGCACATGAGTCTGTTTCCTGACGGTCCTTTATTTCCGCTCGCCCTCAGAGAGAAAGATGAAGCCTCTTCTGCCTCGGACTGACTCGTACCTGGTGCCCATCCAGCTTCCTCTGGGTCAGTCACTCTTCCTGCCCTCCTCCAGTCCCGTGTCTATCGCCACTCCTCCACACACTAAAAGCGCTTCCATTCCCAGCTCCAGCAGTGCGAGCAAGAGGGTCCGGATTGCTCCTAAGGTAAAATTTTGTCCGTGCAGTCAGTATCCCTGTACACACGAGTATGCGTGATCGCAAAAGTTAAAAGTGAGCTCACATTCAAAAGTGATTTCAATACCTCACGTATTAATAGCGGCTAGCTGATCCCCGCAAATTATAGGCCTATACACAGAGTACGCGTGTTAATTGAAATTAAGTATACCTGGGCCTTAAATGGTTGATGGTAGTTCAAAATTAAACTTGGTCTTTTACAACAGAGAATTCATTTCTTGAGGAAAGCATTTCTTGTTTAACGCATGTGTGTCATGTAAGGTCTCGCAGAGTGACGTGAGCTCGGTGATGCTGTGTAACCCCGCCTCTCAGGGAATAAAGGAGGAGCCTGTGCTGTGTCTCTGACTCCTGTGGTGTCCGAAGCTCCCCCCCCAAAACCAGACAGCGAGAAAACAGTAGCTCCCGCCGCAAACAACGTCTGGTCCGGCCAGCCACTGAGGAACCCGTCCTGCTCTACCCCGACAGCACTCTCTTCGACTCAGGTGTAGTCTCCGACGTCTCCACCTTCCAAGACACTCAGGAGGCGGAGCCTGATCCGGAGCCCCTGCCCACCGGTAAACCCGACTTTGACAGCCCAAACAGAGAATACACTTTTAAAACGCCCATCAAGGGCAGCCACCCTTCCTCATCTACTCCCAGCAAGCCGCCCACAGTGCTGGAGCCTTGGAGGATCACTCCTGTAGGGAAGGGAGGTGTGTTGGACTTCAGCCCCATTCGAACGCCCAGCGGGCCACAGCTCACCCCACAGCGGCACGAACACACACACTTCAGTTTCAACAGCACACCGTTTAAGGAGCTGCCGCTTTTCAGCTCCCCTCGAGAGCTGCTCACCTGTGGCCGGCCCTCACCGAGACGCTCCACCCCGGCCTGCTCCAGAGAGCTGCTGCAGGTGGGCCTCGCCAACCGCTCGCTCACCGAAGGGTTCGTCCTGGACACCATGAACGACAGCCTGAGTAAAATTCTAGTGGATATCAGCTTCTCCGGCCTGGAGGATGATGATCTCGGCATGGCAAACATCAGCTGGTCCCAGTTTATCCCTGAGCTGAAGTGACTCCTGACTACTTTTATCTGAGCTGCTTAACTTCTTTCACTGCCTTTGACTCTTATTTACTTGCTTTTGATCTCTTCTATTTTTATAAGTATTTTCTTAATTTCTCTGCTAACAAATGTTGCTATTTCACTGCCTATTACTGTATGTGTTTGTGTTTTGGATTTATTTGCCTGTTAGTGACGAATGTACTTAGAGATAATTATTTTGCACAAGTTGTAATATATAAATGTAGTGTGTAAGAGAGAGAGAGAGAAAGAAAGAAAGAAAGACTGCGTGTGTTATAAGTGGACAAACAGATTTAACAGATTCATTCATTTACACTACCCAACTTTACATTCTTTTTTTGTTTTGTAATAATTTTGAACACCTTGGTTTATCCAGATAGATTGACGGTAAAAATGACACACAAAAAGAGATTTTTAAGAGAATTTGGAATATAAAATAAAACCTATGCAAATCCTTATATACGTTTTCTTAAAATGAAGGGTTGTTAGTTAATTGCAGATGGTCATGTAAGTGTTGCACTTTTTTACTGTTGTAGAATTTACCAGTCGTTTAGATGGAGTATCGAGCTGTTTATAACATCCTATAATGTGTGTTTTCATGGTTACAAGCATGTCTAATAGTGACTCATCTCTGCTGCTGCTTTTCTGCATTCATGTATTTTTGCTATTAAGAACAATTTAAGACACTTGTGTTCTGGATGTTGGATATGACCAAGATGAGTGTTCTAAGAGATTTTTGGTGCATTCCAAAGGTTTTAATGTGCATTTCCATGTATAGAGTGATTAGTAAGCATGCACAGTTCATACACTTAGAAGACTACCATCAAATGTAGCTGTTAATTCATGTCACATTATATTGTATTCTTCCAATGTAAAAACAACAACAACAAAAATAAATGTCAAAAAAAACAAAATACACAGTTGACAGATTGATGGTGTTAAAATTTTAACATGAGCATTAGAAATTAAATACAAAATCCTAAAAATATAAAAGTACATTCATGCACAGACATTTGAAAATCTGTCACTGCCAACTGCCTTGATACTTGGCTTTTGTAAGATTTCGAAGCTATTAATCAACTTTGACATTTCTCAGCAGTCAACCTTTTGGTAACATAAAAAGATCTGTCCCTCTGTCATTGAAAAAAAACAATAATAGGACATGTTTTGTGATTCTTGTGAAGATTGTATTGAAATATTAAAGTAATACCTGGCATTTTACTGAGCTATGAAAACATGCTTTGACCAGAAACTACAATCATCATTTCCAACAAAGCATACATTTGGTTTCTTCCTTCCTATTGTACTTATTTATTCAGAATAAAGGGATACTTTAAAAATGCATTTAAATGGAAATTAGAAAAATCCAGGGCACTTTTAATTCCTGTCTTGACACTGAATTTTACTAAAGAAAATGTGAGTTGTGAGTGGTGATTGATGGAATTGATAGTGCCAGGATGTTGCTTTGTGCAGTCACTACACTCAAAAAATAAAAAGAGGTTCTTTATTGGCACAAATGGTTATAGTAGTAAAAAGGTTCTTTTGATTATTAAAATATTCAAACTAAAAAAATAATGGTTCTTTTAAAGGAAAAGTTCACCCAAAAAATTAAAATTCTGTCATTTACTCGCCCTCAAGTTCTTTCGATAGCACTTTGACGCTTCAAAAAGTTAATTTGAATTGATATCAGATATGGTAAACGGAAGTACAAGGATGCTTGTTTGATATGCGAGAACCAATGAGGTTAATTCTCGTGTTACGCAGCACAATTAAGCTTCTGCAGGAACCAATGAGATTTGTTCTTATGCATCAAGCAAGTACAGTGAGCTTCTGTTTATGTTTACTGATCAAGGTTTATAAGTGATTTAAAGCCTAATAAAGCGATCAAGTCTTCAGAAAATTTGGACTAAACCGATTGATTCATATGGATTAGTTTTAAGATCTGTATATATGAACTTTTTGCAGCGTCAAAGTGATAGTTGTATAGCTGTCAATGGAGGGTGAACTAACCCTTTAAGAACTAATCACTGTAAGGTTCTTTGGGGAACCCAAAATTGTTATTCCTGAAAACCCCCTAATAAAACCGGGTGGTTAGGGGTTTGTTCAAATGAGCAATAGTACTAGCAAGCACCACTAAAATGTAAAACTTTGACGCCAATCGCAACACTCAGCGCATGAATTTAGCTGGTGTTTGGTGATGCTCCATCAGTAGGTCTGAACTTCCTGCTGAGCCACTTCCAGAAGAATCTGCATCTGTTGACTGAAATAATCTGCACACAATGAAGTTTAGGTCAGCGATTGGAGCCTTGACTAATCCAAGGAATAATTCTGAAGAATCACATTAAAATGAATGTTAAGCTTATGGATTCAATACATAAAGGTGCTTTGCAGTACTTACTGAAGGATTTTTTCCAGCGTTCAGGTATGTATGACTTCTTGACTGTCAGGTAATACACGGGTATTCCTGAGATGGTGAGGGCACAGCTGCCCCCCGTGTTCCAAGGGTCCGAATACAAGGACAGGCCCACGATGAAGAAACACACTATGGTAAAGACCACCGCAACTGCTAGAGGGACCTGAACACAGTCACACCAATATTTAATACATTCAGTGACAAATTCCTACTAATATATCAATTAATAAGCCATTTAAATGGACCTTGAACGGTCTGGGATGTTCTGGAAATCTGTAGCGGTGGATGATCATTCCCAAGGTCGCCATGGCAATGAAGAGCCAACGGGAGAACGACGCAAAGTTGATCAGTTGAAAGATCTCTCCTCTTGCCAACATGATGATGACCAGAGGATACTGCAAACATCATGGAGGAACATGATGATCATGGAGGAACCAGATATGGCTAGAGGGATGATGCATGTAATCTGGATTACAGATTCTAAAAAATAAGTAGGTTTGCTTGTAATTAGATTAGATTGCATTTTAAAATACTTTTAATCAGATTACAGTTACTCTTTTATTTATTACATAGCCTATTGCATAATGAAAGTAGACTAAATTATTCCAAATTAATTGATCCTCCCTAATTCTTATTTTGTTTTAAATTTACCAAGGTCTTATAAACCTACACAATTTTACTTGAAAGATTTTAAGTTATATTCCAACACATTCACAAGTTCACAGTTCTCTGATGTCAGTTAATGGTCATGACATGCAGGTAAACAAATAAAATATTTAATCTTTTTTAGTGTTAAAGTTATGTTTTTATTATAAAAGCAGTTCCTTTACAAACTTGTGAAGTTTAATGCACTTCATGTTGATGAAAACAAAGAATGGGATATATTTTGTATTTTTATGTCAATATAGTAAATTAATCATGTTCAAATCTATGTGATAAACAATGAATGAAGAGTAATCAAACATTAGTGTAATCTAGATTATGTTACTAACCACAAATTGTTATCATGTAATTTGTAATCTGTGATTGGACTACAATTTGTAAGTAATCAACACTCTTAAAAATAAAGGTTCGTTATTGGCATTGATGGATGAAGAACCTTTAATATCCTTAGAATCTTTCATTTTACAAAAGGTTCTTTATAGTGGAAAAGTTTCTTTAGATATTTAAAATGTTCTTTACACAATCAAATCTTTGGGAAAACAGAAAGGGTTCTTCTATGGCATAGCAGTGAAAACCTTTTGGAACCTTTATTTTTGAAAGTGTACTCAGTACTGGATGTGACTGTACCAGAAAAAGCACGGCTGGCAGCGGTGTTTGTCTGCGAATATGGATCATGGAGAAGATCACTGGAAAGTGACCCTCTCTGGCTCCCACGAACAACATCCTGCAGGAACAGAGTTACAAAATCTACACTTTTAACCGGTTAAAGTCAAAGCTATTAAACATAAATTTAGATGCAAAACTTTTTTTGCCTTTACGTTTCTGAGATGCTTACCTGGGTGAACCAAAAAATCCTCCATTAAGAGCTCCGAGGCAGGAAAGAGCGACTAATATGGGTATTGCTGGAGCTATTCCCTGCAGAGCACGACCTGCAAACGTCTGCAATGCATTTAGGACAGCACAGTCAGGACATTTACTCGCCAAACTAGATCCTGTAATACTCATCTCCAAAGTCTGTAGTCCACTACTACTAACCACTGCCACGGCATCTGATATCAGTAACTCATCTGCGGTCATCATAGTATAGTAAGCCACATTGACCAGAACGTAACACACGGTAACTGTCACCATGGAGAAAATAATGGCCAATGGAATGGTTCTAACAAGAACATATGAGAAAAGGTTCTTAGGTGTCTTTATATATTCATAAAAATATTCTTTTAAGTTTTCAAGTTGGCAATGCAAGAAGTTCTGTATACCTGTTGGGGTTAATTACCTCTTCGGTTATGAAATTTAAATAAAACCTGTAAGAAAAATCAAACTTTACATAATTTTTTTTATCCTTTCCTTTAAGATATTTGGCACTGATGATACTCACCATCCGCCGTAGGCATAAAGACCTGAATAAAAGGCCAAAGGAAGTTTGGTCAGAGATAAAGAATCAGAGTCAAAGGCATTCTCGAAATTTTCAGTTTTCCCTGAAACAGAAAAAATGTAAATAAGAAGTCAGTTTCCTTACTCTCTTCTCATAATGCAAATAATTGTCAAAATGGGGTTATTAACTGAAGCTAAAACCATTTAAAAATTTTGTTACTTGAAAAAAAATAAACGTCACCTAAAATCACATGAAAAAGTGAAATTTATATTTCATAGGGCTGCCAGTTTAATTTGATACACTAAAACTGAAATAAGACATGTATTTTTATTGAAAAAAAATTTTTTTAAGAGATTTTCTTTTTTCAAAGTGTATTTTTTTTTATTCTGCAGACCCGAATGAGGATTTACAATGCAGACTTTTTTGATCTAAAAAAAAAAAAATACTTAGCCCCTTTCCTATATCTCATACACTTGGGACTGAATTAAACACGAATATGCATGCCTATTGAAAATTGAAGGTTTGAAGGTTAATGCAGTTAAAATGCATAGATTTTTTTTAAAAACATTCCAAATTAATCCTAAATGTATTGCAGTAGATACAGCATGCAAATCTTACCATTGGCCAGAGCCACGATGCCCGGGATGATGATCAGAATCAGAGCAAACATCTTGATGAAGGTCAACGAGATCTGCGTACGAGCTGCCAAAGACACACTCCAGCAGTTCACTGCCACCACAAACGCTATAGAATAGTTTACAGTTTTACATGACAGATTTAGTTCGCTGTACAAACTTATGTAATCCACAGCTGATCGTAAAGGAACTGCACTCACTGACTCCAAGCACGCTGACGAGTTTGACCAGAGCTGTCGGAGCGGCACACGGCAAGAAAAACGGCTCCACTACATAACGGCCAAAAGCCAGGGACACATAGGAAGCCACTGCAGGTCTGAAATTACATTTGGACATTTAACAACAACACAATAAAACCCAAACATTGTTGGCACACACACACACACACACACACACACACACACACACACACACACACACACACACACACACACACACACACACACACACACACACACACACACACACACACACACACACACACACACACACACACACACACACACACACACACACACACCTGATGAATATGAACTCAGTCCAAAGTCGCAGGAAGGCAGGCAGGGGCCCCAGAGTCTCCAACAGGTAGGTGTAATGGCCCCCTGATTTAGTAAAAGTTGTGCCCAGCTCAGCATAGCACAGAGCACCTGAAGAGAACATGCAAGATTTCAAAACTGGTTTGAATAGGATTTTCCAGCGTGGGAGAGCTAAAAAGTGAAAATAGTACACACAACCAGTCAAAAGCTTTGAATAATAAAGATTTTTAAATGTTTTTGAAAGAAGCTGCATTTATTTAATGAAAATGTGATGAAATGTGACACTGAAGACTGGAATAATGGATGATGTGTTTTAAATTTAAATTGTGTTTTTGCTGTATTCTTACTGATCAAATAAATGTAGCCTTGATGAGCTAGAGACTTCTAAGTACCAAAAAAAGTTGACTACATGGCTGTATAGGCTAAAATGTTGTTACGCCATTATGGACAGGTTTCAAGTTTCTTGGGACTATTATCTCTGCATTGTTGAAATGGGAAGATAACCTAAGAGGCATTATTTAAAAAGCCCATCTTCTTAAGACAGTCTAACAGTGTGGTCTAGTTGGAATGGTCTATTTTTATAGAGCAGTGATAGAAAGCGTGTCAACTTTTTTCGTGGTTTTACAACTCCACAACTCAGCAGACGAGTCAGATTAGTGGCATAGTACCTTTGAGTTTGTGATCTGGAGAACGTCAAATGTTTCTATTTACAGCGTGTTTCTGCAGTCGTGAGCAATTTAGGCAATCACAGACATGTTTGTTGATCTCTTGAATGCAATGGCCAATCAGGTGTTTAGTCAGAATCCACCGACCGCTCAAAACGGCTGAGTTTTTGATCAGTGCTGAGCTCTGCAAACTCACGAAACCTTTCACGCTGTTAGTGAGATTCATTGTACAGTGTAGTGAATATGCTGTTTTATTGTATGTTATTGTTGATGCTGCTGAACTCACACTCTAAAAAATGCTGGGTTGTTTTAACCCAACCTAACCGTTGGGATACATTTTTAAATTTAATTTTTAACCCAACATTTGGGTTTGTCCATATTTGACCCAAAGTTGGGTTAAAACAACCCAGCATTTTTTTGAGTGCAACAAGAAAAAACACAGACTTCCAAATTCCAATTAAAAACACAAAACTTTTGATATGTACAGTGTATAAGCACCAAAGATGTTCCTCACCAAAAGTGGAGAGGATGCCACACAGAGCCCAGACCAGCAGGGACAATCCCACACTGCCCGAATTCATCAATACGCCTTTGGGGGCGATGAAGATGCCGCTGCCCACCACAGTGCCAATGATGAAGGAAATGGATGGCAGCAGCCCTATCCTCCTCCTCAGATGAACTGCATCATCTTTCATGGTTTTTTTGCCACCTTCATCGCACACATTATCAGTGGCGGGCGCTCTTTTAGAGACCCCCATCTCTCAGATCTTCACAAAGAGTACACAAATAATTTGCACAAATATCAAACGTGATTCTTTAAATCACAGTAAAACAACAAGGGTTACACTGTGTTTTTCAATGGTCCCTTTTAGACATTTAATGACTGATAGTTGACATATAGTTGCAAATGTACTATAGTAGAATGTCTATATATTATTTTCAAAGTTATACAAATCTGCTAAAGAGATTGGTAAATATTCAAATGCAAATCTTCATTTAAGTAAAATGTGAGATCTATATCAATAATTTTCTACTCACCAGTTAGCTAGTAAGACCAGTACTTTTCTCATTTGCTATGCCACTTGTTTTGCACCTCCTTTCATGCAGAGTAACCCAGGAAACTGCCCATCCAGTTCAGAGCTCAGGCAAGAAACAAAGCCAGCAGTCTTCCCCAGATTCATCAACTCGAGTAATTAAAGCCTTTTAGACGGGAAAGCCATGTGCCATTGTGCTCTGCATGTAGTGTGTGAGTGTGCACAGCGGGACGCAGGAATCTACCAGGAGGACCTCCTCTTCTTGTTGAAGCAGCTGCAAAAACTTCTTGTCAACATCAACATAAAAAAACAAACAAAAAATCATTACAGAGAATGCACAAATTATCCAAGAGCTGATTTTGTTAAGTCTACCAAGCAGATTACTGAAAGTCCTTTCAGAGCATGCTATGGAGTGTTGGTTTGTGTGTGTGTGTGAGGGTGAGGGGTCAGTCCTCACTGAGGGGGAGCTTAACAGTAAACTGTTATTTGGCCAGGGGGAACAAACTCTCTCTCTCCTGGTTCTGTCTGGCTGTCCGCTTCATTCCATCAGACATCAGACATGTGTACTAAAGTCTCTTTCAAACCATGAAGGGCCCCTCTTATGTTTTTTTTTCTGTATTTTTTTTTTACTGTTCCTTTGTACATGTACATGACAGACATAAACAGTGCAGAAGAGAAGCTGTTCCCCAATGCTGAAATGGAAACACATCTGTAATTTTTTTTTATAACATCTGCATACACATTTTTTCTGACCATGTTTACACAGCTGATAATGAACTAAAAAAAACATCTGGGGCTCCACCACAAGCCATAGAAAATGTTCTTAAAGTTAAGTTATATTAAGTTGTATATAATGAAACATGATTATATTTACATAATATAAAAAAATAATATATGTAATATAATAAAGAAAGAACATTTTTATTTCATATTTATTATATCTGTGATTTGAACTCTTATTTAGAAATACTATTATTATAGTAAAAGTAAAAGTTGACACAGGCTTCAAGCCTTTGAAATATTTAAACCTTGATCTGTAGGTTAAACCCATAGGTTAAACCAGAGCCTTAAACTCAACTGATTTGGTTAAAATATGCAAGTTCCAGTGAACGTCAGTAGAGGGGGCGTGGCGACTAACGTCACTGCAGCCACGTAATCAGGGAAGTAGGAAGCGCTGCTCAGAGCACACGCCTTTCAGCCGCAGAAACAGCAGTGTGTAAACTTCATCAACTGTCATCATATTAAACTCATTTAATGGTAAATAACAGAACTCTTATAATTAGTTAGCGTGTCTTGTTTTCGTTTGCAAGCCCGGATAATGTGTTTCAGTAGTGTGATTAGAACATTCATTCATTCATTTGTAATAACTCTAATGTCATTATGATTATGTTTACATTTATTTATATCTGTAAGTGTGCATGTTTTATTGTTCAGTTTGTTAATTTATCATTCTGGGATATATTACTTGGAACAGACAAATTACTTGTTGCTATTTATCTTGGGATTGATTGATTGGAAGATTATTGTTTTGATTATTGCAGTTTTTTTAATGGAGGTATGTGCACTTTAAATCGCAAACTGCTTTGGGGTTTTAAACTTTTTTCATGTTTATAGTCCAATCTCAGCAATGCACATAACTAAATGAAGCACATGTTATGGGGTAACACATTAAAAGTTACTTTTTCATGTGACAAGTAAAGTTATGCGTTTCTTTTAAATTAAAAACAAAATATCTGAGTAACTACTTTGTTTCCAATACATTAAATGACAGCTCTCCTGTCCCCATGTTGAGAGAAATCAGGAGTAAGTGCAGAGGTGTTGTGTAGGCTAAAGATGATGGTTATTGTAGTTCTAGACTAAATGTGAGCATGCATTTACTTATTTTACTTGCACAAAAACAGATTCAGTTTCCTCAAAATTAATAAAAACAGTGAAATATTACGGAAACCTGCAATAATTAAATATGTTAAATTACACAAATATGAATCTCACTTTTGAAGCAATGTCTTTGCTGGTGACCTTCGATGATCCATTTCAACCACACGAGTAAGCAAAAATGACTTTAGATAAACATCACATTTGTGTTTCATTTTGTTTATTGCTGAAGTAAGAGTGTTGAACTTTTTTCTCCTGCTTCTTATTGTTACATTGAGTTGTTTTTGTCTTGTTTTCAGAGATGGCTCAGTTTGAGGAGGTATCTCAAAAGTCCAAGCTGCATCCGAAGCCAGAGGGGCTTAAGTTGCAATATGGCACAGCTGGATTCCGCACTCACGCCAAACATCTGGACCACATCATGTTCCGCATGGGGCTATTGGCAACTCTGAGGTCTAAAAAGACTAAATCCACCATAGGAGTCATGGTGACTGCCTCCCATAACCCAGAGGTAAGACATGCACCCATGTGTGTCCACATTCACTGTCATACCAATATAACAGTGGTGCATTTTTAACTTTCCGAGGATGTTGCTGCAATGTTAACATATTTTTCAGGAAGACAATGGGGTGAAGCTAATTGACCCATGGGGGAGATGGTGACAGCGGTGTGGGAGGAATACGCCACACAGCTAGCTAACGCCGAGCAGGACTCTCTCCTCAAAGCACTGAGAGATGTTATTGAGAAAGAGGACATCAGCATGAGTGAACCAGCGAGTGTCTACATTGGCAAAGACACCAGGTAGGCTTGGTTATGTTTACAAAGCAGGCAGAGTTAACAACTGTCACATTGAAAGCTTAAATACAAGAGAAGCTACCAAACCTGTAGACTTCATAGTGGCCAAGCCAGTAGATCAAGTCAAAAACACTGCCAAACAGATGTTTCACAGTCTGAAAATGTGCCTAAATAGTGTAGCTGATAGTAATCATGCTTATTGTCATCATCATTATCAGTATTTATTTTGGTCTTCATACGCATTTAGCATTATTAACTAAAAAAGGTGTAAGCTGAAGCCATAGCTTATTATATTATGTTGGCAGACCATTCAAATAAAGTGTTAGCAGACAGTTCTACTAATACTCTAATGACTGGTAGTTGAAAAGTTAAGCTTTTATTTCTATTTGATTTGTTTTTTATTTAGACCAAGCAGTGTCAGTCTCTCTCAGGCTGTATTGGATGGCGTTTCCAGTTTGGGAGGCAAAACTCATGGTGTGTTCACGAAGGTCTTAACATTACAAAACTTAATGAAGTGAATTACTTTGCTTGAAACTCATTTCAGAAAATGAAAGTAGTCTTGCCGTTGCATTATTTTTTTAGAGTGTAAGTGCAGTTGGGAGATATGACAGTACAAAGGTTGATGAATTGCTCTGTTGGTTATTCTGTGTTGATCATGGGTGTGTGTTTCTTTTAAAAGACTATGGTCTGGTCACCACTCCCCAGCTGCATTACATGGTGTGCTGTTGCAACACTAAAGGCTGCTATGGCAGTCCCACTGTTGAGGGATACTACCAGAAACTCTCACAGGCTTTCCTTCAGCTCACCGAGAACGTAAGGGCGACATACAAGCTTCTGCATGATCTCCAAACACTATAGTACCCTTATTATGCTATTTTAAAGGTTTTGTAGGTCTCTTACAATAATTTTGCATGCATCCAAGGTCAAAAAACACTTTTACCACAAGAAACGGAACGCCTATTACCATATCTGAATTTCAGCTCCTCAGCACTTGATACACAGTGATATGAATAGTAATGATGGCGTCGGCCCAGAGTCTTCATCCATTGGAAGTGCAGGCAAACCAAACTGCAACTGCAGTGTTTTAGGGCAGGTCAAAGTAGTTTTTTGTTCGCCAGCGGCCAGTGAATACCATAGGCTGGCATTATGCAAATTTGTTACAAACCTACATGGGTTTTTGCAGGAAGTAAACTAGATTTACTGACCACTCGTTTCAGGCAGTTCAGAAACTGTTCTTTATTTTGGAGACAATAACTCAATTTATCGTATACTTTGATCTGTGAAACTTTGCAGACCTTTTACATTCACAAACAGCACTACATGAAAGGTAATATCATAAGCATAATATGGGGACTTTAATGATCCTGTTTATTTCTAGCATTAAGTGTTTTTCTACTTGTATTCCAAAGGCCCTAAATCGCACTGATGATCAGAAGAAGCTTCTGGTGGATGGAGCCAATGGCATTGGTGCATTGAAGATGAGAGAAATGGAGCCGTTTCTACGCTCCGAACTGCAGGTGTGCTTTCAAATGATGGCAGCAGTGGAAAACTCAATCACTTGTGTGGAGCAGATTACGTCAAAGTCCAACAGAAAGCTCCTCAAGGTCTGTCAGAACTTTTTGAAGGGTGAAAATACATGGAATTTCATTTGAGATGAAAATATGATTAAAGATTTGTGTTTGTTTAAACCGAGTCAGAGAGAGTTTATTTGACAATATAATGAAAGAAGCCTTGAAAACACTTAAATCTGTTCATACCGAATAATCAGAGAAATAATTTTTTTTTCTCTCCAGGTGTGAGTATGACAGCGGGTGAACGCGGCTGCTCGTTCGATGGTGATGCCGATCGCATTGTTTACTATTACACTGACTCTAAGGGCCGCTTCCATCTCCTGGATGGAGACAAGATCGCTACTCTAATCAGCACATATCTCAAAGAGCTGCTCACACAGGTTCTACACACATTAATAAGGTCTAGAATGGAATTAGCCACTTCTACGTTTAAATTTGGACATTAATTTTGTCTATGTGTGTGTGTGTTCAGGCTGGGTTGAATTTACAGATTGCTGTTGTTCAGACAGCATATGCTAATGGAAGCTCAACTCGCTACTTGGAGGACGTCATGAAGGTGATGTTCTTAGAAATATGTCCTGTAACTATAGTACTCTCCAATTTCTTGCTACTTAGTGTTTATGAGATGTTAAGGTGACCTTTGACCTCTCAACAGGTCACAGTATGCTGTACGAAAACAGGAGTGAAGCACCTACATCATGCGGCGCAGGATTATGATATTGGAGTGTATTTTGAGGCCAATGGACATGGAACTGTGAGTTCATTGCAAAATAATTCAATTTTCACTATTTTAATTAGCAGGTCAGAGTTCAGCAAACTTTAAGACATCAATTCTACACATGTGGATATGTGACCGGCCCATTTTTTAACTGACTTTTGAACCAGCTTTTCAGTTTAAAGTCTTTAAAGAGGACCTATTATGCTTTTTTTTTACATTTTCAACTTTCTTTAGTGTGAAATGTTACTGTTTGATCATGAAAAAGATCTGCAAAGATACAAAGCACAAAGTCACTCCAAAGTGAGCTATTCTCTATATCAGTGCGCACTGTTTCTGAACTTCTTGAAATGCCTCCATTGTAGTCTTAAGCTTTCTTCCGCGAATGCACACGTCACAATGTTCTTCATTTAAATAATTCCTGCCAAAGGCATATGCAAAATAAAGGGGCGAGGCCTGGATGCATTCGGTTTGTAGTGTGTTGAAACTTGTGGTTTTACTAGTGTTTTTTGCTGGTATGTTTCAGGTTTTGTTCAGCAAAGCAGCACAGAAACAGATTTTGGAGCTGGTGCACAACCCGAACACCATCGATGAGAAAAAACGTGCGGTAAAAATCCTGGAGAACACAGTTAATCTGATTAACCAGGTATAAAAACATACACCATCAAGCTACATCTTCAGATGCCCTATAGATATAAAACTAGGTGACATTTTCTTGCTCTCTTCCTCAGACGGTTGGAGACGCTATCTCAGATATGCTAGTGATTGAAGCTGTGTTGGCCATCAGAGGGATGTCTGTGCAAGACTGGGATGCAGTTTACACAGACCTGCCCAACCGTCAACTTAAAGTCACGGTGTGTACTTGTGTGTGTTTTGTGAGGTTTGAGTGCATGTGTGTGTTTTAACTGCTGGACTCTGCAGGTGTCAGACCGGCGTGTCATAGATACGACAGACGCAGAGAGGAGGGCCGTGACTCCAGAGGGTCTGCAGGAGGCCATCGACTCGCTTGTCAGGAAGTACAAAAACGCTCGGTCCTTTGTTAGACCATCTGGAACTGAAGATGTGGTCAGGGTCTATGCTGAGGCTGACACACAGGTACGCAGAGACACACACACACACTACTGGTGTCATTATAAGCACTTTCTTTTGCATATCACTCGGGGGATCCCTAATAGTCGACCAAACGTTAGTTGATGAAAAGAGGCTTTTTTAATGAGTCGGTTGACCATCGAAAACAAAAAAAACTCACACAGTCTGTAACTAACAGATCATTAACACAGCTGGTCCATGTGGTTATTATGTCAGACAGGAAATCCAAACATTCACCTATCATTCATTTGAAACTTGCAAGTAGTAGCCTTACTTTAGCCACTGTACATGGCCGCTCGCTTAAACATTTATGTTAACCTAGATAAATGTGTGCTGTTATTAGGCACATTTCCAAGTGTTTGTGTGGAGTGTGGAAGCTAAATTAGTACCGCACTTACTGTACGACATGTTTAATTTAATGTGCATTTTGCTGCATTCACGCCATATCGTAATTACCCTAGTCTCAAGATGACAACATGTGACGTTACATTCAAAGCTGTTTACGTCCTCGGGCTGCATGGGATTTATGGATTTCTGTGGCAGCACTATTAACGGTCCACTGATTAACGTGCAGCGGTCATGTGGTACAAGTAGGAGCTCTCAGAAAATTCCCATCTTCCAAGCTGTTATTACGAGCTCTACGAGGACTAGAAAAATATTTGGTCTGGGTAAGCTCTAAATATCACAATATATATGATTGTAATTGCAAAAATGTTATTTGCTGTGTTTATTTGCAGGAAAGTGCTGATAATCTGGCTCATGAGGTCAGCTTGGCTGTGTATCGTCTCGCTGGAGGAGTCGGAGACGAGCCTAAACCTTTACAATAATCACACACACACACACACACACACACACACACACACACACACACACACACACACACACACACACACAACACACACACACACACACACACACACACACACACACACACACACACACACACACACACACACACACACACACACACACACACACACACACACACACACACACGTCATCAATCAATGAGATTCCATCCAGTCAAATCATGTCAATATTAAAAATACTGTAAAAGATTTATTTTTTGTTGCACTAACAAATGTTTTGGAAGATGACAAATGTTAATAGTTTACTCTTGTACTGTATGAATGACCAACAATCTTTATTAATGGAAGTGTATGATTATGTGGGAATGTTAAACCATGATCCATGTGAATATTTCCTCATACTCACTTCATCAGACCACACTGTATAAAAGGCATTTTTAAATTTTGCCAATAATTTCCACATTTACCTGCAATCCTAATAATAGAGGGGAAAAATGAAAATAACACTATGTACAAAAGTTTGGTGTCGGTACGATTTTTAAATGTTTTTGAAAGTCTTACCCAAGGCTGAATTTATTGTATAAAATCTACAACAATACAGCAAAATATTATTACAAATTATAATATACATTTTTCTTGTGATGTAAAGCTGAATTTTCGGCATCATTACTACAGTCTTCAGTGTCACATGATCCTTCAGAAATCATTATAATATGTTGATTTGCTGCTCAAGAAACATTTCTTATTATTATTAATGTTGAAAACAGCTGTGCTGGAAACTGGAAACATTTTGTTGAAGAATCTTTGATGAATGGGATGTTTGAAAGAACAGTGTTTGTTTGAAATAGAAATCTTTTGATCAATTTAATGCATCCTAGCTGAATAAATGTTAGTTTCTCAAAAAACTTTTGAATGGTAGTGTATGTGCAATCAACATTAGGCTGTTCTCCAATAAAAGCCTTCTCTTCAGCTGCAAGGAGCGTCAAATCCATCGGCGTCGCGTTTTGGGCGTCTTGAGCGTCAATCAGAAAGTTGAAAGTAGCTCAACTTTATGGTAATGAACATCTACAGTAAGGTTTACTGGACTATTGCACCATGCTATTTTAAACGGATGGTTTTTTTTTAGCTGTAATTAAATAAAAAATTTTAGCACCATCATTTTGGTGTTTTGCTGTAAAAAGTCTCTACTTTTGTTTCCATATAAAACATTGATTGTCATTGTTTGCCATATAAGCACTTCGGACACAGAACAACTTGTACTAAATCATTTGGAAAAACAATTGCTGTGCAAACAAGCTTTATTTGTATTGATGAATTACAGTTAAACGCTTAATACATGCTGTTTTAGCAGATTAGTCAAAGCACAAAGGAGGTAGTAAAGGATGAGAGATTCTTTGTGATCTTTATTTCTCTGGTCTGATAGTTTTTCTAAGTAATGAACTTTGAAGGTATCATGACTCTAATACAAGGGTCTAATTCACTCGTTCTCATCTGCGGGCGCCAGAGATGGTGATGGTGCGTTCTTGTGTGTCCCTTTGAATCATGTCCTCATCTGTCTTAACTGTTCTGCAACCAAAGAGAGATGGGCATTATCTTCTGGAAAAACATCAAGAAACATTCACATGTATTTCAATTGCGTTTAATATGATAACTTGCAACAAGGATTTTTTTGTAATATTATAGTAGAGCGGTTTACTTGTACCTAATGAGGACCGTTTTCCTCTCCGTCATCTCCACAGCCTGTTCATGGCTGAACTCCTGCACGGACTCGTGATGGTTGTGGTTGACTATTGAGCTGCTGGAGAGCATCTTCTCTGAGGCGGCGGAGCTTACCGCTCCACTGACCCCTTGACTGCTTGCCCCAGAAACGCTGCTGACCATTCCTGCGCTCATGAGAGACAGACTGCTCACCATGGTGGATAAGCGACTGTCTTCTCCCTCTATCAGCTTCTGCTGAGAGACACAGCAAAATGAGTTACGCTCTTAGAAAAAAGAGAACTTCTATACAGAAAAGTGGTTCACAACCAGGGGACCAGGGCCCACTTGGGGGCCTCAAATCTTTCGTTTTTTTGTTGAGAGCAACCAGGGTGATGCGAACTTCCGGATTGGCCTTCAAAAATACATGATCACTGCAGCACAGTATTGCTGGTTTAAGGTGGAATGGCAGAACTTCAGTACCTGTATGTGGTGATTTCAATCTCCAGCGACATCTTAACATTGAGCAGATCCTGATATTCCCTCAGCAGCAGCGCAATCTTCCCCTTAATAGACTTCAGTTCCTCCTTCAGAGTCTCTATACGGATCTATAACACATGAATTAATGAGATATTAAAATAAACTTGATTTTGTAGCTTGCTCGTGCAAAACACTTAAGATGTTCTGAGGGATTTAAGCATGTTGCTGTGTGGTTGTTATAGCATTTTGGGAGGGTGCTAGAGTTTTCTGGGTGGTTGCTTGATGGCCCCAGACAAAAAAATTGGCCACTGCTGGTCTCAATGGTAATTGAAAACCTTTGTTGAAAAGTTTGACTGGCTGCATCCAAAATTGCATACTTCCCTATAATACACTCTTTTTTTGCAGCGATGCCATAGATGAAACATTTTTGGTTCCTCAAAGAACCTTTCAGTTAACAGTTCTTAAAAGAACCATTTTTTGAAGACATTTATTGATCTAAAGAACATTTTTACACTAAAATAACCTTTTGTGCAATGGAAAGGTTCCATGAATGTTGAAAGTTCTTTATGGAACCATCAATGCCAATTAAGAAACTATTTTTTAAGTAGGCAAAAAACAGAATGCGAAATAGTAGTATGTCCGAATTTATAGTACTGCAAAAAGTACCTGGATGACTTACTACTTCTGATGCATTCTGATGGACACTTTAGGCAATAGGAGAGGAGTTGTGAATGCCGCTAAAGCGACGCAACTCATGTGGTAGGTCACATGATTACAACATGACAAATGTATGTCTGGTCTTTCAGAAATCTAGAACATACTTTTTAAGGATTGCGAAGTAATTACTTATTCAGAAGATGTACCAATTTGGGTTTTACATTGAAGGGGGCGTGTCTTTACCTGTAGCTCCTCCTCCTCTCTCTTGTATTTCTCCTGGGCTTCTTTGATTTGGAGCAGCAGTGCTTCATTCCTGTTTTTAAGAACATCCAGTTCTCTCTGTTTATTCTGAATCTGCAAACACAAACAAGTTATATTATAAGGCCGTACAGTTTGGTGTTTTTGTTAAATGAGGCACAGGAGAGGAAACACATATTTTCCACACCTCTTTCTTATAAGCTGTGATTTCTTCTCTGACGCTCCTTGCTGTTTCCATGTGCCGTGATGTTGCGTTGTTTAGATCTTGGAACTTCGTTTTGTACCAAGCGTCCATCTCCTAGTGAACACCAGTTGGGAAAAACACGTGAGCATAGAAGGTCAGTATCAGGGATGGTGAGGTTTATTTGCGGCCTGTCCTGATTACCTGCAGGTTTTGAGCGCGATGCTGTCATATTGAGCCTGGATCTGTTTGAGAGCGGTGGCTAGATCGGGCAAAGAGAAGGCCACATCTACCTTAGCCACAGATCCATAAATCTGAGCCATCAACTCCTCGATTTCCTGACATACAGAAAATGTTGATTAAGAAGCAAACTAACAATATCCTTTATTGATTCAATTAATAACACATTACAATTAAACTTAGCAATCTGTACTGTGATACAGATTTCATAATAAATGGTCTGAACCTTTTTGTGAATCCTCTGAAGGAACTCGAGCTCCACTTCTAGGTTTTCCAGTCGTTTTTCCAAGGCAATTCGGGCAGATGTGGCTGCATCCACATCCTACAGGGAGTTTGAACCCCATCATTACATAAATCCAAGTGATGTTTCACTTTCTGTAATAAGTTGAATCTCTTACCGGTCTGAAGCCTCATCTCAAGCTCCGCCTTCTTCCTGGCCTCAAGAGCCTCCTCGTATTTGACCTTCAGCATTTCCAGCTGACCTGCCATGGCATCCTTCGCTGCCACCGCCAGGTCCTACAAGGGCACAGAGGCATTTATCATGGCAATCCTGGCTAGAGATGAGTGAGAGTCATGGTGTACATGTGTAAGTGAGTGAGTGGTCCTCCATCTCTCACCCGCTGGACTTTCATCTGGTCTGCAATCCTCCTCAGCTCCCTCAGCTGCTCCTCATAGAGCATTCTCAGGCCGGACGGCTTCACATAGTGACCCTTGATGGCATCAATTTCTGCCTCCAGCAGCTTGTTGCTCTGCTCCAGAGAACGTACCTGCAACAACCACTCCAAAACTTACAGGACTGTCTTTAAAATGTGCACCATAAAGAAACCAAAAGAGGTAAAGTGTCTTACCTTTTCGATGTATACAGCCAAGCGGTCGTTCAGGCCAACCATCTCCTTTCTCTCGCTGGTGCGTGTGCTGAGGAAAGCCTGGTTCTCAGCAGCAGCAGCGTCCAGATCCACAGCACCTCCTGCAACCCCCCAACCCATGCCCAGACACAGCGTTCCCATACTAACACTGCTGTAGAGGAAACAAAACATACATTTACAACATTTATTATTTTGAAATAGTTTCAAAATAGTTGAGTTTAGGGTCCAATTCTCACTATTAACTAGTTGCCTATTAGCATGCATATATGGATATATTGGCTGTTTATTAGTTCTTATAAAGCACATATTAATGCCATATTTTGCATGCGTGGGAACAATATATATTTTTAAATATTTTAAATTTGAGGGAAGAACATACTAAACTTGATTAAGGTGTATTTAGCCTATACCTGACAAAATTATTTGGCAAAATAGCAAACTACAGCAACAAGTGTTTATTAAAAATGCATTAAAAAACAAAAAGCTCACAAGAAAAAGCATTCATTGACTAACATAATCAGTTCAAACAATACATTTTTTTCTGTATGACAGCCTGTCCAATTGCGCAAATTAAACTTTTGACTGCAAGCACAACTAGGCTACACAATATGTTTTAACGAATTTAAATTATATTTGAATAAAGGGTGAAGATGTCTGTTTTCCTAGACATCACTTACCTGGTCATGCGTGATTTGCGGGATCCGGAGAGCGTCCTGCGCCCCAAAGTGCCGTTACGGTTGTAGCTGGCGGAGCGGTGGCGCGCGGGCCCACGGGTGGGCGAAGGGCTGGACACCCGGACCTGGAGCGTGGAAGACGAGGTCAGGCCACCCTCAAAGTGACGGCGGTAAGATGACATCCTTTCTGGGCTGTAACTCATGGTGAAGGTGATGGTCCTCGCGCGTCTCCAAAGATGCGACAGAAGCTTTTAGTCCACAGTAATTCATGAGGGAGCTTTATACCTGCTGTCTGGACGAGGAATGTCGAACCTTGGTCTGACACAGAGTCAAACTATCTCTGAACTATCTGACGGGCCACCGCGAAGAGTTTTACCGCGGTAAAAATAGAGGAGTGAGCTTTCCTAATGAAGTCCCTAAATGACATTCTCTGCACTAAAACTGTCTAAAAACTTGGAGATTGAAAGCAGTGACTTCATCAAGGAGATCACTAGCCTATAGACTGTCGTGGAAAAAAACAAACAAACACATTACATTATAATTATTTTATAGGCATATCTATCTATCTATCTATCTATCTATCTATCTATCTGTCTATCTATCTATCTATCTATCTATCTATCTATCATCTATCTATCTATCTATCTATCTATCTATCTATCTATCTATCTATCTATCTATCTATCTATTTATTAAGGGGAGATATTATTCTTTACATTTAAATTGTTATATATCAATACAGTAAATATTATTTATATTATATTATTTATCAAATTTATTATAAACACATGTTATTTAAAGCTGATATCATATTTTATATATATTATATCTTATATATATTATTATATTATATTTTTAAAGGCGTGTATTGAAGCGCGCAGGAATCTGTCCGGAACTGATACGTAAGTTTGCTTCCTGTCGGACAGTTTTGTTTTGCACATTGAAATTCTAGCACGGAGTGTTTTTTGTGTCGCGCTCCTCGTCTGATCTAATCAGAGCTTCGTTTAATTTAAACACAATTTAACATCACCTTAAGGGTTATTTTCTACCTCAACCACTTCAAGATGGCAGGGAACTTCTGGCAGAGTTCACATTAGTAAGTAGAGACGTGTTCTGTGACATAAATCGAGGGCATTAAATGTATTTCTAGAGGTGTTGCTGTTGCTGCAAGAGAAATAAAAACGTTAAAATTCATGGATTTGGCTAATTAAAGAGAATTTTTACCAAATCTCGGTAAATGCCATGATAAAGAATATACACTAGATTCAATGACTTTTATTGTTTGAACAGTATAAATCTCTGGATTATTAGCTTTAGCCGACTGGCTAGTGGTTCTGGACTGAAGAAACCACAGAGGAATTTAATTTATGAATAATCTGGATAAATGTGCTATTCAAGGCATGAGTTTCTTTTCATCCCTTTATTTGATATTAAACATTTTAATTTGTGTAGTGTCGTGATGTTTAGATGCTTATGTGAAGTTTGTATATGATTGATGTCTGTGTTCTTTGACATTAAGAGTGTATTAAATATAAACTGCAGTGCTGTTGTGTTGATTTGTGTGCTAGTATTCATTAATGATTTCTAAGTTGAAAGTTATTGATGTGCTTGTTCTGACCAGTCTGCAGTGGGTTCTGGACAAACAGGATCTGATGAAGGAGAGACAGAAAGATCTCAAGTTCCTCACAGAAGAGGAGTACTGGAAGCTACAGATATTTTTTGCCAATGGTTTGGAGATAAATTATATATCATCTTCCTGTCTAACTGAAATGTAGAGGGAAAATGTAGTTCTGAATGTGACTGCATAAACCTTCTGAATAAACCTTGCCTTTAATCATTTACATAGTTTAATTTGTCATCTCATGGCAGTGATTCAAGCCTTGGGAGAACACTTGAAACTCAGGCAGCAGGTCATCGCCACAGCAACTGTCTACTTTAAGCGCTTCTACGCGAGGTGAGTGGGTCGTTGCCATTGTTACAGTCTTCATTTCCAACATACTGATTGATACTCATGATCTAGAATGATGGCTGTTCTGCTTTTGATAGATTGAAGAAAACTCTTGTCTTCTTTTCAGGTACTCTCTGAAGAGCATAGACCCTGTGCTGATGGCCCCTACATGTGTATTTCTGGCCTCTAAAGTCGAGGTAAACACTGTCTCACTGTAGGAATTTCTGTTGAAAAATGCATCAAATTTGAATTTTGATCAACGGAAATTCTTTTCTTGGCAGGAATTTGGTGTTGTTTCAAACACACGGCTTATTTCAGCAGCAACGTCTGTGTGTAAGTGATTTATATTTGACGAATTCATTCAAACTGCAGCAGAAATGTATAAGTATAATGAAGTAACTAGCAAAAATATAAAGTAACTACTACCAAAATGTATAGGTGGTAGAAGTGTATTTTTTTGTTTGCTAAAGCTGAATCGTACATATTTCCTTATTATGTTCCGAAACATTTAATTCAGCATTTAATTAAACTTTTTTTTTAGCCATAATTGCCAAATTCATTCAGTTTTTCAACTATAAAGATCTAAAAATCTTTCTAAATATAAAAGAATATCAGAGTCCACACCACAACTATAACCATAATGGCACTGAGAAACAATTTCATTGGAATCACTTTCAGAATGATCTTTTTCTAGCTGATGAATGATAAAAACACTGACAGCCAATCAGAATCCATCCTGCTTTAAAGAGCATGAAAATTTAAAGTGGCAGGCGACAAAACTGCAGCACGTGCTTATAATAAACAGAACAATATTGTGCGCTGGACGCTAATATAATTATTGTTCTTGGTGTGAACGGGTCTTTACTCATGTAATCATTTAATTCTAATATAATAGAATATGTTTTTGGTGATTTATTTTCTCATTCTCTTTTTGTAACAGTGAAAACAAGGTTCTCTTATGCTTTTCCAAAGGAGTTTCCCTTCAGAATGAACCACGTGAGTCAAACTTCTGTGCTTTCTACACCACAAAACTCACGAGACACTGATCTGGCATGTAAGCGAGTGTGAGTTGTACCAGATGGCCTTGATATTGCAGTCCAAGTTGTTTGTCTCTTACTGAGAATAGTTTGTGCTGAAAGAATTACGATTACACTTAATTTTAAGGTGTCCTTGTTACAGTGCAATTATACATTAAAGTACTGAGTAATATTAATTAACTTCATGTACTTATTATGGGGTTAGGGTTTGGGTTAGGCCAGGGTTAGTTGCATGCAGTGTTACTAGAGTTAATTTGCTCCAGATCAAGATTTTGGAAATCTGACAGCATCACTAGATAACTAGATAATTACTTCTTGTAACTGTCGGATTCATTTGATAGAAACGCTAGACAAGAGTCTGAGATTGTGTGTGTGGTGATGATTCGGCCTTCAGTATCACCAAGTATCTGACACCCAACCAGGAGTGAGATTCCTCACACTCCCGACACCTTCGTAGGAAAGTCTCATTATTGTGATAAATGATTTGGCAGCTCATCTCAGGCTGGTGATAAGTGTAATTTGTTTAGCGTGCCACCGGTCAGGTGTTGTAAGGGAAACATCACAGCCTTCTGGAGTGCTGGAGGAACATTTATGGGTCATCGTAATGGGAAAGATGATAATTAGTCCATGTAACGTGTTACTGAGACAATTTCACAATGAACGTATGCCTCTTTCTGTTTCTCTAGATCCTGGAATGTGAATTCTATTTACTGGAGCTCATGGTTGGTGTTGATTCTTCTTCAGTAGGATGTTTAAGTGTTTGTTCTCAGCTGTGTTCATGGATGTTTGACTTTGTTTTATTTTAGGACTGCTGTCTGATCGTGTACCACCCGTACAGGCCATTACTGCAGTATGTGCAGGACATGGGTCAGGAGGACATGCTGCTGCCGCTGGCTTGGTGAGGAGTGTGTATGTGTGTGTGGCTTCAGATGGCACGGCGAAATAAACAACCACAGTTTACTTTTCTTTATATGTCGATATAGAGATGCAACAGAAAAGTTGCTTTGTGGACCGGACTATATACCAGGTGTAGGGAGCTATTTTTTATGAAGTGAAATTTTTAGATTTCCTAGTTATTTGCTGTGACCTACCATCAAACATTACTTGATCGATCACAAACTCATGTGCCAGCAATTACCCTGCGTGTCAAACATTGCCGACCCCTGCTTTATACTCATAAGATTGGGTATATTGGCTTTTTTAAAGTAACATCAGGTAACAGGTGTTCTGCTTGCGTCGCGTGTGAAATGTCTTCATCCCAGGTACAGTGGCATATATTTCAGCATGTCTAGGAATATAATTTCATGGGTTTTATTTATTTTTTTCTAACGACAAATGATCGCGATACGTTTACAAGCCAGCGTCATTAAAGTAGCCTAGTCTATGATTACCGTTTTACTGAATCTATATGATACTTCAATGCAATGTTTGAGTGGTAGATAATAACCATATATCATCAATATTATAATATCAAGCTATATTATTATATCAATAATGCGCGCGCGTGCATATTAATGCGTCTAGCACACACACACAAGGTCTCTCGCGCTCTCCTTCTCTCTGTCGTGCGCACGTGTAATTAATGCGTACTCTAGCACACACACGCAAGGTCTCTCGCTCTCTCTGTCGCGCGTGTATAACGAAACCTATAATATATAAAAATATATATATATATTAACGATGAAATACGGGACAAAACATGATTTTTTCATAATAAGTCGGGACACTAAAATTAGAGTTGAAATACGGGACTGTCCCGGGAAAAACGGGATGTCTGGTCAGGTCACCCTAGCTAGTATGCAAGCAATATACTTACTAGTACAAAAGCATGACAGACAAGTCCGCATCGGTCGGGCACCCCTCCTCCTCCTTTAGCTCACGCCAGCGAGAAAACGCTGGCCCAATGTTGATCCTTGTTCTGCCTTTAACGCGATCACTTTCTCTTTTTGCTTTGCTCCGATAAAACCTTTGCTTTCTTATTTTTCTGTGCTGCTTCGGCCATCACTATAACATTTGGCTCGCACATCAGATGTTGAAGAAGTGGGGGTGGTGGTGGAAGTGACATGTATGCCGTAAAACGGTCGAATTTTGTAGTTCTCTTTGTTCGCCGGTTACTACCCGAACCCCGAAGTTTATAAGTACGATTAAAAACGCTACAGACCCCATCAGGCTATGGCAGACGTGTCATTCAACCTATTGTAAGTCGATGCACCATCACAAGAGACTTGGAAATATATAATGAAGGTTGAAAAGTTACCCGGTGCTGCTTTAATTCATGAAATGAAAGTTCAGATAGTCTTTTCTTTCTTATTGTGATGTATATCCGAGTGAAACTGCTTCTCAAACAAGAAAAGAAATGTAGGGCGGGACTTGATTTTGTCCATGGGGAATTGATTGGATGATTGTGGTTTGCAAATGGATCTCATGTAAGTGACAGGTTGCCCCGCCCTATTGATTAAAGATTATGAGGGCACATGAATTAAAAAAAGTCATGTGCACAGACAATTTATAATAAATACTGCAATATTCCATTAAAAAAATCATGGTGACTAACGCAGAGAGAGTGCAGTTAGAATGTGTCATTTGCTTTCAGTTATTTAAGCTGTACAAAAACAGTCTGTTATGCTTCTTAATATTGCAAACTGCATTTGTTTTTAACATATTATTTTAATGTGTTGTAATCATAAACGCATCTGTTTGTAGTACAAATAGTTTTACAGTTAGTTGATCTTCTAGTTATTTACTTATATCGATTAAAGAATCAGAAGTCTTGCACATTCACAGAAAAGTTTACTACTTCTGTGCTGAATAAGTGAACATGAATGTCTGATGTGAAAGTTCTGTCTCTGTGTTTGTAGGAGGATAGTGAATGACACCTACAGGACGGACCTGTGTCTACTTTATCCTCCATTCATGATTGCACTTGGTAAGAAACTTTCTACACCCAATCCGACAGGTCTTATGCTTGCACGCCATCAGAAAACTTGAAGTTTTAGATTTAAATAGCTGACTTGCAGATACTGTGTCCTTCCTTCTCCAGCCTGCCTGCATGTGGCATGTGTGGTCCAGCAGAAAGATGCCAGGCAGTGGTTTGCTGAGCTGTCTGTTGACATGGAGAAAGTAAGACACATTCAGCTGTCTTGCTGTGGATGTTATCCTCCTGTGAGTGTACATTAACATTGGAGCTTTTCTGCAACAGATCCTGGAGATCATCAGGGTGATACTGAAACTCTATGACCAGTGGAAGAACTTTGATGATAGAAAGGAAATGGCGGCTGTGCTCAACAAGGTGCCCAAACCCAAACCCCCACCTAACAGGTACTTCAGACTCCAGTTCTTTAACACCTCAGTTATTAAAATCGCACACATGAATTTTTATTTATATGGAAATAGCATGGGGTGTGTTTATTTATTTCACCACTGCAAAGAGAAACAGTGAAAAGAGACTGATTTCATTGCTCTTTCTTTGAAATGAACTCATTCGCTAGATCTCCATAAGCTCTTTGCTACTCTTAAAGGTGCAGTACGTGATTTCTGAGAAATACTGTTGAAAGTGGATCAGACCGAGCACCACAACACACTTGTAGTCAATCAGCAGTAGGGAATGTATATATTCGTGATGGAGGAGAGAGATAGAGCAAGAGGGGATTTGCAGAAAGAGAGAACCAAGATTTTTACAGAACCAAGATATGCTGTTGTTTTAATGTTAGCTTTAGTAACAGAACAGCTTTGAGTGTCATTGTTTGTCTGAGCTGCTGTGCTACTGGCGACTAACAACCAACTCTTGCTTGTAAATGCTATTGTGTACTGTATGTTCCTTGTAGTTTGTCATTTTCGCTTTATTTTTTGCGAAGCATGATATTGCTTCGCTCTCAGCTATGATAAAGACAAGAGACATCCACTGTGTGTTGCGTGTTAGTGCATTTTGGGGGTGGAACAATGAAGGAACGGGTGTGTTTGTTTGGGTTGATTTCAAATATCAACAGTGTTTCTCAGAAATCTCTTACTGCACCTTTAAATTGTATAAAAATATGTCCTATATAATTATAATACAATTATATACTTTATTTTTAACACTTAAAGGTTAAATTCACAATTTTTTGAATTACAATGTTGCAATTTTGACAATTTTCGCATTTAACCCGGTTATAAAAACTAGTGTTAGTTTACTATTCATTTACATTTATATTATTTATTAATATTTTATATTTTCAGTTTTCATTTTAAATTGTTTTTGTAATGTGCTTTTATTATTATTATTAGATTTTTATATTTCTGTATATATTTCTGCTTTCATTTTTATTACTTTAAACTTACTTTATTGCAGTCAGTTGCCCAGGCAACATTCTAATAACTACGTTTTTAAAATTTAATAATAATAATTAATAATTATTAATAATAATTCAAAAATAATAATTATTTGTATATTTTATTTAAAAGATTTTTTTTATAATTATTAATTATTAAGCTCATTGTTAATATTATTTTTATTACAGCTTTATTTCAATTACTGAAAATGATTTGTTTTAGAACAAAGTGGCCCACAATTTAGAAGTGGAAAAGCCCTTTCTTAAGCATGTTTTTATCTCATCTCACTCTTCCACTTGTGTTTTCTTGCTCTTCTTAATACAGTGAGACTGACCAGAGCTCAAACGGGAGTCAGAACAGCTCCTACAGTCAGTCCTAGAGCACCACCTGGTGAAGGACCTGAGGCAGAGTGATTTGGAGAGGCAAACACAGCACATTTCGGCACATTTGAATGCTGCTTTACACAAGCACATCGTTTTATGACCATGGGGAAACAGATTCCTGGCACACACGTCCTCTCTTTCCTCTTCTCTGGGTTCTTCCACCAATCAGAGCAGATAGAATGATGCCACCTCCTTCCTTCAACCAATCAGAGCAGCCCGTGTCATTCTAGGAGCAAGATGGAAGCAGACTGCTCACCTATAGGAAATCTGCTTTGATTTAGAGTTTGTTGCCAAGCTTAAGGCTGTAGTGTTGAATGTTATGGACACAAACACACACACAAACGCACCACAACCTTTGATTAAGAGAGGTGCTGTTTTCCCAAATCTTGTAAGTCGATGGTCCTGGCTTCCTTGAAAAGTCCCATGAAGCTTTCTTTCAATGGATGCTCTTTGGGAACAATGAAAACTTGATAATTTTCTGTGTCTGAGAGAGAGCGAGAGAGAGAGAGAGAGTGTGTGTGTGTCTGTCTGTCTGTCTGTGTTAATTGCAAACGTATTCGTATGCGTGCCTCTCGTTGACCATCTCACAGTTTGTATTCCTCAGGGAAACAGATCAGTCCTCTCTACAAAAGTGGCTGTCTGTAAACTGATTGGCCACAGGGCTATGTGACGGCGATCTTTTTGAACCCTTGTAACTGTGTAATCAAATCCTGGTTTGGATACGTTTTCTTTGACATGCGTGTGGATGACAGTTAGAATGCACAAGTGACACAGTTGAGTTGTTCACAATATGCTCCGAAAAGGCATTTGTAAACGTGCTTTCCACATATAGCCCTTGACTTTTTAAAATTATTTTTGTGTTATAAATTTACTGTATGAGTAAGCTACGTGTACTTGCCATTACCCAAATGCTGTTTCTTTTGCTTTCATTTTTTTGTTTTGAATTGATGTCTCTAGCTGCAGTATTCATCAAGTTTAATGGAGGACAAGCCAATATCTTGAGGGTTTTGGACAGAAATGTGTTGATTAATGGATGATGTGAAGATCTTCATCTTGGGTGTGGTTCCAATCATCAGCATCACGTAATTTGTTTGGGACACGTAACTATTTGCGGAAAGACCTTCGAAAGATTATACAATAAGTAATGTTTTGCTGTGTTCTTAATGGCATTTGTTTTTTGCTTCGTCTCTCACTGTGGTCCTATGTTTAACAGTGCTTCAGGAGTGTTGCCACATCTTTGAGCATAAATGAGGCACTGTGTATGTATTATTTGCCTGTAAATATATTTGAACTGTGGGGGTGAGAGGGCTTGGAGTGTTCTCATTTTTTCCCCTTGTTTGTCTATAACAGAGCTCAGAAGCCTTATTAAATATAGCTGCTGTTAAAAATAGTCTGATCTTTTTTTTTATGTTCAGAGAATTTTTGTTTTGTTTATTTTGTCCTACCAAATACTCTTTTTATTTTAAATGAATGTATTGTTTTATCATTTAAAATAAATACACACACACAATATATATACAATGTATTCCAAACACACATACATAATATATACACATAAACAAAAACTTATGTTAGATGCGATTGTTTTGACAGCGCTAATATACATGAAGCCATAGATGGTGCAGGCTAATAGGTTTTTAACTGAATTTGGTTGCGATCACATCATTATCTACATAGCACAGCTGATTGGTTGTTGTTTCATCAGCGACCAATGAGCTACGGCTCAACATTCAAACAAATTCCGGTAGTGTAACTGTTAGCAGTCTGCAGCATGCTTTCAGAAACCCTCCACCTTCCCCAGCTCCACCTGTATAGATCTGCTACAGGGGTGAATACATGTGTTACATGTGCAGAAGCAGTGGCGTGTCTTACGCTCACATCAATGCTCTATAGCAGCAGCAGTGTGGCAGATCTATACTGCCAAGACCAAATACATTAACATTGCCATATACATTACCATGCCAATCTCTATTACCATACCAATCTTCCAAGAGTTGTCAAGACAGAAATATAAAACTGAAGTTAGTGTCATTTTTCTTTTAATTAAATGCTATTGGTTTGATATTTTGTTATATAGTCCAATGACATTATTCAGGTATTTGAGCCACTGCATGCATTCACTGTACATTAAACATTTATGTTTATATGTGTTTGTAGTCATATATGTGTGAATACATACCGGTATAATGATCCCTTCTAATCTGTGGAGTAAGTTACAAAGCTACTTGCACTATTTCTTGCACTATTGACATATAATTTCATGTTATGAGCTATTATGACATTTTTGTTATCAAACTCTCTTATTACAGCAGTGGATCTGACCAATGAGAGTGGAGAATTCGAGAATCCGCGCGCCCCCTCGCAGCATCAGCAGCCCCGCCCCTGGTGACGCAACGCGCTCAGCTGTGCGGTAAACAGCGGCGGCAAGCGGCTGAGGACTGATGTCGACCCCATCGCGGGGACTGACGGACAGCTTCAGGAGGAGACATGCCCGCTGCTGCTCCTCACCCGCACTCTGACACCCTCGCCTTCTCCACCTCCACCCTGCGGCACTGATGAAGCCTCCCCTGTCGAACCCACAGCGGGCCGAAGGGCGGATAGAGGAGAGAGAGGATGTACTGGCGAGTCGGGTTCGCCTGGAGCCGTTCCTGCGCGCTTGAACTGGGCCGGAACAAGAGCTTCTCGCTCGGGTTGTGCGGCTTCGAGGAGCCTTTTTCGTTGTATGGGTACATCATCGCCTACCCGCTGCAGGAGTACGGGGGGATCATGTCTGCGTTAGGATCCGACTCCTGGTGGAGGAAAACGCTCTACATCACCGGGGGCGCGCTGCTCGCCGCCGCTGCATATTTGCTACACGAGCTGCTTGTCATTAGGTATTATGGAATATTTACACATTCTTCTTATCTATCTATCTATCTATCTATCTATCTATCTATCTATCTATCTATCTATCTATCTATCTATCTATCTATCTATCTATCTATCTATCTATCTATCTATCTATCTATCTATCTATCTATCTATCTATCTATCTATCTATCTATCATAATTAAATATGTAGCTTATAAAGCACATGTGAAGAGTGTCAGTTTCTTTAGTTCACCTGCAGAATTGAGGGAATTGTGGCATATCATGTTATCAGGTCTTGTTATGGTACTTGGATGGAGTGAGAGAGGCATGAACGGGGTCTTTATGAAAGAAAATAGTAACTAAATTAATATCCCTGGACAAGTCAACACAGTGCAGTGCAGTCCATGCATTATTCTCCACTGAGGAAGGATGAATGAATGAATACCTGGCAACTCAAGGAATTTTGAGCAGGATGCAAGAATAGGATGCTGTTTATTTCCTCGTCTAAAGCATGAATGTTGACATGTTGATGTGTGCTATTTCAAGGGCAAGGTTGCAGGCCTGGAGGATAATGTCTACTTGTGTTAATGTGATGTGACAGATTGACCTTTATTGACCCCTTGTGAGACTGTGTAAATAGTGACCCGCCATTATAGTGATCAGACATCGTGAATTGGGTTTAATTTTGTGCTTTTGCTTCTTCTCTGACCTTAGCAGAAATAGCAGTGCTGTTAGTCCTCAGCAAAACGTCTCAGGTTACATGTTATTCGATTTACATAAGCTATTGATTCAGACATGCATTAAACAAATAACATATGATTAATTGTTTTAAGTTTAAATAAATAAATAAGAACAAACCTCAAGAGAGAAAGCTAATGACTAGTATGATGCTTCAATGAATTTCAGCACTAGCAAAGTGGACAGCGACTAAATCCTGCCGACAGAAAACACTGAAGAATGAACTCTTTTTTAAACAAAATTGCTAATTTAGGGATTTGATTAACTTGTTTTAAAAATATAAATATATTCAAAGCGACTTACAAAACAAGAACAAAGCATTCATCAAGGGCCAACAATCGTTGTAGCACACAATGAGGAAGCCAGCTAGGGAAGAGAACAAACGCAGATTGTTGTGTGTGTGTGTGTGTGTGTGTGTGTGTGTGTGTGTGTGTGTGTGTGTGTGTGTGTGTGTGTGTGTGTGTGTGTGTGTGTGTGTGTGTGTGTGTGTGTGTGTGTGTGTGTGTGTGTGTGTGTGTAAGTTCATTAAGTGTATATTCGATGCCCTGTAGGAAGGACCAGGAGTTGGACTCTGAAGACACCATCATTCTGCATCAGTTTGCCCGACCCAAAACTGGAGTCCCTAGCCTGTCCCCCTTCTGCCTGAAGATAGAAACCTACCTGCGCATGGCGGACCTTCCCTACCAGGTAACAAAATATGATGTCTGAGATTATGTTCTAAAAAGAGATGGACGTTTTTGGTACTTACAAACGTTTTTCTCCTCAGAACTATTTCGATGGGAAGTTGTCTCCTCAAGGGAAGATGCCTTGGATCGCGTATAATAAGGAGCAGGTGTGCGGGACGGAGTTCATCATCGACTTCCTGGAGGAGAAGCTTGGCGTGAACCTCAACTCCAGCCTGAGTCCTCAGGAGAAAGCCATCTCACGTGCCATCACCAAAATGGTGGAGGAACACTTCTACTGGTGAGACTGAGCTGGTTTTCCTCCACATCATGGTCTAGTATTTGAACAACCTTCAATTCTTCATTATATTCTGAAAAGAGGTCAGGTACCTTTCGTAATATAAGTGAATTCCAACATGAACATGGCTATTTAACCCTCATAAAGTATGATATAGTGAGAATATGGAGCTCATATTTGAGGAGGAAAACCTCCTTTGCCCAAACTGAGCAAAAATATGCAGATGTTATTTATCTTGCAAAAGCTTGTAACTTGAAGTATAAATCTGTGAGATCTTTATAGCAGTTTAGCAGACTACTTACAAAAAGAGCATATAAATATCAGTTATCACTTTATATATGTCTTAGTAAGATGATATGTTATGCTTAGTTTTATGATCAAATCTCTGTTATTGTCATTGCTAAATTTATTAATGTACTTGCTAAATAACACAAAAACTATCAATCAGACCAGGCAGGTTTTTCAGCAATGTTTTGATCATGTTGATAATTTAGGGGCCTTAGAAATTTGTGTATCAAATACGATACAGTAAGTTCTATAGAGTTAAGTAAGATGTTGGTTACTGTGTTGATCATCAAGATGAGATATGATGTGTGTTTTGCTTTAGGACGATAGCATACTGTCAGTGGGTGGACAATGTGGAGGAGACGCAGAAGATGTTAGCCACAAACGGGCCGCTGAGTGACATGCTCAGGTGGATCTTGAGTCAGGTGAACGGTGGCATCGTGAAGAGAGAGATGTATGGGCACGGGATCGGACGCTTCTCCAAAGAGGAAGTTTACACTCTGATGGAGACGGACATGCGCACCCTTGCCACACTCCTTGGTATGTTTTCAGTGTCTGAGACACGTTAGTGAGCTTCATTGAAAGGATTTAGGCTATTTTACTGATTTAGTCTAGATCATTTTAGATCAGGGATAGGCAAACTCAGTCCTGGAGGGCCACTGTCTTGCTCAAACCCTGATAAAAACTCACATGCCTTTTTGTAATCCTATAGACATGTATTAGCTTGTTCTGGTGTGTTTGATGATTAGGGTTGGAGCAAAACTCTGCGGGACAGTGGCTGTCCAGGATCGAGTTTGCCCACCCTTGTTCTAGATCAATCTGGAGATTTCAGAGCTTTTGTAACTGGTTACAAAATAATGCAGCAATGGATCTGTGCTGCCCTCTAGTGCTCAGTAAGCTGAACTTGTGCTGTCACATGCAACAAGATTTTCATATTTAGAATTTTTGTCTTATTCTCCAGTACAAACATCTAAACACTCCTAAATCAAGATACATTATCTTGAGAACGATTAAAGATGTTAAGGGGGTAATTCAAAGTAAAAGTAAGATCATTTTTCTTACCCCATTGACATTTTTTCTTGCTTCAAACGCATTTGTTCATAAAACAAGACTTAATATCTCTAAAATTATTTATTGATAATTTAACTATTTAAGAATTTAAGCTATTTTGAATGTAGAACGACAAAACCACTAAGTAAGAAAATAGTTTTTTCAATTGCATAACCCATAAACCTGATCATACTTTGGCTACACTTTATTTTAAGGTGACGTAGTTACATTGTACTTAATCAAATAAGTACTGATTAATATTAATATTAAATATTAAACTACACGTACTTACCATAGAGTTGCGGTTATGGTTTGGTTTAGGGTCAGTTACTTGTATTTATACATAATTTACAGTTTTTGTAGTTTACACGGAGAAGATAATGATATCATTTTCAAAAACGTGGATTTTGAATGTCGGTTTCACAAAGTTTGTTTTCAAGCCCACAACATTTTTTTTCATGTAAATGAACGGCCAAAAAACATTCTGTTTTTTGTTGAAAACAGTGTCATGTAAACACCCCTAAAAACATAAAAATCTGTTTTTTCCCCATTGCCTTATATAATAATAATTTCTTGCACAGGCAATAAAAAGTATCTAATGGGCCCGAAGCTTTCCACAGTAGATGCTGCTGTATTTGGTCATCTTGCCCAAGCCATGTGGACTCTCCCAGGAACGCGTCCGGAACAGTTAATCAAAGGTGAGGTCAATAGGTCATAGTTTTTTGTATGGGAATACTATCATATAAACATTCATGTGTTTTGAGCGTATGAACTGACTAAAGCTGCTCCCTCGGTACAGGTGAGTTCATCAATCTGGCCATGTACTGTGAGCGAATCCGCCGGACATTCTGGCCCGAGTGGTTTGTGGATGTCGATGACCTTTACTACGGACTGAGCGAGGAGCCGGATTCTCCTTCCCAGCTTCCGGATTTGGGTCTCTACTCACGCAGCGACAGCTTCCAGGAGCAGGACAGCACTCTGTCACACCACAACACACCGTCGCCGGACAGCGACATGACCGGACGCTCTCTGTTCGATTCTGACATGGACACAGAATGCTCGGAAACGGAGCAGTTAAAGTGATAACCACACCCCCTCTGTGATGTCTCTGCACGGGCCCCGCCCCTTTGTTCTCCCGCTAGCCTTTTATCAGGGGAAGGGCTGATCAAATGAAGATGTTATCATGGTGACGTGGCAACTCTGAGCGAGGGATTGCAATAAAGCAGATGGGAAAAGCATTCGGACAGTTTTATTTGACGAAAGAGAGGATTTTATTAAACGAGGAAAGGCCAGGCCAGAGAGAATCCAAATCAACAGGAAGAAAAAACATCAAACAAAATAATTAAAGTGGATAGGGTGAAAATGTAAAGGAGTGAATGATTCTTCAGCTGAATCACTCCTCCTGCCGTGTGATATCATCACAGTGCTCGGAATCATCAGAATGACATCATCACATGTGACCACCTCCCATTTACAACGTGTGTTTGTAGCTAATCAGCATTTCTTACATCCTGGGATTTATTATTAGTCGGAAGGAGAAAGAAGGATTTTAGGTGATGATTGAAATGTGTAGATAATTATTACGTGAATTGTAGTCCATCTAAAATTAATTTTCAGTTTTATTCAGTAAAATATACAAAGCTTGTTAGGAAAAAGCGTATGAGGGAGTTCATTTATGGATGATTATTGTGATGTTTGACCAGATATCAGCTGATGTTTTGTATGTTCTCAAACCGTTGCAGCAATCTTGCAAAGCATTAGTGAATAATTCACCCAAAAAAGAAAAATTATGAAATTTACTTTAACATAGACATTTGAAACATATGTTTATAATGGAAGCAGTGACCAGGGTCAGTCGAAAAAAAGAAGGTATAGTGTAGCTTTATGTGAGGGTCAGATTTAATCTTCCCCACCGCTGCAGCGCTCATCATTTGTGTTTGTGCATATTTAAAGTCACCATGAAATCAAAAATGACAATTCTCTTTTCTTTTTTTTCTGGAATATTTCAGTATATTTCTGAATAGGCACATCATATCTTTTTTTCAATTCATGTGCCCTTGTAATCTTTTTTCAAAATCACTTTCCTTTCCTCTTTTTTTTTTAAAACTTCTCCCTCTTGCAGCTACTTTTCTCTGATGACATGTTTACTGGCGCGAGGGTGGGGCAACCTGTCACTCAAATGAGATTGACCAATAGCAAACCACAACCATTCAATCAATTCCCTATGGACAAAATCAGGTCCCGCACTACATTTTTTTCTATATTCTTCAGATACTTCACAATAGGGAAAATAGACGATCGCAACTTCTCTATTACGTCGACTTTAAGGTGTAGGCTACATGACATGACGTTAAACGTCAGTGACGTCATATATGCCATTGGCTGAAATTGGTAGCTACAGATTATTTGTTTTTTGGGTGAATTATTCATAGCCCATAGGAACAAATAGCTTATGGTAAATCTAAATATAAAATTGATCATTTGTAAAATTGGGGTTCTGTTTCTACATACAAAAAAATTATGATAAATAAATGTAATGCAGATTTTGAATCTTATTTTTTTCAGTTTATCATAAACAGGAAAACACGTCTCATATTTAGGCTATATTAACTTTCTTGTCGGAGAAAAGACCTACAAAGACCAACGAAGCGATACAACCTGTTTTACAGAATACGGAAGTTTGTTGCGCAGCATAACCGTATTGAAATTTGTATCAGGCAACAGTCATATATGTGTGCAACTGTGCTAAATGTGGGCAAAAAACATTATTTGTGTTTGTCGAACAGCAAACCTTCGGATATCTGTGATTGTGCAATAGCGCCTTCTGTGGACTGAATCATGGCTTACATTGACAAGACAGAAAACACTGGAGAAGAAAAGAGCAGATATAGCCCGGTAATGCAGTGATTACAGAAAGGAGGAACATACATAACATAATACAGATGGAGACAGACATCTAATGCCGTGTGTGTGTGTGTGTGTGTGTGTGTGTGTGTGTGTGTGTGTGTGTGTGTCCATCTGCTGCACGAGTCATCGTTACACATGAATACACTGGCAGGAATGATCTCCCAGGGGCTGGTGCACAGTGCACACCAAATGACACATGCAAGACGGGAGACTTATGTTTTTTTCTGTTCCGTAGAGAGATATAATCTGTATCTTGCTGTGCCATACACACAACTTTCCTGTTACCACAAAGGCCCTTTTAATATCTTGAACGTAATCCTGCATTACGCATATCGAGCTCTTGTAAGAAAGAATGGAAGTGTCTTGCCATGTTTACGCCCTTTAAATGCACATGTAGTTTACTTATCTGATGTTTGTTCAAACAAAACAAATTCGCCAATATTATTAGGAAATGTGTATGAAAAAAAAACACATTTTTATACAAACATCCGGACAGGCTCATTAACTGGGGCTTTATTTATTTTTTTGTTAAAAGTGCATAAAAGTGGCAGCCAGTCTGATTAAAACCGATGTTTGTTTGTTGGTTTGTTTGTTTATTTTAAGTATTTTTTATTGATTCTTGATTGTGCCTGTTTATAATCAAACAATTATTATATATTTTATATTTTTTTATGTGTACTGCGTGTTATTCCTGAACCACTTGACCAATTTTTTATTGTTCACTTATAATTGAGTTTATATTTTGAACTTATTCTTGACTTTTAATGAGTTTCATATATTTTTTGTCCATGAATATAGTTGTTTTAGTTGCAAAGATTTGCTCTGAGAGCTGTATGTTTTATGTTTGATTATATGAATTTCAAATTCAATTTCAAATGCAGCTTCCTTGTTGAACTTTATTTTCTAGCCAGTTTTATCATCCATACACGACAATCTTGTTATTTACCGTGTTATTTTAAGACTCGCTTCTCAATACCCAGATGGAATAATGTTAGAAAGGCAAAGGTAAAAGTTAAAATCTCTCGTTTTCTAGTTGTTTGTGCTGATTTTAGAGCCATACTGCACAGTCTGTGTTGTGTATCATGACCCTGGTGTATATGGTTTTATTATGGGCTAGACATAATATTGGGGAGGGAGGGGTTGTGTACATGAATGATCACTGTAACATAAGGAACCAAAATTGTCTGGCGAATATGTTAAAGATCCTCAAAATATTTCATGAAATATAGCTGTATTAAAGGAAACGATTGGTTGTATGTTTGGTTTCTGTTTACAGTCCATTCTTTAAATCTTCTTTATTGATACATATTATTTAAAACACTAATATCTTTCCTTAAGCACAAAAAAACTGTTTAAATCATATTAATTAATATAGTGTGGCACAAATGGCGGGCTGCTTATTAGTGAAATTGAAGATAAATTATTATAAATTCATTTTATTACGCTTGTTGGTTTAATGGTTTTATTTTTTTAGTTCAGCTTATTCAACTATTGATATTTTAGATTGATTTGCTGATCTTTAGCTGTTACACCCATCAAGTGACTTTAATTTTTCTTTGGTTGTTCAAAGACAGAAAAAGAATCCAACTTAAGAGTTTAGGAAAACAAAAGTTTTAAAATAAATGATATTTTAATGTTGATCTTCAGCCTTAAGCAATCCAGAGTGATTGATCCAAAGGTTTTTTTAAGTGCCACCATAGTACAAGAAGTTTTCAACTTTTTCTCAAACACAACCTTGTCATTAAAAACCTATGGTCACTTTCAAATTATCACACCAATATACATTTACTTAAAGGATAGTTCACACAAAAAATAAATTTCATTTTTTTTTTACCTCAAGTTCTTCTATACCTGTATGTTTTCTTTGTTCTGTTGAACAGAAAAGAAGATATTTTGAAGAATGTTGGTGTTGGTAAGCAAACAGTTGTTTGGTTCCCATTGACTTCCATAGTCTAAAATACTAAGTCAATGGGGACCAGAAACTGTTTGGTTTCCAACATTCTGTGTCCAACAGAAGAAAAAAACTCATGCAGGTTTAGAACAACTTGAGGGTAGAGTAAATGATAACAGAATTTTTATTTTTTGATGAATATCCCATTAAGACTTGCTGGGTTTTTGGAATTTTATAACCGTACAAATCTTCTTATAGGCCTACAATCTGCACTGACAACACACAGGCAAGATGAGACACCGCCAAATAAATACATCGCCTAGTTCATATTCCACGATTTAATACCTTTATCTTCGACTAAGCAGACCAAGAAAACAGATCAACTGTAATGACTCTATTTCACTAAGAGTTGCTCCAACACATTTTGTCAGTAGATGGCGCTCACAGCACATACCCTACCGCGATAGAGAGGACACACAAACACACGTTTACTTATCTTTATGGGCTTTTGGGCACATTGCAGATGTATTGTTTTTAAATGCAGCTAGTTATATATATTATATATATATAACCACAACCCACACACTAACCCTAACCCTACAATAACATTTTCTGCATTTTTTCAATAATAAAAAAAAACTATTGAATTGATTTTATGCTGTTTAGGAATGAGGGCGTCCCCAAAATTAGGTATTAGGCGTTTTTGTCAGATTTAGCTCACTTCTGTGTACAATTTTGTGCCCAGAATATTAAGTACACACACACACACACACACACCACACACACACACACACACACACACACACACACACACACCACACACACACACACACACACACACACACACACACACACACACACACACACACACACACACACACACACACACACACACACACACACACACACACACACACACACAAATGCGCGTTTTTCAAGGCAGTCGAAATTTCCAAGGCCTTGAGATTGTTTTTGGTCGTTTTCCAAAATTGTTCATTGATGAAGCAGTAAATTGATTTTATAGAATGGCCAATGTTTGGATATTTGGAAAGACTGTCTGAGATACTAAAACAAAATAATACATTTGTTATCGCTAGATAACTAATGTTCTATTAGTAGCAGTATGATATTTTGTTTACATTTTTGGGTGATTTGGAATATAAAAAAAGAGTCTATTTAGATCCAGAATAGCATCATAAAATATTCACACACGTCTCCCCGTCTTTTAACCCGTCTAATCCGTCTTCATTACGAGTGGAATGGCAAACATTTGGCTGCATGGTCACGTAGAAATCGAAGCGAATGAATTGCAACGGGCTGCAATGGATCTACAGCATCATTTCATCCCGAGGCAACGTTATATTCACCAGCCTTGATGCTCACATAATGTGTGAAATTGTGAATCCATTTATCTTGAGGATCTTCATTCACGGGGCATAGATTCACGAGAGGCACTTCTTTATATAAAAATGTATTCATTTAATGACAAAAGCCTTTTAAAAACTGTGCAATTTTTCTGTCAAAACCAAAGACGTTACTGGCCTCAGTATAGGGCGCACTGACAGCTTGTGCTTTGGCAGTGCCAGGTTAAGTGCACAAATATACAAGTATTCACAGAGCCATAGAAAATTAAAAATCCACGCACAATGTCCTTTTTTTTCGATGCAGGCCATCAAATAATTGTAACACAGCTGGTGTAGTATTTCTCGTAAAAAAAGAGAGATAAATTTGGGATAAACAAGAAACACAAAATATCAAACAGATACAAACATGTTGAGGCTTATACATGTAGCTGACGCACAAAATCACACAATGTTACTATAGTAAAAATTGGGCAAGAAACACTGGCCTCACATTATTATTATTATTATTAGTAGCCTAGTATTACTCTTATTATATTGTCCTTGTTGTTGTTTTTAGATATTGACATTTATACGCCATAAGCGTTTCCAGACAAATTAATTAAATTAAATTAAAGCTGATTTATTTTTTATTTATAATATGACATATCACAATAATACGATTCTATTTGGCTTTCTTTTAGATTTCCTAAATCAGAAAAAAAGAGATTTAAAATAAGAGAAGAAAATAACAAACCACTGTCTCAAATCATGGACGCTTTTGGTGGATGCTTATTGAAATTCAATTAAAATGTTAAGAAAAAGACAATTGAGTGTTAATTGCAAAGAGCTTGTATCATTTCATTTCATTTGTAAACAGACATTCGAAGTGCTCCACAGCACTGTGTGATTCTGAGGAAAGGTTGGACTGTTTCCTCAGGCCTCTGTTTTGCAGCAGCAGTGTGAATCCGTGATCTGCATGAAATCAGGCTGCTCTGCCACTGAACAACATATACAGCAGCACTTGGCAGCCTTTGTTGTGACCGAAATTTGTTTTTTTGAGAATTGATCACATCTACAGTGATACTTTTACATATGTTAATATGTACATAATATGTACATACTGTAAATAATAATAATAATTAGTATTATCATTATTGTTGTTTTAAATTTTGTGTATTAGTAGGCTATATTTGGATCTTTTTATTTATGGTAAATAATTTAGAGCTATTTAGATATTAGGCCTAGGCCTATTATTATTATTATTATTGCAATTTATATCAGAAAATAAATGAAATTAAGACACATTTAAATCGTATTAAACATTTTGTGATCATAACGGGAGATATTATAATATAATAACAATAATAATAATAACAATAACAATAGGCCTAATAATAATAATAATAATAAAGCATTTGCCATTAATATTTGTAGGAGAATGAATCGCAGACATTGAACCGAATTCATTTCAATCAGGAATAAACCTTTTGTGGTCATGAGGGGAAGATGGCGTGCCCCTGACGCCTTTTTCACAGCTTTCGGTTGGAAGTGATATGATGCTTTCACAGATCCCCGGACTTGAAAATAAATCTCTTAAATAAAAGTATGTTTACGTTCCCTCCTTAGGTTCGGTCGCGGCGCGTAACGCCTCGGTTTTTGCCAGAGCGTGTTTTCTCGCGCCCGTGCCCGTAGATTGTTCGCGCAACCACGCGCGCTCCGCGCCCTCGGAGGTGCCACACACAGAGACGCTTCATCACCGTCGGTCCGCCCCGAACGGGCTTGTGGCCGGGACAAAGAGACAGTCGATTATGTTCAAGCCGCCCCTTTCTCACGGAACAGGTGTCTGCGCCCCGTGGTGAGGCGAGGCGTCCCCGTACACATCCTCGTTCCCGGCCATCGGTCCGTTTTGGGGCGTCATTCGCTTCTCCTTCTGCCGCCGGTTGCAGAACCAGACCCGCACCACTTCCTTCTCTAGCTGCAGGCTGTCCGCCAGCGAGGTGATCTCCACCGCCCCGGGTTTCGGGCACTTGAGGAAATGGCTCTCCAGGGCCCCTTTGACACTCACCTCGATGGAGGTCCGCTTTTTCCTCTTCCTCCCCTGCGCGGCGATCTTATCCAGGCTGGTCGGGCTTCCCGAGGTGGAGTCCGCCTCCTCCAGCCATTTGTTGAGCAGGGGCTTGAGTTTGCACATGTTCTTGAAGCTCAGTTGGAGCGCCTCGAACCTGCATATCGTGGTCTGGGAGAAGACGTTGCCGTAGAGGGTGCCCAGCGCGAGCCCCACGTCCGCCTGCGTGAAGCCCAGCTTGATCCGGCGCTGCTTGAACTGCTTGGCGAACTGCTCCAGGTCGTCCGAGGTCGGCGTGTCCTCGTCCGAGTGCAGGCTCTGCGGGTGGCCGTGCTCGCTCAGATGCGGGCTGTGGTGGTCCTCGTGGTGCATCCCCGGATCGCCGTAGCCGGGCTGAGAATAGATCAGGCTTTGCCCGTTGGAGGTGCTCATGCTCGGCATATGCGCGGTGGTGGTCGCGCGCCAAGCGCCCGCCTCGTGATGCTGGCTCTGCTGCACCAGATGCGCTTGTCTTGGCGAATGCTGCAGCTCCTCCACTGGCTTAATGTCCTGCTCACCCAGCGGGCTGGCGGGCCACGGCGACCCCTCTCCCCCGTGAGACAGCGCCGCCGTCAGCCACTGGTGCGCGTGGCCGAGCGTGCTCCCGCTGCTCTGCAGAGTGGTGTACTCGCTCTGCAGAAGGCTGTGCGCGTCCCTGTAGGCCGGCGGCGGCGTCTGCTGCATGCTGCCGGGCTCCGAGCTGGACAGGATGCTGTAGTGGTTGGACGCCGCGGTCGCCATAGTTTCTACAGCTACTCTGTGCCACAGGCGGCTCCCCAGCGCGCCAGAGCCGCGAAGACGCAGAGGCGCGCACCTGAGATCCGCCTCGCGCTGCTGTCTATTGGTCAGGGCGGCTTGACAGATGTGGCAGCGGCGCGTTCATTGGTCGCAGTAGATTCGACACAGAACCCCCATCCCATTGCGCTCTCCTGAAAACAAGCACAGAGGGATCAGCAGTGACAGGGCGCAATGGGCTCCAAAGGTATCCAGCCTGGCTTTCATTAAGTTTTTCATTAAGTTTAAATGTTTCAGTTTAAAATTATTATGATGCTGTAAGGTAATTATTGTGCTGATATTTATAGTATATTCATGCCAATAGAACAAAATAATTACTTCTGAGCATTCGTTATTATTGGCTGTGTGAGTATGAGTGTTTTGTACGAAAATTACTAAAATGCTTTTCTTTTTTAAATGAACCGTGAAAACTATAGCATATGAAAACAATTTAATATTTTACTACTTTCGATACTATATATTGAGTGTAATGCATACAAAGAAAAAAGACAATACAACGGCGAGTGTTTTATATATTTATATCTTATATTTAGTTAAAATAAGTGGATAAAAACAAAATGCTTTTGATGCATACATGCGAGTGCGTAAGATATTTCATATCGAAAAAGAAAAAAGACTAAGACACAAGCATGCACAGAATTCATAAATGTTACATGCCATGTACTTTAAAATATCGTCATCGTCCCTTCCTTTTAACTTCTATCTAATTAATGTAATTTGTGTTTGTGAGTTTTAATTTCATTTTCTTTATCATAATGAATTCAAAATGGTTGAAAGGTGCAGTGAGCTTTAACTTTTAAAAAACTTAAACTTAAAAAAATAAGGCATTAGTTAACTGAAGGTTTTAAGGTAAAGTTCTCAAGTTCTCAACCCAATGATCTTAATAGAGTTCAAAGAAGTTGCATAATTAAATGCTCACAATAGCCAACATATGGAGATTAAAACAGGTGTCTGAGAATTAATAATTATTCAGCAATTTAAAGACAAATTATATAGGCTAATAATAATAATTAGCCTAAATTAGTTTTATATTTGAGTTGTTTGTATTTTATTTTCATGGCTGAAATAACTGCACTCTATGTTCTGAAGGGATTTCAGAGTCTCTCACATGGCTCAAGGAGGGGACATATTTTTCGGGCCCCTATCCGTTGCCATGGCGAGAGGTGAATGAAACAACGCCGCCCACGTCACAGCTGCTCGAGCCTTTTCTCTCTCTCTCCTCGCGCACATAAAGCCCATTTCAAAGCCTGAAAAGCGCATGCAGGGCATCGCAGGGCCGCAGGGCCAGTGAGAGGTGAATGGCAGACTCTACCTCCACCCAGGCCACAGCCTTTTGTAAACATGCACCCACACACACTTCTCCGGACACATTTTTTTGCACCCTCTTGTAATGCATCATAAGACACTGCAGTGTAAAATATTCCACACAAAAAAAGATCGTCCCTCGATACTTTTTTTGTGAGTGTATTGCCAATGCTCAGGAGTTTTGGTGAAATGCAAAAAGCGGTCGTGTTAATTGAGTTGTAATTTTAAGATTCAGAAGCTTTAACACAGTTGTGCTCGGCCAAGCAGAAAATACATTAGCTTAATAAAGTAATATGCAAACTATGGGCTGTTCAATTACACATCCTAATAACGCATAAACGATGCTAGAACCGTTAAAGGGACGAAAGGCCCAGCGTTTACTAGTATTAAACAGTTATCTCTCTGCTATAGGTTCTTCAGAGAACAGTGTTTGAGAGAACAAGAATTAATGGTGAATAATCTGAACAATGAATTAGCAGTAATTATATCGACCCTGTGCTGGAGTTATTTAATTTATCATGGCTTAATTAGATAGGACTGTCGAGTAACTAAATGTTCCAATTCAAAACATGATCATCATGGGGATTTTTCTTTTTTAATTTTTTTCTTTTTCATAGCACGAACAGAACACTCTGATAGCACTGAGTGTCCTTAACAGACATTATATATTACAGTTTTCAACATTATGAATAGCTTATATATGAAAATATATATGAAAACATATTTTAAATATACTAATCTATTGAGCATAATATAACATAATTAATATAATTACAAAATATATAAAGTGTTTATGTTTAAGGTTCAAGGTCCTTATATTTTCCACATAGATATTGCATACAAATTATTCTCCCTTGTGGAACAACAATAATAAAAATAGACTATATCAAGATGTGACATAAATAAAAAGAAAAGAAAAAAAGAACACAATTTAAGTAGAATAGTAAAAAAAAAAGAATATAAATAAATAATAAAATTTTCCAAATATATCCAAATTGTTGTTAGAAAGTTTTGTGATTGAAAGTGCATTATAATACAGGAACAAATTTCTTATTTTGTTATTGCTTACATTTACAATAAAGTGCACTGAAAAACAAATCAATTGCAATTTATTTCATCATATATCTAAATTACGTTGTATTGTGTTTTCTGTCTGTGACATGAGTTTGAATGTGTGTGTGTGTGTGTGTGTGGGGGGTTGTTTGGGGTTCACCTGTGGTAGATACAAGGGGTGGATGAGCTCCTACAGACCCTCATTCACATGTAATTAGTCTGCACAAAGGACTCGTTAAATCTGTAATCCCACATGCCTCCTCTCCCTTTGATAGTGTTGGTCAGCTGTGAGCCAATGGCTATTATGCTCCTTATAAAAGAGGGGCAGTTCAGCTCTCTGTATTAAGACCCCCACTGTGCACAGCAAAACTGGGGTCAACAGCACCCCAAACACACATACATGCAGCAGAAACACTGTCTCATCACATGTGTCATTAGATCAAACCCAGTACCACCTGTTTCTAAAACATTATGGTGTGAAAGTGAATCTTAAGGGTTAAAAATGGTAAAATACTGATTAAAGCTCTTGCCAAGCATAATGGCAAAAATCAAATTTTACAGAAGAAATATTCAAATACATTTTTGTGTAAAAATTTTATTTGACCAAATATCATAACTAAACCATCCATATATACTCACTACATATGTCATGCAATTTAATATATTATTAATAATATTAATAACTATACTTCTCTTCCTCTTTTTCTCTCACAGCCAGACCCAATATCTCCTCCATTTTTATTGGTAGTTGTTTAAATATGTATCATTTTAAAGCCCAGCAGGCATGTCCATTATTACAACAAAAATGCATATATTTTTCACAAGGGTGTGGGATATTAATGGGGTTATAATTTGAGCTCCTGCGTGCTTCTATCCCTTCTATGGTCTGAGCATTCAGATTTTAGCTCCATGTCTGATGTTCTTCTAGAGCATTTGTGAGGATTATGTATTTTCCATCTAATTGTGACAAACATTTGGCGCTGGTTCGGCTGAGTGGGGAAATGACATTGCATCATCAGATTAAGTAGGTAATCCAGAGGTGTCTGTGTCTCCGGCTTTGTGTGGGAGGATATAATGAACACACTAATTAGGGGTATTATTTAGATAATGGGTGTAAATCTTTGTCTGAGTAGCTTAGGCGGTTATGATAAAACTGTAATGTGCAAATCCAAACTCATTAAGATATTTAGTTGATTGTCCAAGATCTTTGGAAGGCGGCTAACTGATACCGCTGATTGATTCCCTTGTTCCCTGAACTTTTATGACTTGATGTGTGTTGTGTGTGTGTGTGTGTGTGGTGGGGGGGGGGGGGTATTGGGGGGAACCTCAAGTCTCTTTCTCCTGTGCTCTCCTGTGCAGGAGTTTGGTAGTTTAATGGCTGATTGGATTTTACCGCCTTTGCAACAGACCATTAAAAATCCACATGGTTGTTTTTTCTCCTCTTGTATCCTGAGAGAGTATAAATATAAGAGGTCATGTTTTCAGGGTCACTGTGGCTTTAAATTTTCTTCTAAATAGAGGCACATTACCTTTCTTTATGTATGCTTGAACCTCACCATCAACATCCTCATCATTCTAGCTAGCACGGCTGAAACTAGGGGAAAGACTACTTGATTCTGATCGGTCAATATTTCTTAATATTTGTCATCGTCCATGGCAATGCTGTATCAGAAATCGACGTAACTGATAATACACGCGTAATAGCGCTATCTTGTTACTCAGTAATCTGTAATCTGTAGATTGTCATCCAAATGACAAACTAGTATTTAGTCTTTTATTTTTTCAGAATTATTAAGACAATATACAAGTAAAATTATTAACTAAATTGTAGTTTAATTATATTAAAACTCAATATTAACTCAACATTTCATGTTCAGGGAAACAGATGACTGTACATCATCTTTTATACATATATGAATTTCAGCACAGTACTCCAAGGATACCAGAACTTTAAAACAATTATTATGTTAGAATCAAAATATTTGAACTCTCCAAATTTATGAACTTTTCAATTCTAGAACATAAAAGCAAGAATCTCACCATCATTTCAGTTAATGTTCTAATGTCGACATACATTTCAACATTCTAGAGTATCAGAACTCTCTTAATTTGTCCTCCACATCAGATTAAGAGTAATGCTGCATGTGTAAATGTCAGCATCAAACACCTCGAATGCTCTGATATCTATCTAAAATTTGAACATTATAGAATATTGGAACTCTCCTAATGTCTTGAGCATCAGAAGATTTCAGACAGAGGTGGACAAAGTACACAACTTCCTTACTTGAGTGAAAGTACAAATACTACTGGTCAATTATTACTCCGTTACAAGTAAAAGTTGTAAAGTAAAAGTACCGAAGTACTCGTTTTTAAAAATATGTAAGTATCAAAAGTAAAAAGTAAATGTCAATGCATTGTTTTATTATTGTCGCATTGTTGTATGTAATACTTACAGTAGGGCTAGCTACATTTATTTCTAGAACATCTAGAAGTTCCAGTAGTGGGATTAAATGTGAGACTCAATAACATCCACAATGGTTTCGGACACCCAAATGGCTGTTCCCTCAAATAGTGCCCTATTTTTCATTTTTTTTTAAGCCTTACTGTTATCTATAAGCTAGTGTGCTCCAAAACAATGACAAAATTCGCATTTAGAAGACCAAACCCAACGTTGAAAATGAAAAGCAGGTTGATGTCAGAAACCAACATCACCTGACTTTTATTTCCAACCAAAACCCAACGTGTGTCCGACGTAGGATGTTGACGTCAACCTGACGTCGGGTTATGACGTCAATCCGACTTTGGGTTCTGACGTCAAACCATTTCCAGAAAAAAATAATACTCTGGTAAAGTACAGATACTCAAAAAGTGTAGGCCTACGTAAGAACAGTACTCAAGTAAATTTACTGTCCACCTCTCTAGGACAGTAAAATTCTAGTCATGTGTAAATACCAGCATTAAACACATGATGTTCTATATATCTATAATAAAATGTCAACATTTTATAACATTAGAACTCCCCTAATGTCTTGGCATCAGAACATTTCAGTGACCTAGAACAGTAAAATTCTATTCATGTGTGAATATCAGCATCAAACACAGATGATGTTCTAGATATCTATAATAAAGAGTACAATTTCAACATTCTAGAACATTAGAACTCTTCTAATATGTCATGAGCATCCGAACATTCCAGTGATCTAGAACAGTAAAATTATCTTGATGTGTGATTATCAGGAACAAAATATATCCAATCTTTTAGACTATTAGATATCTATAACATGGGCATAAGCTTTCAGCATTCTACATTTATATGAACTTTACACTGCAAGGATTCTAGAACATGTACATTTTCTTAAAAACAAAAGTTCTTAAATTGGGGGTGAAATGCTGTTTCATGCATAGTGAGTTTTTTACACTGTTAAAGAGTTGGGTTCCCATGCTAAACATGGACAAAGTTTAAAAAATGAAGTTGTAAGTTTGATGGAGTATTTCTGTTCCAAAAAATTCCTTCCGGTTTGTCACAAGTTTCGGAAAGTTTTTTTCGAATACGGGCCTATGTGACGTCCGAGTGGCCGGAATTTCCTTATATGGGTCTTAAGGGCAATTCTCCCGGAAGGGCGTGCGCGCAGCTGTAGCCTAGAGCGTACGAGAGCGTCCATCAGAGCGCTGGGCTCGGCTGCGCTGCAATCAAAAAAATGGCACCAAAAAAGTGTGTTTTTGGTTGCCAGGGCAAGACAACACTGCACAAATTTCCAAAGAACCCAGCGTTAAGGGACCTGTGGATGGATTTTGTTTTTCCAGAGCAGCAAGTTGTGCAAGTGTTCTTGTTTGTTCCCTTCATTTCGACGGTAATAGTTTTATAAACAAGGCCCAGTTCGACGCCGGATTTGAAGATCGCCTAATACTTAAAGATGGAGCAGTCCCAACGATAAAGGTTCACGGTCGTGCGTTGGAACCGCATGCGGTGAGTAAAACTGCTTCAAATGTCTGTGTGTTGTTAACTATAGGCGTGTAAGCACAGCAAGTAAACAGCATGATCACCTACAGTTAATGTATCGATGGAGCATGCGATGTATGGTGTGTGTGTGTGTGTTTAAATACATTTGTTTAGTTGGCCACTGTAGGTGTCAGTTTGTTTATTGTAAAAATAAATCATGTCCTCATAAACCACGAGTCTGTCTGTTTACAACACACGCAAAAGCTTTGCGCGCTCCCGCCCACACGGCACGCCTCCACCCGCTCGGCTTTTTCCGGAAAGACTCGGTACAGCCTATTTTTCTTTTATAAATATAATACAACTAAAGACTTTTTGGAGATATGAAGGATGCAATACTACTCTATAGATTAACATGAGATTGAGTGAAACTGAGTGTTTCACCCCCCCTTTAAACAAGTTTTCGCAGGGATGTCATAGAATACTTTGTGTTCTCAAAAGAACCTTTCAGTGAACAGTTCTTTAAAAGTATAATTTTTCTTAGTGTGAAGATCATTTGATTAATCTGAAGAACCTTTTTACACTATAAATAACCCTTTATGCAATGAAATGGTTCATGGATGTTTTTCATGAAGCCACTGATGCAGATAAATAACCTTTAATTTTAAGAGTGTATAAACAACTCTCTTCATGTGTGACCTCAGCATCAGCACATTCTATACATTAGAACTCCCCTCATGAACCTCAGAACCCTCACATCATTCTAGAAGAGTCGAATCCTGAAAGCCCAGATGGATCGATAAAGATGGGCTAACCTCAGATTAAACCCAGATTTCAACCCCGGGATTTGTTTCTCTGGGGATTTATACAGAAGTATATCAGTCCAGATCAATACAGCTGTCTGAACTAGAGGTTAAAATGGCTGTTAATCTATCTAGTTGAACACTGATGGCCACCCTAACAGCTGAAGCAGGGCTGAATCTGTGCATACTAAACCCAGGTCAGGACAGGCTGCAGAGATGGACTGTGTGTGTGTGTGTGTGTGTGTGTGTGTGTGTGTGTGTGTGTGTGTGTGTTAGCTGTTAGTGAGCACTAAATGGTTCAATTGCACATTAAAAGAATAATACTTCTTTGTTTAGAACTTTCTTCACTAACAGGGAATGTTCTGGCAGGTTATCTAAAGTTATGAACAAACGTTCTTAAAGTATATTATTATATAATGTTAGTTCAAAGTAATCTGGTCTTTAATAATGTTCTTAAAACGTTAGCACAAAAACATTTTTTTAAATATTACTACTTGTTTCAGAATGTTTAGAGAACTTTCAAAAGTAACATTCACATAATGTTTGAAGAATTATCAAATGTTATGTAAAATGTAAAAAGTTATGAAAAAAAATCAGAACTTAATGGGAACATTACCAAAACATTCTTCTGACATATTTTTGTTAGCTGGGTTGTATGTGTGGTTAAGTGGGTATTAAAAAATAGTTGTGTATTGTATATATGTACATTATATGCATGAATATGCATGCAAATAAATATTCTTAAAAAGAGTGAGACAAACCAGAAATTCGGTGTGTGTTTTTTTTAATACACATATTCTCTTTTTCTCCACTCGTCTCACTAAAGCGTTCGCCACGTTTAGGTCACTTTCCCAAGAGCCTGTCTCCCCTTCCCAAACAGATAAAAAATAGAGAAAGTAGGAAAAAAAGAATTGAGTGGTTTAAGGCAGGACACCATCTGTCCTCCGCCATAAAGGACCAAGGACATCTTGCGGTGTTTGTGTGTGTGTGTGAGTGGGAGGGTGAGATTGTGAAGTGGTTTGCTGGCCCAACAGAAGGGCTAGAGGTGAGAGATTTGGAGAATGAAGGGGTGAAACAGAGAAAGGCTGAGTGGCTGCTCACAGAATTCCTGCTAAGAGTGAAGCAGTCTGCGCTTTCGCTGGTGCTCCATTTAAAGCTGCCTCTGTGAGTGTGTGTGTGTGTGTGTGATTAGTGGACCCCCAATTGTTAGCGATCTCCTAAAGCTGCCTCTTGCAGCTGTGACCCTCGCGACCCTGTGGCACCATGGCAACCGTGAGACCTCCATCCTCTCCCAAAACTCCCATTAGTCTCCAGTGTCATCTTGTCTATCTAAAAGACCAAAATAATTCAAAATAGGCAACTGCAAAACTGCCTCATTTTACATCCAAAAGGGGGATTTCACTGCAATACAATAAAATAACCATTTTTGGCTCCCCAAAGAACCTTTCAGTGAGCAGTTCTTAAAAGAACCAATGTTTTCTTAGTGTAATGAACACTTTAAAAGTGGAAGAGTTTCAATAGATTTTAAAGGTTCTTCATGGAACCATTAATGCCAATAAATAATCTTCATTTTTAAGAGGAAGCCTGTTTCTAGATATGTGTAAACACAAATACATATGTATCCCTTTAAAGAACTATTCCACATTGTAAGATATACTAGTCATTTTCTGTCAGGACATTATTTGTTAGGTTTACAGCATTCAAGATTCCTTCATATTACCACAGTATATTGTGCCCTATTTCTTACAGTGCAGGTTCACATACAAATAATTTTGAGTTGTCCAAGAATTTATAAAAATCACATTTGAATTATTTCTTCCATATAAAACAATTATTGTTGTAAAGTTTAAGCTAAACTAAATAAAATTCAGAATGGTTGATTAAAAATATTTTTCTTTACCATTAACCATAAGTATCTGCCAAATATCAAGTTACAACACTTATATTAACTGTTGCAAAACCATCATAGATTAATATGAGAAACCCTTAAAATAATTTTTTTGTCATACATTTCTTGTTTTGATGATAGTGATTGCTGATTTTACAGTATTTTGGCAGAAGCTATAGTTTCTATGGTAATTTTTTAAGGGGAGGACAGCAGAAGTGAAAAATGCCTCTGGGATGATACAGTTTGTCTTCATCAAACGGAAAGAAATAAAGATAAATTGATGAAATAGCCGTAACAGAAGGGGAACAAAGTACCATGACACATGCTAGTGCCGTTCAACTACATTTCCATACACAAAGCAATTCATGTAACACACACACACACACACACACACACACACGCACGCACGCACGCACACACGCACGCACGCACGCACGCACGCACACACACACACACACACACACACACACACACACACACACACACACACACACACACACAACCTCCCAGCAGTGGCTAATGAGATGGTTCTTCTGCTCAAAACAGTCAGAGTGTGTTTAATGAAAAGTGGTGGTGTGTGTGCGTGTGTGTGTGTGTGTGTGTGTGTGTGTGTGTGTGTGTGTGTGTTAAATGAAAGTGTAATTACTTTGTGTATATTAACAGATGTGCTCTGTTTGCCATGGTCCAGTGCAAACGGACCGAGGGCTGTTTCATGAGATTGTGTGTGTGTGTGCTAATGTGTGTGTCTATGATGGCTGTGAGAATACTTCATAAATTCACTTGCGTGTCTGTGGAGGTCAGCGTGTCTCATAACGACCCTCAGTGTTAGCAATAAATGCTAATTCTTTTTATTGCTAAAATGCGTCCTATAAAATGCCACAGCAGCACAGCACCAAATGTGTCTTAATGTAAACATTATAAACTAATGCTCTCTTTGGGACAAATCACTCTTAAAAATAAAGGTTCCAAAAACGAGTTTTTGCAGTGATGCCATAGCAAAACCCTTTTTGGTTCCCCAAAGAACCGAACATTTGAAAAACATAGGTTCTTTATTGGCATCTGTGGTTCCAGGAAGAACCCATAAGGAACCTTTACATTGCACAAAAGTTTTTTTCTAAAATGGTTCTTTAGATTTTTTTTAAATGTTCTTTACACTAGAAAAAATGGTTCTTTTAAACTGTTCACTGTTTTAGGGAAACCAAAAAATCGTTCTTCTGTGGCATAACCATATTTTTAACGGTGTAAAGAACATTTTGTTCAATGTAAAGGTTCCACTGATGTTAAAGGGTCTTCATGGAACCATTGATGCCCATAAACAACCTTTATTTTTTAGAGTGTAGAAACCAAGGAGGTCTGTGTCCTTCTTGAATACAAATGAATGCAAACAGAAATTTGACGCTTGAGGCTTCACTCAAGATGCTTGTGTGTGTGTTTGTGTGCACATGAGCCAATGCGAAATCTCCTGTCACCGTCAACCGGCACACATCACATACTGTTTTTCTGGAACGTTCTGCTCTTGTTTCTGACTGTTTGTTTGTGTGCTTGAATGTTAATGAAGTGGGAGCCCAGCCGCTGTTTACAGGCTGGAACAGTCGTTCCAGGAGTCTGACCTCCTTAGAGGGACACGCAACACTTTGTATGTGAATGAGGAATGTGTGTGTGTGTGTGTATTGTGTGTAATTATGTGTATGTGCCTGTGAGTTTCAGAATGCGTAGGTGTGTATGTTGGTCTGAGGAAGGGAAGAAAGAGGCACTCACTGCTCCTATTGAACTTGACCTGCAGGCCTGATCAATGTAGCACAGCGTGTGACGGAATGAGAGAGGCGACTTATTACCCTGGAGAAAGAGCGAGGAGAGAGAGATGATGGAAGGCAAGACACTTCAGTTAAAGGCAGAATCTTGAAGGGGTAAAGAGAGCCGACGGGAAAAAAAAAATGTAGTGCAGCATTTGTATATTTCTCCTTTGCTGAGTCTGTGTATTTCCATTACTCAGAAGAGGACGCTCTGTGAGGTTCATTTGCACACAAGAAAAGCTCTTTGATCTGTGTTATAGGGTGTTAAAAACTGCTGAGTTTGCCCTAGATTAGCTCTCTTGTTTTATTATCTTAGCAGAGATACATTTGGGAATGAATGATCGCTACAAAGGTTGTCCACCATCCTCTTTTCTTTTACTTTTCTATATGCATCCTGCTAAATTTAATAGTCATGATGTTTTGTTTACATTTTTTGAGCATGTTTAAGTAATAGGTTCAGATTCTTACAGATGTTATTCAGACTCTAATCTTGATCCTGGTTTTGATTCTGACTCTGATTTTGATTCAGATTTTGATCCTGACTGTTCACACAAGTGACATATAACGATAACTATGAGCGTCCACACCAACGAACAATAACAATCTGTTATTCTAAGCTCTAGCTGCAGTTATGTTGCTTTTTAAAGTCGGATGGATTCTGATTGGCTGTCAATATTTTTTTATTGTTCATCAGCTATAAAAAATTGTTTTGAAAGTGATTTCAATAATATTGTTCATCTGTGTTGTTATTATTATGAGGTGTGGATGTCTCTATTATCATAGAATTAGTATTATTATAGTATTTTATAGTTATCATCCTTGGTGTGAACAGGCCTTGATTCTGATTTTGTTCCTGATTCGAATCTTGATCCTTTGATTAAGGGTGTGTTCACATTTGGCAGGTTTGGTTCGAATACATTTTCATGGGAACACATTGTCAGGGGGAAACAACACAGACCGAAGATGCAGCAGCAGATTTTTGTTTGTGTGTGATGGAGGAATTCTTGCCAGTGTTTTGACTCCTTTACATATTTCTCAGTCCTCAGCTAGTAAAAATATGCTTGCACATACAACCAGCACATTTAGTCCAGAACACAGCATTGTTTTGTAAATTCTGTAAGTTTGGCCACAAACTTGGTCTTAAAAGCTTTTATTTTTTGTATCTTCAGCTTAAAGATTAGAAAATTTGAAGCAAACCAGGACTATGTATTGTTTTCTTTTGTGGTCCGGACCAAAAATAACCAAGAGAACCGAACAAGTGTTGACACTGATTTTGAGTTTTATTTTTATTCAGATTTTAGATTCTGTTCCTGACTCTGATTTGTTTCGTATTGTCCAAATGTAAGTCTTTGAGTACCGTAATTCCTCAAATAAAAACCGGTATTCAAATAAACGCCGGGCCTCTGATAGTGGCCGGGTGCGTGGTCAACGCGGACAAATAAAGGCCGGTCTCAAATTAAGGCCGGGGAAAAATTAGTGTACACTCAAAGACGGACGCGCTCAGCGCTTGTCATATATCACAACTACTATTCAGTGTTTTTAACCACGTTTATTTTAGGTTTCAGACATTTAAATAGATGAGATTTATAGCAAAACAATACATTTATAGTTTGTAAAATACACAATGGTGTCTATGGAAGCAGCAATAATCCATTCAAATATATTTGGCGACGTGTTTTATTCATATCAGGTACACAGTGTAAGTATAAAGTTTACTCTATTCTTCTCCCAGTTCACCGGCCACTTACTTTCATGCATTTCGGGAGAAACTGAAGAATTCACGCGCTGTGTAACGTACAAATCCAACAGACAGGAATCTCTGAACTGCGGTGCCCATCTCACGTTACAGATCAGGATCAATTATAAAGGGTTTTAAACGACAAAACAAACTCACTTACACTGAATTGAGAGTCAGAATAGAAGATAGTTGATGACATGGTAAGCAAGTTTGTTAATATTTAGAAATAAAAGCGCTACATCTGTCATACAGCACTATTTTGACTGTGGTGAACACGTGCCAAGCATGACGCGTCACCATGGAAACTTGGCTGACGCGGGCGGGGATCGCGAATTAGAAATAAAGGCCTGCCTCTAATAAAAGCCTGCTTCAAATAAAAGCCGGCTACCATCTGCAGTTCAGGTAAATAAAGGCCCCGGTCTTTATTTGAGGAATTACGGTAGTTCTGATTGGCTGCATCCGAAAGCTTAGAAAAGCTTCAGAGGACGGATTCCAACGAAGGCATCAAGGCACTTCCCAATCCAATGTTAGCTTCACTTCCTGTCTCCTGAGATACCTTAATCTGATTGATTTTTGAAAGCAGCATAGATGTATCCTTTACTGCCTTTGAAATCCCACAATTCTGTGCTTTCCATTCTGTGACAGTAAAAAATAAAGATGGCATCTGAAAGTTGCCGTTGGTGGTCAGTTTGTGTCTAAATGTACGTTTTTGACCAACGGTTTCCACTTCTGATGTAATTTCTGGTGATAAATTTTTATTGTAGTAATTAAATTTGAGTTTATTTCTCACCAAAGCTCGCTCTATTTTGCTGTAGTGATCTAAAACCGTTTAAACAGTTATGCTGCCTCAGAAGTCAGTCTGAAAGCAGTTTCATTTTGTGCGCAAACACTGCCTGCAAAGTCATTGCCTGATAGGGCAGTTAGGTAACAAGTCACATTTCTTTTTTTTTTGGACACAGCCATTGACTGTTAATGCAGCAAAGCATCATGGGAATGTGCTGTTTTTGGTCTCTCTCTCTTGTAGGAGTGTATTTAATTGGGTTTAATTGGGTATATATATTTAGGCTTTTAGTACCATGCTGCTTTGTCAAGTACGTGTGTAGTCAAGGCTGTGAGAGAGATGGTTGATCTGGGTAGAACAATTTACCCATAACTCCAGTGCACATCAGGTGTGTGTGTATGTGTGGGCACTGATGCACAATCCAGCATCTCTCTGATTATCCTCCCACGGCAACAGTGGCTTGATTGTCATGGTTACGGTCATGGTTAAGGTCACTGATACGCCTGTCTGGGGCGTGATGTAAATTAGAGGTTGTGGTTTTTATCAAGGGTCACCGTCTTGGGTCCCGACCCTCTGGTGGCCTTTGGCCTTTTCTCACCTGTTTGTGATCGATGGATCTGGAAGGCTTGATTGATTGCCCCTCAAAAATGCCACAGGAGCACACTAAGATGCTGCTTATACACACGCTCATTTGACTTTCTTGTGAGGTCACAGATGCCGGTGCATGTGCAATTGTATGTGTCTTCAAATAATATGTTGCCCGTCTGCATTCGGTGTGATTTCTAAATCAATTGCACGGCAGCCTAGTAATTGATGTGGCTTTGAGCAGCAGAAAGGCCGTCCCACCCACAAGATCCCTCAAATTCAATTTGGAATCAGAGGGCAGAGAAGAGGTGAGCGACTCAATATCTCATTCATTTCAACAACACACAAACACACACTGACGCACACACATCACAAATAGACCCCCACCACTGCTACCCCACATAAAACCTCAGATCTCAAGAGCAGGACTTATTGAAGACCACTTGCCCAAAGTAAATCCCCCCATGCCCTACTCTCCACGCATGCTGGGTAATGACTTGGCATGAGTTTTAACAGCCCATTCTCACCCCAAGGCGTCATCTAACTGACGCCTTGGGAATCAGTTTGACCATGCTTCAATATTCGACGCTAAAGGCACCCTTTAGCGTCAGTTACTTGACGCGATCCCAGGGCGTCATCTAACTGACGCGTTACCCTTAGCGTCAGTAAGATGACGCCCTCCTACCCAGACCTAAACCTACCCGCGTCATCTAACTGACGCTAAAGGTAACGCGTCAGTTAGATGACGCCCTGGGATCGCGTCAACTAACTGACGCTAAAGGGTGCCTTTAGCGTCGAATATTGAAGCATGGTCAAAATTGTCAGTTAGATGACGCCTTGGGGTGAGAACGCGTTGGTTTTAATGTCTACCACTGCCCCTGGGAAGACAGCGAGCATCTTTTTTTTGTATCGTAAAGCTCACAAAACAGCCCTGGCATTCATCAGGAACGCTAAACGTTAAATACTCAGTGAAAATGTTCATCAACCTCCTGCTCCTTTCACTCCTCCTGCCTATTAGTGAGTGAGGAGGAGAAGGAGAGAGTGTGATGGAGGAAACGCTCCAGTGCTCGGAGTCGCAGTGCCCCCGAACTCTAACCCGTGATAGATTGAGTGCTCCTGCAGCGTGACAGACGAGCGATTGATGGAAGGAATGGCGGATAGATGAAGGGAGACGCGTAGAGTGATAGTGTGAGGGGAAAACAGAAGGGAAAGAAGCTTGAAGCGGGTCCTTTCTTTAATTGTATACAGTAAAATGTCATTTATACCTTTATTGGAACAATAATGGTGTTATTATTATTATATGAATTATATTATTATTATTATTATTATTATATCAATTATTTACATTTAAAAATCATAACAAATAGTTTAAGATCACTGTCAGATGTTAAAAGAATATTCCTAGTTCAAAACAAGTTCATCTGTGAATGAAGTTGAGTTACAGAAAACGATTTTGACTCATTTCTCAGTTTATAAAAACAAAGTTTTTACAGCAATGCACTTTCTGTTATTTCAGTGTTTATTGGCATTTGTGGTTCCATGAAGAACCGTTAAGAACATTTCCATTGCACAAAAGGTTCTTTACATTGGAAAAAGATATTCTTTGAAGAACTGTTAACTGAAAGATTTTTCGGGAAACCAAAAATGTTTTTTGGCATCATTGTGAAAACCCCCATTTGGAACCTTTATAATTTAGGAGTGGTGTTTCGTGGCTCAAACAGTCAGGGTTTGATCCGAAATGCATGAACTGATAAAATATATAGCTTAAATTAGTTCATATAAAATATAAATATATAAAATATAAAACTCACCGGGCACTTTATTAGGTACAGTTCAACTGCTTATGCATCAATCACGAGACTGCAACTCAATGCAATATTTTGGCATAGACAAGACGAGCTGCTGAATAACTGTGATTTAAGTGACTTTGTTAAATCTATGCCACAAAGAATGAAGGCAGTTCTGAAGGCAAAAGGGAGTCCAACCCGGTACTAGCAAGGTGTACCAAATTGCAAAGTGGCTGGTGAGTGTAAATGTAAAAAGTTATTCAACAGACATTTAATTCTAGGCAGAGGAACTTCTATTTATGTGTTGCTGACATAATTCCTGTGGGTATGCATTACTTTACTTGCCTTTCATGGTTATAAGATAAGCTGAAAGATTTGCAGGGATGAGATAAGTGATTTTATCACACTATTATAGTTTTACACTTCAATTATTGATTTTTGTTACCAATTGAGGGACAAATGACAATCATTTTATGTGGTAATCGACAGCATCTAAAGTTTGTTTTGAACCCAGACTACTGTACTGAAATAATATTGAATATTCATGATCAAATCCTTATTATTCATAGGCTTCCACAAAATATTCTCGATATCAGTGCCTTTGGCTATCATGTGTTTTCAGAGCACAGAAATGATTCTTCACTAATTTCATCTGAGATCTAATCTTATCAAAATTCTGGCAGTGCGGAAGGCCCGACTCGAGGTTTGTGTGTCTCTGTAATGGAATTTGTTTCACTGCACAGAGTTTAAGCACAGCTAGTGATTCAGTGCAGCAGGGCATCTCTCTCTCTCTCTCTCTCTCTCTCTCTTCTCTCTCTCTCTCTCTCTCTCTCTCTCTCTCTCTCTCTCTCTCTCTCTCTCTCTCTCTCTCTCTCTCTCTCTCTCTCTCTCTCTCTCTCTCTCTTCCGGCCTCCACGGCACAAGCGTCATTTGTTGACTGGCAGGCAGCGTGCCAGGAGCAGCATCAGTAAAATGCTGCTGAATTATACAGCCTTTACGACTCACGCTATAAAGCAGCCGTTTAAGGGGAACATAGCCATTTAAAGCAAAGACATAGTGTTTCTGTTTAAAGCTTTTATTGTCCATAAAACAGTCTCACATTGATTGTCAGGGAAGGACCCTTCATATTTGAGCATAAGAACTTAGAATGAATGTGAAACATGTGTGTGTATTATTATAGGGACGTTTCAGGCATGTGCTAAACATGATAATAACATGATAAAAAAAATATTTCTTTAATTATATGTTGTACATTTCCATACACAAAGCAATTCATGTACACACACACACACACACACACACACACACACACACACACACACACACACACACACACACACACACACACACACACACACACACACACACACACACACACACACACACACACACACACACACACACACACACACACACACACACACACACACACACACACACACACACACACCACATTTACAAAACAACAATTTACATAAAATACATAAATTAGTTTAATTGCACATACACGTATCTACTACACTAGCATCTCTCTCTCTCTCTCTCTTCTCTCTCTCTTATCTACTCTCTCTCTCTTCTCTCATCTATTTCTTATATATATATTAGTATATAGTTGCTTATATGTGAATATGCATAATTTTACACCAAAATTAAAAGAATTAAGCCATTTTATTTTGTTGCAGAAAATGATGATTATGATATTTTTCAATGTGACATTTTCATTAAATTTAGATAATTAATGAATCATTGTATGCAAAACAATTATTATATACTATTAAAGTAATTTAAAATAAATTATTAATATCTCATGTATTAGTTGTACTGCCTTTATATTCATAATTAAAAAGACCATTTACTTATTTTAATTTTATTTGTTACTATATCACTACTGTAATGATAATCTATTGAGAATCATGAGAATATGGCAATTACAAAAAAAACTCATTACGGTAATGAGAATTTAAATGGATAATGTGCTTAATTGTTATTAATATAATGTCACAATGCAAAAATGCATCATATCAACCTAATCATATCGACTGAATTATACATTTTCCCAAAATAGAATTCTTATTTACGGTTTTAGTTTCATTCACCCATGTGTGTGTGTGTGTGTGTGTGTGTGTGTGTGTGTGTGCAGGTATTTGTTTGATGAATTGGTGGCTGCTGTTTCTTACTCTCTGTAAAGCTGTTTAAGAATCCAGTCACATTCTAGACCGGCAGTAAAAGAGCCCTCCCCTCCCCTCCTCTCTCTCTCTCTCTCTCTCTCTCTCTCTCTCTCTCTCTCTCTCTCTCTCTCTCTCTCTCTCTCTCTCTCTCTCTCTCTCTCTCTCTCTCTCTCTCTCTCTCCTCCTTCATCGTTTTCTCCTTCCCTGTAGCTCTTTCACACTCCTTTCTCTGTGAGCCCCCCTTTACTCCCCCCACCTCGCTCGCTCTCTCTCTCTTTCTCTCCGTGCAGCTGATAAACCCTCTCACTGCGTTTCCAGGTCTGCCACCCTCACATCAGCTAGACACTGATCTCTGCCAAGCTGTCAATCAAACACGGTACAGACGACTGATACGCAGGTGAGAGACAGACAGCGAGAGAGAGAGGGGAGAAGGAGGAGGAGGAGGGAAGGGCTGCTAAGGTCTCTCTTGATTCCTCACCGTCTCTATGATACACTTTCTCTCCGTTTTATGACTCTCGCCCCTTCATCTTTCTCCTCGTTTCTTGTTTGTGTCTTTTGGTTTTTGTTTAGTTTCGTCAGCCAGTATAAACACACCTGCCTCGTCCTCGCAGGTTTGACACGCCGATGATTGACAGCCGCACTGAGGGGCGTTCAGTCAGCGCGAGGGTCTGAGAAAGAGAACGAGAGAGAGCGCACTGACAAACAGTATGGCGTTTTAAATGTCATTCTTCATATCTGTCCACTTCAGAGTGTGTGTTTAACCCGTATCACACTGCTGCAGCCTCAACGCACACACATACGGCGGCCGGAGACCAAAGCAAATCTACTTATTGTGAGCTCCTTTGTATTATTTCTTTTCGTGCTTGACACACAGAAAGTGAATAATCTGGTGCAAGCGATGCGATAGCGACCGAACAAAAGAGAGATTCATTCAGCAAAATGCCAGTCATCATTTTCAGAAGAATATGTCACGGTGATATAACATGCTGGATACCACATAAAACCATAGGCTAGCTACTATTTGTCATTTATTCATTTTGGGACATATAGCATATACACTTAAAAAAACGTCAATGTGCCTCTTTCTTTAGAGGTTCTCAACCTTTTTTTCTTTTGTGGTCATCTGAACCTTAAAGGGGAAAATTAGTTAACTGAATACGCCATACGATTTTAAGTAATGGGAATAAATTAAAGTCAGCATGAAATGGAAAGTATGATTTTATTTTCTCCCCTATTGTGACGTGTATCCGAGTCAAACAGCGTCTTAAACTATACAAAATGTTTGGTTTGGTTTGTTTGCTGACTTATTTTTGTAGGCTAACCCAGAAGTTAGCATCACCCAATATGATTTTTCCATTTGCTTTTGGAAATAAAGTCTGTGACCAGAAGAAGTGTAGGCCTATTATTATACACTTCATCATGATAATCTTCTCATGAACACAACAATGAATTTTGAAACCTAAAGACAATTGCCTTCCTTCTATAAACAAACTACTCTACGGTCACGTGATTTCAACATCACCATCACTGGCTTCTGACAACTTTTTCAGTCTTTGTTCAAAAACATTTTCCCTGAATGTTCTAGTTATAGTTGTTTGCAAGAGTGTATGAAAGCCAACCAGTGAGTATATGAGTTTACCTGTTCGGCTGGTGACGTTTAATGTCCCTGACAACCTCTACAGTCCCATTTAGACACTTCAAGACAAGTAAAAGCTTTAAAAAAAAGCGAGTTACTGAAATATTTTATTGAATAAAACGTGAAAATAGCTTTACCTTATTTCAGGTAGGCTATTTAACCAAAAACCCATTCTAAAAAACCCACTCACTGCATCCGAATATGCTTACTTCCATACTGTAGTAGGTGAAAACCAAATGTGAGCTGAGTAGTATGTCCAAATTAATAGGCTATTCATAAAACACGTGAAAAGTACCTGGATGACCTACTACCTCCCGCGAGATTCTGAAGTGTGCATTTGATAGACACTTTACTGTCCCATAGTCCAGAGGATTTGTGAATGGAGGTGAAGTGACTGACGACGTATAGGTCACACGATAATGACAACATGGCAGATGTAGTACTTCTAAATCTCATTCATACTATATAGAACATGCTTTTTAACAGTCGCTAAGTAAGTTTCAAACCAGATGTACCTATATGCGATTTTGGACACAGCAATTGACTTTGGGACGATGGAACCAGAAATATCGATTCTGGGTTTTGGCCTTCAAAATTACATCATCCCTGCAGCACATTACTGCGAACTCATATGAGGGGGAAGTTGCTTGATGGGATATATCTTTGCCAGGAAAACTGTTAAAAAAGAAACAGTAGCCTAATTCCCGTGTGCCAATTCACATAATATCCACCCTTAATAGTATTCAAGATTAGTGATCTTGAACAACCTAGATGGATATGCGTATTGGGATGATTTTTGTGATTCTGTTGTGGTTGGTACAGAAAATACTTGTCACATTTAGTTTAGATGTTGTCACCTGAGAAAAAAAAATACAGTGAATTTTCTTCCCAAATTACAGCATGACAAAAGAAAGAGTCGGAAGCAATTACAATTCACATTATTGTAACATAAAACATATGATGATAGTGAAAAAGCATGTGACTGTTGATGTTGTACTGGTGGCTGAATAACTGATCAGTTGGAGACATAAGAGCCACCATCATCTACATCTGAACAGCTTGAAGTTGGCAGGCGGAACGTTCACGGGGTCACGTTCAGTACAGCAATAGCATGACATTCAAATTGCACATAAAGCATAATTGTAACCCAAACTGGTGAGGTGTCTCACCATGGCAGGGGCCAAAGAACTTCACCACCCGAAATTCAGCTTTATTCAACAATCCATTATGTAATTACACTCACGCATACACACAGACACAAAGACTTGAGCAAATGATCATCTAATTGCTGCGGAGCGGTTAACTGTATGTGTTGCTGTCCTTGTTGATTAGATTCTGTTTCAGTCTTTGCATCTGAATGTGATGTGTGAGGTGTTCGTGTGTTAGCGCATTAGCGAGGTGTCGGAACGAGGGGCCCATCAGCTCGTTAATGAGCAGAAACGCTAATCGTGTTTCACACTGACACAAACGCAATTAAAACATCTGTACCGCGGCGACCTGATCTTGCACGGCTTTCTCTCCTTTCCCATAATGCTAATGTTTTGCAAACAGAGAGCGAGAATTGCCAAGTGCAGTTGACTGTTAATATGACACCTGTCAATCAGATTGGCTTTAAAGTCTTAATTCAGAGTAGTGATAGCTCACTTTTTATAAATGACAAGAAGATAATAGCCAATATGAAAGCTGCTGCCATGATGCTAAAGTATTTAGAGTGATTGTTAGCACTTTGCTAAGTAGTAACATTCTGGTTGTTTGCTAGGTGGTTCCTTGTGAAAAAGAAGTAGTCATAGCATACTTTAAAAAAAAAGTCACATACACAATATATATAAATACACACACACACACAGTGTATTTACAAACTTTTATGTTAGATGCGATCAATCGATTTGACAGCACTATTTAAAATGTACTTCAAAGTAAAACTTTAAATTTTACATTATTACAAATTGCCTGTCTTAAAAGTGCACTTAAAGGGATAGTTCACTTTGAAATTAATTTTTGATATGTTTTAGCTTACCTCAAGGGCATCCAAGATGTAGGTGTCTTTGTGGCCACAGTATTTTCAATTTTGATATTTTTAGGTCAAACCGTTCTTGTCTGTCAGTCATATAATGCAGACAATAGGGAACCACCTTAAAAAGCATACACAGAGAAGTCCAAATTAAATATGATTTAATGACTCGTAAACGTAAGTACACATTGATGACCTAAGACACGAAACGAGTGGTTTTTGTGAGAAAACGAACGGTATTTATATAGTTTTTACCTCTTGTAAACACAGCCACGTCCAAGTGATCTGAGATCGCGAGCGCTTCGGTCTTTTCCGGAAAGCACCGGAAGTGAAACCTCGCGCGTGTACGTCACTCATTGTTTACACAGAACAGAGATTGTAGGTAAGACTGCTAATTAAAAGGGTACTAATTTGCGCTTATCCGGGATGTTTAAACCGTCGTAAATGAAAACAATTACAAAAAAATAAAAAATAAAACAATTGTATGAGTGACGTACACGCGCGAGGTTTCACTTCCGGTGCTTTCCGGAAAAGACCGAAGCGCTCGCGATCTCAGATCACTTGGACGTGGCTGTGTTTACAAGAGGTAAAAACTATATAAATACTGTTCGTTTTCTCACAAAAACCACTCGTTTCGTGTCTTAGGTCATCAATGTGTACTTACGTTTACGAGTCATATCATGTTTAATTTGGACTTCTCTGTGTATGCTTTTTAAGGTGGTTCCCTATTGCCTGCATTATATGACTGACAGACAAGAACGGGTTGACCTAAAAATATCAAAATTGAAAATACTGCGGCCACAAAGACACCTACATCTTGGATGCCCTTGAGGTAAGCTAAAACATATCAAAAATTAATTCCAAAGTGAACTATCCCTTTAAGTATGATAAGAAACATTGACATGAAAGTGTTCTCTCTTTAAGTCTCTCTTTAATATTAATTTCATTAATATTATATGATGTGTGCAGTATACCATACACTACAGTGCACATTTAATACAATTAAGTGCACTTCTTTTTCACAATGGGTCTCAATGACATTCTATTAATGCATAAATCTGTTTTTCCTATGCGTCAAAGTCGAATTGTTTAGAAATGTAAAACGTCTCTCTTCAAAAAGCCACTTTTTGGGATAGTGGTTTGTTTAAATCCCTAACTCTAAATATAAGCAATAGTGATGATTGCGTTGCATGAAAACAATAAGCATAATGAATGCATTATACAAGCTATTTATATGCATTTGTGGTCAAACACACTCAGCATGCAGAAAAGGCCTTTAACAACCCAAAAAAAGGCACATGTCTCTGCAGGGGAGTGGGGTTTCTCATTTATTATGACAAATTAAATCCAGCGTTTAGATTATGACATTCTAAAGCTCAGAGATCTGTTAGAAAAACCCACCGCGCTATGGCAAGCCGTTTTAACTTTTATTCATTTTCAGGATATGAATCCTTGATATCAACAATTCAATTTTCACTAGTTAAAATTATAATTCTTGATATCAACAATTACATTTTTGATATCAAGAATACAATTCTTGATATCAACAATTGCATTCTTGATATCAACAATTGCATTCTTGATATCAACAATTGCATTCTTGATATCAACAATTGAATTGTTGATATCAACAATTGCATTCTTGATATCAACAATTGCATTCTTGATATCAAAAATGTAATCGTTGATATCAACAATTGAATTCTTGATATCTGTAATTGTATTTTCACTAGTGAAATGTCACCATAGGCTGCCATTCAAAATCAATTGTTGATATCAAGAATTCCATTTTTGATATCAACAATTACATTTTTGATATCAAGAATTACATTTTTGATATCAAGAATTACATTTTTGATATCAACAATAAAATTTTTGATATCAAGAATTACATTGTTGATATCAAGAATTCAATTGTTGATATCAAGAATTATATTCCTGATATCATGAATTAGATTGTTACTAGTAAAAATGCGAATTCCTGATATCAACAATTGAATTGCTACTAGTAAAAATGTTTATTCTTGATATCTGAAAATGTATTATTGATATCAATATTATTTCAGATATCTAAAATGGCTTTCTTACTAGTAACAATCACATTCATGATATCAGAAATGAACATTGTCACTAGTGAAAATGTAATTATTGATATCAAAAATGAACATTGTTACTAGTAGCAATTCAATTGTTGATATCAAGAATAGACATTTCAACTAGTAACAATTGAATGATTGATATCAGGAATTCGCATTTTTACTAGTAACAATTGCATTCTTGATATCCAAAATGTAATTCTTGATATCAACAATTGATTTTGAATGGCAGCCTATGGTGACATTTCACTAGTGAAAATACAATTACAGATATCAAGAATTCAATTGTTGATATCAACAATTACATTTTTGATATCAAGAATGCAATTGTTGATATCAAGAATGCAATTGTTGATATCAAGAATGCAATTGTTGATATCAAGAATGCAATTGTTGATATCAAGAATTCAATTGTTGATATCAAAAAATGAAATTGTTGATATCAACAATTGCATTCTTGATATCAACAATACATATCCTGGAAATGAATAAAAGTTAAAACGGCTTGCCATAACCGCGCTGCCTCGCTCTCTCCATCCCACCCACAGCCCTCCCTCATCCTTTCTAAAATGATGCATGGATGGTCGGCCCGGTCTTGTCCTTGTGATGGATTAGAGCACTTTGGGGAAAATTTCAGTTCACGACCACCCTTGAAGAGAAGCTTAAGTAAAACTCTCTTTAATATTGTAATGGAGAACAGAGAGAGAGAGAGAATCACCCAAAATGAAACCCCTTTAGATGATCTAATGTAGGCTATATGATATGAATCCCATGTAACTTTGAGAGGAGGATACGGGATGATTGACGCTCATGTTTGCTGTTTTTCAGGTTCACTGTATCCAGGAAAGAGTTGCAGATTAGGTCCGTCACAGTGTGGATTTCAGGTGATTTCTGTGGACGAGATGTAATTATCATACTGAAGAGATATCAGACCACCTGCTGGTGTTTAATACACTTGGATGGCCTAACACCGACCCTGAAATTATTAAACCACTTCCTTAACCAGCGGCCAGATGTCCATTTATACATTAGTGCTCTTTAAAAAATAGACAAAATAGCCTAATGTTAAGGTATCACACATTGTAGAAATTTGAATAGCGTAGAATGAAATGACAAACAGAACGATTTTAAACCCACTACCATTGGCTCCAATATGATAATGAGTTTGTAATGATATGATAATTGTATGGTAATCTGGCAAGGTTATTCAGAAGGGGAGGGGAGGTTTCTGACGGAGCAACTGTCAAAATGTCACACGTTATAAACATTAAAAACACTAACTGAAATACACATATTGAAGGATAACACTGGATGAGATGGCTTCTATAACTCATAATTGGAACCTCAAATAATGCAAGCTGATAAACGAAGGATAAACTGTATCATTGTGATGATACAGTTGATATAATTGTACAGTGATAGCCTACTTACAGACAGGATCAAAATAAATAGCATTAAATACCAAACATGCCAAGACTGACATAAACTGGAAAATATACAGGACATAATAAGACTTCACTGTTATAATAAATAACAGTGGAATAATAAATATCGAGTTCTTCACAGTTTTGGGGGACGAGGGCTGGAAAATGCTGCTCTCTAGCGGTGAGTATTAGTAATAGCTTCGACATCTACTTTCACTGAAGTTTTTTCCCCACAGAAGTTTTTATTATTATTATTTTACACCAATTAGGCCTACGACTGTCTCTCAACATCGTTTCCACCACAGCAATGACCCCTAATCGTACACATCAATATGTTGATTCCACATGAGTTGCACTTTTCCATTACTTCTCTGCTTTTTAATTTTTTTCAAGGAAGGTACTTTCCAAGGAAAACTGTCACTTTGAGAGGTAATGTCCCTTATTTTTTACTGTATTTTTCCCCAATTATGCAAAATAGATTAAACTTATCAATAAGCTGTGATAAAAAAAGAGAAAACCTTGTTGATCTTCCTCCTTTCTTTGAATCCTTGCTGACCTGTTCTTATATAAATTTAAATAGGCTATGCATTCTAAATAAATACAAAATTAATTGTTCAAATGAAGTGGTAAATTTAAATGCAAATAGCAGCTTTCAAACAGAAGCTATGCTGGTTTATGTTGGCCTGTTTTGTCTTTATGTCTGATATTGTGACATTGTGTCTTTGGTCGGAGTGACTCAGCAGCTCTACTAGCCTCGTGAGACCATCCTGATCTCGCGAGCTTTCAAGGTTTCACTCGCAGATCAGTCTGGATACTTTCCGTTAAAGAAAATTTGGGAGCAGTTCACCAAACGAACGTCCAATCAGCGTTGGCTTTGAGGCGGGTTGAGGTGTGACGCAACGAGAAGCGCGACAGTTCAGTCTTAAGAACATGGCGGCTTCAGCGGATGAAACTAGCATCAGTGTGGCTATCGAGCAAGTTTTATCGGAATTACAGAGTTATTACGGAAATACAGAGCTAACGAGCCTTTACCTGCAGCAGCAAGAGTAGCCTAGCCTGGCTTGTGGTTGTGTTTTCGTCGTCGCTCTCATATGCTTCGTTGATCTGATTGGTTGATTTGGCCCGTCTATCACCAACATAGGCCAATCAGCTAACCAGTATTTTCGCCCCTTACCAAAACTACTTCAACGGAAGGTTTCCAGATGGATATGCGGAGCAAATCCATCTGGCGGAGTCAGGTTACAGCTCTACAGTGACGGTCAGTTGATGCGATTACAGACTTGAGGTCATTGTGTGTGCATGTGTTTGTTTATTATATCAAATCAATTGATGTTCTTCAGAGTAAGAAATATTTCTACAGCAACCATCAAACTCCATCCATCCATCCATCCATCCATCCATCCATCCATCCATCCATCCATCCATCCATCCATCCATCCATCCATCCATCCATCCATCCATCCATCCATCCATCCGCTGCTTTCTGAGCCCTTGTTCTTTCTGACAGTTTTACCATATCCAGGTTGATTCAATCCCTGATGATTGAAGCGGTGGAGGCCATCCATCAACAATCCATCCTACATGTTGAAAAATCTCACATTTGGCTACAAGATCTTGACACCTGTGACCACTGCACTGCAACACTCTGATGTCTTCAAGGACAAAAGTTCTTGTGAAGCTTAGATTCAAAACTCAATGAAACTTTCAAACAAATTGAGAGACACCGCAAGAGTTAATATCATTGTGCTCTTTGCCAAACCTCACCACATGTTTTCTTTGTTTGAGAAACTCACTCCCAACAGATCTGGATCGCTGGTGATAGTTGGGCTAAGTCAGTCGAATGCTAAACGACCGTCCCCTGAATGAGGTTGGATTCTTGGAATAACCCTTTTTCAGGATCTCATTTCATAAAGTACCTGAATAATCAGTAGATCTAAACCCTTATTCACATCCAAACAACACCATCCTGCAGCACTTTCTAAGAGGAGAGTTAAATAAAAGCCCTGAAGAAATAAGGGTAACCCTGATGAAAGCTATATACCTTTGTTCAGTGTTTAGGTCTGGCTGTGAAGTCTGTCGCTAATGTTGTTAAAGACATCTGAAAAACCTGCTGTGGAAGCTTTGATATCCAATGCTCTGAAGTAGCTCTAAGTAATCACCTCTGTTATTCTCTAAAATCAAATAACAAATATTCAAAAGCAAATATATTGTCATATTTTCCAGCTAAATAAAACTAGGTTTAATGAGATGCATCAATTCAGCAAATCTGGAGAATTGGATACCGGCTATGAGATCAACATTTGGGAAGAGGCAAATTGGGATACCTCAGAAAGATGTGGTGCTGTGACTGAAGACTGTAAAGTGCTGCATGATCAACAATAACAGCATGTGTTTCCTGAATGATGGATACAGAAATTGGGTGAAAAAGCCACAGTAAGTGTCTGATACTATTGATCTTGATTGGGAATTTCCTTTTGTGTATTCCTATCATATGGTAAGTCTCTACCTGCTTCTGGCAGAACATTAAATAACATGCTACCACTTTTGTTTGCAACTGTGCGTTATTGCTCTTTTTGAAATATTTTTAGGCAAAAACAGGGTTGACAAGTCTGTAGTTTTCCTGTGGAATTGGGAAACTTTTTAACTTTTGCCGCAGGTTGATTCCTCCCACATATTGATACCTATAAATTATATTTGACTGAAATGCTTGTATTGAAATATTTTATATTCTAAATGATAAAACTGCAGCTAGATGGCAAGTTTCGTGATCACTAGTGGTTTTCATTTTGCATAACAGTGACGATATGTAATTTAGGTATAGGCATATTTTGTGTTTGAGGTCATTGCGCTCGCTACTTAGGCTATTTTTCATTGGCCGTTTTGTTGTGCAGACTGAGCAAACCCTGGGCAAACAGCACTGTTTAAGCAAAAGCAGAGACACCATTATTCCCACATGTATGGGTAAACATATTGAAGAGAAATCAATGGGTGCAGTAAAAGCTACACTACATGACAGAACAAAATATGATACAATATTCCTGTTAGGGCTCATTTCCATTCACTGGTAAAACTGGTCTACTGTTACAATTTGACCATTGTTTAAATAAAAATAAGTGACTCTATCTAGAATAATCTTCAGTCTGAGTTGTAAGTGAAATGTATGCCCAGCAAACAATTCAGCAAAGAAAAGAAGTAGATTAATGCTCCACACTCTATTTAGTGTGTTTACACTTACAGTAGGCTATAGTCTAACCAAGCGAAACATCTAAATGAGAGTGTGTGTGTGTGTATGTAGACTTTGACTGTTCATTTGCCACTCATGCCATTTTCGTGACTACTTGATTAGAAGCAGTATTCCTCAGCTGTCAGGCTGACTGAAAACAATCAAAGCCTCCATACCCCCAATCACCACAGCTCTTTCCCCGAGCGCCGCCACCGCAATCAGCCGCTGATTAGGGAACCTGTCGCCCTTCTCCAGCCTGCAGCGGGGGTTAATTCCTGCGTCAGATGGTGTCGCAGAGGGCCACGCAGAGGGGAATGAGAACGTGAGCTGGATGATATTGGACGGATATCGCCGCCCTGTCAATCACTTGGGATTCACTGTAAAGGCTCAAAGACTCTCTTCATCTCTTTTTCCCCCCTCTCCCTCCAGGGCTGGGTATAATCTATTTAAGCCAAATGTGTGGATGCACCAATTAAATCAGACACTATTTGGACATTTTTGCCTATTTTCAACACCTGAAAGCAATCTAATAACATGGTTGGATAAATAATGCATTTACCTTGCATTATTTAAACATAGCATATTTCATATTTTATTTCACCACTGATAATATTTTTCATTGTTACTTTTACTTATTTATCTTTATAGTATGGACATATAGGCTATTGTTTATCCCGTTAGCCTATCGGTTTTAGATTTTTAATATAAACAAAAATTAGACTTCTGTTATTTTGTTTATTCAGGCTCTATTTATTCTATCTATTCTATCTATCTATTCTAGAATAGATCTATTCTATCTATTTTGTCTCTTTGGAGCTGAAGAGACAACACTTCAAAATCATTACCAGCATTGCTGCTGAATGCGTTTTTTTTTTTAGAAAAATAAACTTTGACTGATTTCACTAAATTAATTTGACCATTGACTTAATTATCATCATATTAGAGAACGCCTAGGCATAGTTATTATGCTTGTGAATAGATAAAATACTATTATTTAATTTATGATTTATTTGGTTTATTTTTCTTAATTTATTTTTTACATTTATTTACAATCTTTCACTGCGGGACTTTTATGATCTGCTTTTTATTAAAATTTCATTAAACAATTCATTAATTTCTCCAGGTTAATTGTGAATTGCATCCTATACAAGGACAATGAATTAAAAAAATTAAAAGTGTGCTTTTGTACGGTGTTGTAATGGGACACTGGCGGAGATTAGTGTATCTGCGCATGTGCGGATATGAGTCATTGTAAAGTTTCGTTTAGTTTAATCTCAGCTCAGTTGACAACACGACCGTTTTTGACAACCAGAAGCGGAAAAATTCAACCGAGGTATGTTTGTTTCATAACATGTTTTATTTACCAAAGTGGAGGAATATCCACTAACGCTTTCGGTTAATGAAAGTAAGTTTGTCCAGCCGTTATACAGATGCGTCTTAACGTCACTCACAGCATCTCGATTATGAATTTAGTGGCACGTTTTTGTTTGTTTTGGTGTGTGTTTATAATAAGGTGTGTTTACATGCTAACATGAGTCTAACTACATATAGTTTAGTTTGCTAGTTAGTAAAGCTTCCCGTTTTTGGCTTTATACTCAACCAGCGTCTGGTTCAGGCAGTTCTGACATCAGCTGTCAGTTTGGCAACAGTAACGTTAAGTTTCCACATCTTAAAGAAGTTGTTTTCAGTCATGCAAAGTGTTGCTAAACTATGGCATAACACTAATAGGCCTACACTACTTCCCCGGTTTCACAGACAAGCATAGTCCCAGACTAAAATGCATGTTTGAGCTGTCTTAACTAAAGTGACATCTTAAAATATGTGCCATTGTTTTGTCTCAAGATGCACAATGTCTTTTTTTAAAAACACAATTGAAATATACTAATTTAATTTAGGCTTAATCCTGGCTTAATCTAAGCCATGTATGTGAAACCAGGCCTATAATAAGTTAATGTAACAAGTAGAATCATGCATTATGCATCCTTACATTAGGTGAAATTATGTTTCTAAAATGAAATCTCTACAGAAATATGTTTTGCTTTCACATCTGTGGGGTTTCAAAGTTCACTCAGACACAACCAAAGAATTTCTCACTTCTGTCTTTGTTATTTGACACATACTGTAGGAGTGTGACTTGTTACTGTAAAGTGTTCTGGAGGTAGCTAAACTATTTTATTTTATTCAGTAATTTTGTCTTGTTTTCCAGTACCAATATCTAAACATTCTTAAAGGGGCCATCGGATGCCCATTTTCCACAAGTTGGTATGATTTTTTAGGGTCTTCATGTAAAGTTTTTGTAACATACTTTGGTTAAAATTCCTCAAAATCCCCCCCTCCTGTATGGTACGGTACATACAATTTTCTATGTACTGTACATGATAGGACCCAGAAAAACATGATTTTTCTTGCCTCATTGACAGATATCTTTCCTATTTTTAAGCATAAACTCACTTATTTTTTACTTCATATCCTAACTCTATTTCATTGTCTTGATTTAATATTTTTTTATGTTTTATGTAACACAATCTGATTTGTTAATCTGTTTTTTTTTTCCAGAGCCACTTCAGAGTGAGTAAAACTCTTATGCATGACCACTGGACAGTGAAAACACAGAGCAGTATGTAATGAGATGTGATTGTATTCCTTGATTTAAACATGAGTCACCTGACCACTGAAAAAAATCATCTAAAAGCAGAAGCGGATCTGTAGGAGGCCCACAGACACAGGGTGGAGTGAAAAAGGGGTTAGATTATGACTTGGGCTATTTGTGCAGCCAGTGGTTATATTATGATCCTGTCTTAAATAACACATTCTTGTAGCATATAGTGGCAGTGCATTGAATCACTGTGATATCAAATGACAACATAAGGTTAAAACGTTTATCATAAATACAGTCACAAGTCATCCACAATTTACAGCATTATCATGTTCACAAAGCCCTCCAAACCTTTTTTGTGTAAATGGAACATAGTCATGTGATCTAGACCAAGGGGTTTTCAAATCTCAGGACAGATTTGAAAACCCCTGATCTAGACCATTGTGTAATTCTGTTTTGTTAGCAATAAAGTTATAAAGGACTGCCTCTAGAGTATGAACTGAAATGCATGTGACATTTCACGTCCCTGTACTGATTTGCCATTCACAACACTAAATGGAATCTCATGTGGCGGTACCAGTGATGGTATGACTGAGAATGAGATGCTGTGATCTATTCATAGAGTAATAGTATAGTTGGTATTCTTTATATTAATTTTTATAACTTTGTTCGCACTTACACCAGCTTACCTTCAAAATAGTGTTCGATACCAACCTGTAACGAACCACACTAGATAAAGTAATCTCAATGTTCCTAGAAAAAAAAGTTCCTATTGTCCTGCTTTTTAATTTTGCTGCCCTACTGACTGGAATAGTTTACAGAAATGACAGAAAATGTATGCATATATTTCTTTAATCTTTTACAAAATTGGTCATTAGTGCTTTGAACAACTGCTGCAATTGTTTTAGATGTAAAATGACATCTTTAACCTTTTTTTAAATATTAATTAAAATTTGTTAAAATATTTGTAATCCTATTACGTAGTTGTGTTTGGAGTCAATTGTTTCATTGTAATAACGAAATGAAACTGCAGACATAATTTTTGGCCAGGCTGTCATACTAAGAAATTATGAACGCATGCAAAAACAAGAAAGATCCAATGAAATATTAATAACTGATTATGTTGTAGTCAATATGCTTTTTCCTGTGAGCTTTTTGTTTTTCTATGCATTTTTTTTCACAGTAAAATCAAACCGTTAGTTGTAGTTTGCCTTTTATGCCAAATAATTTTGTCAGATAAATACCTTAACCAAGTTTATTTTTTTGTTCTTCCCTCAAAAGGGATTTAACCATATTTAATGATGGCTTAATGAAACTTGTAGGGTCATAAAAACAATTATACCCTCCGGACAGCATTACAGGATGATGTTTCTTTTCCTGCCATGGGTCATTGTAAATAAGAAATCGACTTGTCTGTATAAATGAAGGTGAACAAACAAACAAACAATAGTCACCTGGGATGTTGATGGCATATGTGCCACTGAAACAGATCTTTTCAGAGGCAGCAAAAAAGCTGTTTGTGTGCCCTGAAAAGAAATCCTTGTATAATTTGTATCCGTTTCTCCTCCAGATGGCCTCCACGTGGTGGGGGCAGCTCTCCGCGCCTGTGGATAATGGCACTGCCCATGTGGACAACAGTAGCTGTTTCAGTGCCACGCAGAGCACTGTGCTGAAGGGGGTGAATTTCGGAGGTGTGCCCATCGTTCTGCTGCTCGACTTTATAGTCTTCCTGGTACGTTATGGAGTTAGTTGGGATTCGACTGACTTGCGCTGTTTGCTGTTGTTTGCTGTTGTGTGTTTGCGCCATCCAATTACATCTGCACTAACCAATCAAACCACATAACGCTGTGTATCATCCTGCAGGTGCTGCTATCGGCCTTCACTGTGATCAGAAGGAGACTGTGGGATTATGGGAGACTCGCTCTTGTTACAGAGACTGAAGGGTATGTCACATGAAGCCAGTACTTTGCATCGGAAACATACAGTGCCATGCTGTTACTATAGGGAACATAGTAAAAAATATCGTAAGATGAATCTTTAAACTAGCCAATATTAGTATTTTTAAAAAATTATTATAAAGCCATTTTGCCATTTCAGAGACTACAGTAAACGGCATTACCGTAGGATGACATCATCCATATCCATTGAGGAGCCTGACTATGAGAAGGTCAGTTTAGAACCCATCATCCACATTATGACATCATTCATGACATCATCAACATCTTCCTCATTTCCTTTAGGGTTGCTGCTCTTGGGTCACCTTTATCGTCAATATGGAGTAAGTGTGGTTTTGTTTATACCCGGAAAGCTTTTGCCTGTTGATGTTGTCACTTATTCTTAATTTAAATAGAAAAGTGCACATGGGTCTTAATAAAATAAATGGAGAAGTAAAACTGGTGTGTGTGTGTGTGTGTGTGTGTGTGTGTGTGTGTGTGTGTGTGGTGGTGTGTGTGTGTGTGTGTGGGGTGTGTGTGTGTGTTGTGCAGTGAGACTACAGTCCAGGAGAGATGTGGGGTGGATGCAGTACATTATCTGTCATTTCAGAAGCACTTGGTCACCCTGCTCTTGGTCATCTGTGTGCTGTCTGTGTCCGTCATCCTACCAGTCAACCTGTCCGGGGACCTGCTGGGTAGCTCGCTCATGCAATTACAAAAAAATTCAATATGGTCTCAAGAATGCTTCATACAGTAGCTTGGCTATAAACCCTAGTGAGCTGCCTCACTGTTCACTGTTTAGAGAGGTACTCAGATACTCTTTAAGGCAGGGATTTAACTAATAACAGAGACGCTGAATTAGAAACATTAATAGGAGAAATAGGGCGACTGTGGTCAAATATGTTTTTGACATTTTTATATAAAAATGTCTATAATTATAAATTGAATTAATATGATTTTATATATTTATTTAATTTTATTACCGATTTGAGATATAAAATGTAACCATGGACAGTTTTCTAGATTTCTTTTTTTATTCAAGATGAAAGGGCATTGATTTTTATATATACTGGTATTAATATAGTATAATATAATGGTTGCAAAAATTAATATTAGTCTTAAAAAATTATAAAATACTTTTTTTTTTTATTCAAAAAGCTGAATTAGGACAAAAATCTGTCCTTTTTCTTGGATTGGATTGGATTGAATTATTTATTTTTGGACAAAATCTTCTTTTAATATGGCATAATTTTGCTGCATTCTGTTTGGAACAGGCAATGTGTTTATGACACCTAAATATGTTCATCATATGAAATATTTTCAAATTCCTTTTCTTAGTCGTGTGTTTCAGTTTCTGCTGAAGGCAAAAAGATTTACTTATAACTGTGTTCCAGGCAATGATCCATACAGTTTCGGGAGAACCACCATAGGGAATCTTAAGCAGGGGTATGTACCGTATGTGTCTATGCACATATGACTGCTGGTATCTGTGTGTGTGTCTATTTGAACTGTATTTTATATGATGTCTTCACAGTGATAAGCTGCTTTGGCTGCACACTGTATTTGCAGTTCTATATCTCATGATCACGGTGGCCCTGCTGAGACGCCACACCTCTAAAATGAAGGGAACCAAGAGAGAGATAGTAAGCCATCCTGACATTTCTCTCTGTCTCTCTCTCTCTCTCTCTCTCCACACACACACACACACACACACACACACACACACACACACACACACACACACACCACACACACACACACACACACACACACACACACACACACACACACCACACAAACACACACACCACACACACCACACACACACACACACACACACACACACACACACACACACACACACACAACACACACACACACACACACACACACACACACACACGCTGGTAAGTGTCAGTCTAACCCTGGTGTATTTTTCCATAGGCCAGAAACACCCTGTTTGTGAGGTCTGTACCCACTGCGGCCAGTGATGAGAGTATAAAAACTCACTTTGTGTAAGTGGGATGACTTTTCCAGTCTCTTTATTTTTAGCCATTCATCCAGACATCTTTTACACCCCATCTCCATGCTATATGTTCCATTCAGTGTGTAAGGCATGATCTCAGTTTACATAATGTGGGTGGCTCAGTTAGATCTCAAAGGCAGCTACTGACCAAAAGACTTATTGGTCGGCATTTGTTCAATCACAGTAATTGATTAACATTACAGATATAGATTATACTTAAATAATAATAACAATATAATTTTGGCAGCAAATGGAATGTTCATTTGATTGACCAATTGGTTCAAACAAGCTTGAGTTGGGCCAGTAGTACCTGTTTGTCTGAGCAAAGGTAGCCAGAGGATGTGTTTGAGAATATTATCATTATTTTTGCAATTCTGCTTGGTGCCACTGATCCGGAAATCACTCAGTTAACTTTTAAGGTATTAACATGTCTTGATGTATATTTGTTTTCAGGGAGGCATACCCTACCTGTCATGTGACTGAAGTTAACTTGTGTTACGATGTTGCCAAACTGATTGACCTGGACAGAAACAGGTGAGAGTGACTATTTGACCCAATATTATTTTTAGTTGTCCAAATACCTTATAGGACATACTCACAGACTATAGTGTTATTTTTGTATCATTGAGATTTTTTTAAATTGTTAAAGTTTAGTAATTTTGTTGTGTATTTTTGTCATTTAATTTTTTAATTTTTTTTAAAATACGTTTTCATTTAAATATGTAATCGTTTTAGTTCTATCATGGCTGTATTTGTGGTTGTACCATTGGCTGTATTGGCTATGATTAGACGGCAAATACCAGACTGACTTCTCTTCTCAGTTCCTCAAATACATAAAACATTTGCCATTGCAAACATTGTGAAGAACCAGTTTCAAAGAACCAGTTCTTTATTTACCCTTGCACTGCAAACAAGCAGAGACAGTCTCGGAATTGTGCAGTATGAGGTTTTGCCAACAGTTTGAGGATCTTCCGGAGTTACGAGGTTTGGTCATAAGCTGTAGTATAAAGTTATATTCAAGGTCTGGTATAAAGTATTGACAAAAAAAAAAAGTTACTTACCGATTTTTTTTTCTTCTTCTTCGAATCAAACCATTTTCGGAACTGTAATGTTACAGAAGGAACTCAAAATAGAAACATTAAAATACTGATTCTGCTCTGAGTTTTCGTTTTTTAAGCCCTGATTGCAGCTGCTGTTGATTATTGTGCTGCTGCAGAGCAAGTACAGACATTTTCTACAACCAATACATACATGACAACACTCTGCTGTGAGCATCTACTGCTGCTGCACAAATAGCATATATGAAATGACCTGTAGCAGATCTATACTGGTGGAGCTGGAGGGTTTCAGAGGAACTCTGAAAGAATGCTGCAAACTGCTACAGCAAACACTGACCAACTATTTAAATGTTGAGCAGCAAGCTCATTGGCTGCAGATGAAACTGGAACCAATCAGCTTGTGCCATGTAGTAAATTATGTTATTGTTAGAAGATTGCGTAAGGATCCATCAGCCTGCTCCATCTAGAGTTACATGACAGAACTTGGTATTTATTTTAGTACATCAAGTTAAACTAAATGAAAATTCTTTTGCTACTAGCTTTTATTTTATTTTATTTCAATTAACAACATTTTTTAAATGGTTTTAATTTTAGTCAAATGTTATAACCCTGGTATGATCATTAATATGTTTTGAGTTCTAGCATTAACTGTTTTTTTGTTGTTGTTTTTTTTGTCATAATTTGTAACAGAAAACGGGCAGAAAACAACCTGCAGCATTACCGAAACGATACTCGATCGCCTGGGACACCGTGAGGTCATCAACCCGCGCCCATGCAGCCACCTGTGCTGCTGCTGCTACTGTGAGGGGTGTGAAAAGGTGAGTACGAACATCATTAGCAGTGGCCTTGTTTTGACTTTTCAAGATTTTGCCATCTGAATAATGTGTGTGTTTGTGTGTAGGTTGACGCTATAGATTTCTACAGCTCACAAGAAGCTGCTCTGCTTGAGGAGGAAGATAAACTAAAGCAGAGTAGGCTGTATCCTCTGGGCATGGCATTTGTCACCCTCCAAAATGAGTACATGGCGGCTTAGTAAGTGATTCACAATCAGACTCAACTGCCCTTTAAGGAAACTATGCATAATAATTATGCTGGCTTATAAGATTGTTTTATGTTTTTACCAGATATAAGGAAGATAAATTGCAATTATCTCTGTGAAATAATTCAAGACGTGGATCGAGTCAAGAAATCTTGTTTATTAATATAATTTTAGACAGAAGTATTTTCTAATGTATTTCCAGTCTAATTTCAGCTCACTTGGATTTTAAACGTATGTACTTGTCTTTCCTAACAGTATTCTGAAAGATTTCAATGCTCTAGATTGTGGAGGCGGGACAAGGGGTGTGGCCGGTGAAGAAATGGGTGGGGTAATCAAGTGTGGGTGTGGCCGAGAGCCTCAGCCGTCCTCTAAGAGTGCAGAGCTGAGGGTGCACAAATGGAAAGTGTATTACGCTCCTCACCCTCATAATATTTACTGGTATGTCCTATTATGCCGTTTTTGGTGCAAAATCTTTGATATTACAACCTGCTTGTTATAGACAATCTAATATCAATCTACAATTCTGCTTATCATTATCTTGGCTTTTGTCTCTTTAAGGGAGAATTTATCATTACGGGGGTGGCGTTGGTGGCTACGCTGTGTGCTGCTGAATGTTGCACTCTTCTTCCTCCTCTTCTTCCTCACAACACCCTCCATCATCATCAGCACCATGGACAAGTTTAATGTCACCAAGCCCATTCACTATCTGAACGTATGTGACTGAACACAGCACTTATAATGATGTGTGCACATGGATGGAGTTCAGTGGTGTGAAGACTGTTTGTTGTTTTTGTAGAGTGCCATTATCAGCCAGTTCTTCCCCACTCTTCTACTGTGGACCTTCTCTGCCCTGTTGCCCACTATAGTGTATTACTCTACACTGGGAGAATCTCACTGGACCAGGTAGACATAAACACAGAAACACACACTCAAACTCAAACAAGTTCACTCAGTAATGCGTGTCTGTCTGTGTGTGTAGGTCCAGTGAGAATATGAGCATGATGTACAAGCTCTACACATTTCTGATCTTCATGGTGTTGATTTTGCCGTCACTGGGCCTCACCAGGTAAGAGCTCTTTAAATTTTTGTCTGTATTTCTATACACACACTTTTACAGTAAACTAAATTAGGTTGTTGTGGGTTAGGGCTGCACGATTAATCGTAAAATTAAACAGAACAGAAATTGCGAAATGGCTGTGTGATTTTCAATTATTTAATGTTATTTAATTAAAGGGGCTATATGTAAGAATTTTCATGTATTAATCGCTTTTTTTATTCCCAATGTGTGAACCGCTTATAACAAAAAATACAAAAATAGACTTCCATGACTTCTAGTTGTCTATGAAAGATTTGACATTTGGTTGTCTATGAAAGATTTGACATTTACGTGCACTCCCGAGAGCCTCTCTTCCGTTCAATGACTCATGGAATGAATGCTTATACAATGTTCAGGATAATGAGCTGTACTTTGCATTTTAAGGAAGAATGCAAAGAATTTAGTTAGTTAGTTCTAAGCGAAGAATGAAAAAATAACTTTACCGTGAGGATATCGGGGGTAAATAGTAATATTACCAATTTTGTTTAATATTTTTTAAAATTATTATTACAATCATATTGACATATAATCACAATTTATTGCCAAATTTTGCAGCCCTAAAAGCACAGCAAACCTGGAGCTTAATAAAAATTAATTTTTTTTGCTCTGTTATGGATTACAGTCTAACTTGACGATTTCATTGTTAAAGCTACACTGTGTGATTTTTACCCCCATCTAGCGGTGAAAAGGTATATGACCATCCAGTGAATATTAGTATCTGTTCCTCTTAATTGTGATTTCTTTTTAACTCCTACGGTGGCCTATGTAGTCCAAGATTAATATGGCTTCGAGTTCGACCTCGTCCATGAGGCCATTGATAAAACGCGAAAGGCGAAGCTTGAATTAAGGGGTATCTCCCTCTTTGGCTAATGTACTTTCAAGATGGAGGGGCAACATGGCGACCGACATTAGAACCCCTTACCCGTATGTATTTTCAATGGCATATTATACACTCACGAGAATACTTTATTACTTGAGCGAATTAAATATACATTAATGAGCACATATATTTTTGAAAGAACTAAGTGTTTTTAGCTAAGAATAAACTAAAAAAGTTACACAGTGTAGCTTTATCCTTGTCCTAAAAAACTGCAACCACCTGTGATCAATGGGCTACATTTGACCCACAATGAAATGACCATAAATGAATTCTTGATATGTGTATAGTGGGTCTAAAATGTTCCCAAAGTGAGCATGTATACAGATGTGCTCTCTTTCCACTCAGTCTGGACGTGTTTTTTCCGCTGGTTGTTTGATAAGCAGTCTGTGGGGAAGCTGAGGTTTGAGTGAGTATACTTGATGATTGACGAATGATTTATTCGTTTTGTGACATGCACCTAAAAAACGATGGCTTGGTTTCCCGGCTCCTCTCTTTGTCTGTCTCAGGTGTGTGTTTTTACCTGATCAGGGGGCGTTCTTTGTAAATTACGTGATCACAGCAGCTCTGGTGGGCACAGGCATGGAGCTGCTGCGGTTGCCAGGGTTACTGCTCTACATCGTGCGTCTGGCACTCGCACATTCGGCTGCTGAGAGGAAATATGTTAAACAAGTAAATTCATCCATCCATCCATCATCCATCCATCCATTCCAATAATATAAGTTGTTTACTTTAAGTACCCTGGTATCTTTTCAAAATATGTTACGAAATCTTTGTGTTGAATATTTAATTTATTTTTTAATTGTTCTTTTTAAATTTTAAACAAAGTGGCATAAAAAAGAATAAGTATTTTTAACCTTTTGTACTTTTATTATTTTTTTATTATACTTTAATTTGAATTGAGCATTGACATTTCTAATAAGCTGTATAGACATTAGGTTGAAAATAAGCCGGATTATCCCTTGAAACTGATTTGAATAGAATTAACAGGAATGTGTTTCTGATCCACTTGTAATCTTGTCTCTCTCTGTAGAATCAGGCGTACGAGTTTCAGTACGGCGCGATGTACGGATGGACTCTGTGTGTGTTCACGGTCATCATGGCGTACAGCATCACCTGCCCTGTCATTGTTCCCTTCGGTCTGATTTCTTTCCTCAAGGGCTTGTACACATTATTAGTGTGTGTAACATTACATTAACATACAGTCAATGTTTGCAGGTCTGCTGTACTTGTTGCTGAAACACCTGGTGGACAAACACAACCTGTACTTCGCTTACCTGCCCGCCCGCCTTGACCGACAAGTTCACCTGGGAGCTGTCAATCAAGCGTTGGCTGCACCAATCATATGCCTGATGTGGCTTTATTTTTTCTCTGTGCTCAGGACAGGTAACGTCCACTAATTGGCTGATTAAATCAGTGTTTCTCAGGCATTTTGTTTATTGTATTATTTAGTTTGATTCATATAGTGTGTGTATATATTTGTCCTCACAGGCTTCATGGCGGTCACGTCACTGTTCACACTAGTGGTTCTGTGCGTCACCATCTTTATCTGTATAAGCTACACTTGCTTTGGACACTTCAAATACCTCAGTCCCCACAACTACAACGTAAGCTGCTTCGTTCTCCATCAGATTTTTGCCATAATTTAATAGTTATGATTTAACCACCCCCATTTAAACCATAATAATTTAAACCACTTACATACACGCACACAAAAAAAACTTTTTTTTATCTCGATATTTCTCTTTGGATTAAAACATCTGCAAAATACATATATGTAATTGTGTATGTGTGTGATTCAGATTAAGGAGGAAGATGAAGACGCTGCATCATCATGCTCCTCTGCATCGGCAAGTTTCATATTTTTACATTAAACATTATCACAAATTTGTTTTCAATTGATAGATTTCGTAATGACCAAAATCTCTCTCTCTCCATCTTTCTAACTCTACTTAGGCGTATCTTCCTAAAGTTCTGAACCCAGACGCATCGTCCGAGTCTTCTGATGAGTGCAGCACTCGGCAATCCTACGGCACGACAGACACAAGCCCGCCCTTCCTCAGCACTGAGGAAGACTGCCCAGACTCTGATATCTAATATCTAACAACAATTATCAGTCAACATGTAGACTGATCCAACTGCCCTTTGGAGGAAATGGTTCTTGCCATATTGACGGTTGGAGGTCAGTGTGGAGATGGAGGGGATATACTTTTGAAAAAAATCACTCTCAAGCTTTTTTTCTGTTTTTGTTTTTTTCATACACACTGAGAGACCTGAGGAACATTTAATCATAAACTGCCATATAACAAATGCAAAAGAGCTTTTTGGGAATTATTTCTTCTCACCAAAGAAAAAACTCTTTTCTAAATTGCCATTCAACCACGCTGTCCATACATTTCTTAATTACAAAAGCAGCTTCATCAATGAACACTTGCCAAGGAGTACAAATATAACACTTGAATCATGGCACTTGTGCCTTGTTGGAAACAACTTAACACACTTTATAACTGTAATTTGTGTGTGAGAGAGAGAGAGAGAGAGAGAGAGAGAGGGGAGAGAGGAGAGAGAGAGAGAGAGGAGAGAGAGAGAGAGAGAGAGGAGAGAGAGAGAGAAGAGAGAGAGAGAGAGAGGAGAGAGGGAAGAGAGAAGAGAGAAAAGAGATTAAGTTAACATTATATATTAATGAGATATATTGAGCTATGACTCTATGAATCATTCTATATTAGGTACTTTAATAGCAATTTAAACAAATGCTTTTATATAAGTATTGTTTAATATATTAATTATTGAGTCAATACTCTATGAATCATTATATTATTAAGTCACCATTTTGCATCAATTAAAAAACAATATGCTTTCCTCGATTAATCAACTATTGGTTTACAGAACATTTTAAATGGTTGCGTAAGCATATCTGTAGTGCAACATATTAATCATTCAATTTTGTTATTACACATATGTTATGGAGTTTTATCAAACTATAGTACGAATCAAAATGCTTGCGATAAGCACATCTGAATTAAGTCTACACAAAGTAAATTTTCTACTTTTGATCATTTATGATAATAAGAATTTAAAACTTGCAGACATTGTGTAAAATTCAAAGGACAATATAAATCTAGATCATTTGTAGAAATAGTGGAAAATCCAGTCATGTGATTATATAATATCAAAAGCAGCAGTCTAAATATTTACAATGTAAAAAATCAGTCAAAACATAGTTGACAATGACATTATGCCTTGACTAATGACATGACCATTATGACCATTCAATGGCAGGCCTTGTATGACCAACCAAATGTAATTTTCTTGATCAGGTTAACCTAACATTTTAATATTTATTTGAAATAAAAATATTGAAAATTGTAACGGCGTACTCAACATAGTTGACGGATAATTAATATACTTCTTGATCAAAGGTAATTGGAGCTAATATATATAAAAAATTAAGAGGATATTTACCATAATGTTTTCAAAATATGTACAGCAGAAGAAAATGACCACATGATGCTGGTCATATGGTTTTGGGATAAATCTTTTTTTAGTTTTCAGGGGGTGTTTAGGTAGTAACTTAGTTGATTGAATGTTTGCGGGCATCAATAAAATGAATATATTTTCTTATTTGAAAGAAAATTAAATTAAACTCAATCTATTTTTCTAAGGTATTTAGATTGTAGAAATAAATTTAAACTCAGTCTATTTTTCTAAGGTATTTAGATTGTAGAAATAAATTGAATATGGATGACTTTCAACATTTTTTTTTATCCATTACTTTCAACTCGAGTCTCACTCCAAAATGTGGACATTGCAAAAACTGTAATTAAGAGATACAAAGACAAATTCAAGCAAACTGAAAAACTGGATGCATAAAATATTGGTGTGAGATTATAGTGTGCATTCTCTTAATGGACAAAAGATGAAATGTCTGAAGAAAATTGTTAGGAAAAAATATATTTATCATCAGTGGACATGAAATGTACCCTAAATTATAGAATGACCCATTTTTGTGTGTGTTCTTGTGTGTATATATGGTTTATGAGGACACAAATGTGTATAATGACATTGGCATTTCAACGTAAACATGGTTTATGGTTTACTTCCTGTGACCCATAAATTGTGTTTGTCTGGAAGAATGAATAGAATGTATTTGGCTGATAAGTGGCTTTTTGAAGGCTTCATCACTAGGTGGCACTGTTGGTTTCTGATTGTTCTTGGTCTTCTCAGAGCACTGGCATAATGTCAATTACTAGAGAAAAACAATTATGCAAAGATTGAATTTACAGTAAGGCACTTAGAATGAAGCAAACAGGGCAATGCATAAACCTTAAAATACACACTGCTCCTAAAGTATAGCCTCAATACTTAAGCATTCATGAGACTATAGCGTGATAATTTCTCTTGCTATGTGAAGTTCAACTTAAGTGTCCTGACCACATAATGCCTGTAAACCCGGTAACTTGTGCATGATATCCGCAAGTATACCAGAAATGGACTGTTTACATGGAGCAAATTCTAGTTGCAGGAATTGCGATTAACTAGAAATTCATCTACCTAGAAAAGTGTTCCAACGTCAAAGGACTATTTAGAAAACATTGATCAAAAAAGAAATGGGGCTTTGCTAAAAAAAAGTTACTTTTCTCCTTTTAACTGTAATGCAATGGGTGTGTATATGAAGAGAAACTGTGGATATAGTTCCTGTGCATGTGTTTTAGTTCTGTATTAATTATACGATTGGAACAGAAACCGAATTGCAGTGTCTGATCATTTAAACAGCTCAACCTCTGTACACTGAGTCTCATAGTCTTAAGCCTCAGATTTTCCTGGAAATGGATGAATGAACGTCCTCCAAACACACATTTGACACATTGCTCCTGACTGCGGTTTTCAGCTCATTAGTCAGGATAGAGCAAAATCGTCTTACTTAACACCATAAGCAGCCCACAAACTGTGCCAGAGTGACCTGTTACAAACGCCAGGGTCAGTGTTCAAATCTCATATCTGATCTAATGAGTGTGTGTCTGTCATTTGCAAACTATTTTCTTTTTCTTTTTGATTTTGAGGCAATAACAGACTATAGTTTAGATCTCTTCCAGTGTTTTGCCTGTTGCCATTTAGGAAGGTCAGCTTATAAAGCAGGATACCATCATGTTGACAGCTGGTTCATTGGGTTCACTTTTAGGTTGCCAAATATTTTATTGCACAATTTTTTTTTAAAACTTTGTAAGCAAGCATGTCATAAGAGAAGAGATGGGCACATTAATTAAAAAAAAAATCAGCATTGCAGTGTTCCATAATCCAGTAAGAATTGTCAATTTTGATATCAAAGTGACTTTAAAGGAACACTCCACCGTTTTTCGAAATAGGGCTTATTCACATTCTTTCCTACATTTAGATAGGTGTGCAAATGCATTTTTGTCTCAGTGCATGAATTGTTTTAGTTTGACAGGGTCGGCGCTAGCTTAGCTTAGCACAATGAATGGAATCCTTTGTTGCCAGCTAGCATGTCCTGAGTAAAAGTGATAAAAAAACAAGAAACAAAAAACATGTAATTACTTCTTGTGGCCTGCGTATTCACAACGAGTACAAATAGCGCTGCAGATTAACACTAGGCGATTTCCTAGGCAGATATTGACTTGGGACTATATTAGGGGGAAGCACAGGCGAAGCACTGCTGCTTAGGCGAAGCACTGCTACTTGGGATTTCATGTGTTGCGTGATATCTCTGCGCCCAAGTAGCAGTGCTTCGCCTGTGCTTCCCTCTAATATAGTCCCAAGTCAATATCTGCCTAGGAAATCGCCTAGTGTTAATTTGTACTCGTTGTGAATACGCAGGCCACAAGAAGTAATTACGTGGGTTTTTTTTGTTGTTTTTTTATCACTTTTATCCAACGAAGGATTCCATTCATTGTGCTAAGCTAAGCTAGCGCCGACCCTGTCAAACTAAAACAATGCATGCACTGAGACAAAAATGCATTTGCACACCTATCTAAATGTAGGAAAGAATGTGAATAAGCCCTATTTCAAAAAGCGGTGGAGTGTTCCTTTAAGATTTTTTTCCTCTTTGTGTGTGTAATAGGACAGATCTTTATACACAACACTTTTTAAATCTTACTCTACATATAACATTTTGGTGTAAAACCATGTGCACAATCATATACAAGTTTTACTACTTCAATTCATTATGTGAGAGCTAGAAATAACAGCATTTACAGTCTTTGACACCGCGATAAACCCTCATAGACGCAAATGCCCATGTGCAACTTGAGACAAAAGATGCATGTGAGTCAAATAAAGCATTTCAGTAATTGTTTAAACGGGCTGAAAACATGCGAAGAGCAGGTCAAGTTTCACTGAATGGTGTTTGCTGGGGGCCTCAAGGTGGCAAAACTCCCAGACCAATGCATTCTGGTTATAAAGTGAGTCAAGTGTTGGCAGCTGAAGCCAATCTAGAAAAACCTTATTGCACCTCTACAATAAGGAAAACAGCTGCTGGACGCCTGGATGGAAACCAATGATTAGGAAAGTAAATAAACATTTTGTTTTCATTATTTGTTTGGCTTGCTAAGACAAGCAACACTGTTACTATTCCTCATGATTATGGATTTAAATAAACCCTTAATACTAAATATAAACTTCACAATGTAACTCAACCCTTGCTGTTTTTGCCACAGATATGAATAATAAATAACACTCTTTTTTTTGTTTTTCATATGACAAAAGAGTTAGGAAAAGTTTTATAGAGGAGAGATGCAAGTTGTATATAATTGAGCAACCACATGGCAACACATTAGAAACAGCTTACAAATGCCCTGGCATCATCTTAGTGACTTTTACACAGAGAAAAACAAACAAAAATCTACTTTTTAAAAGAAAGAACTATTTCTTAATCCTGTAAACTGGGCTCTGGATAAGTGGACATGATATGGATTCTGTCGTGTAACTCTTCTGTCATAGTTGCGCATACACATACAAACATTGAATGGCTCATCTACAGCTGCGTTTGGTCTTTCAAACTACAGGAACTAATTATTGTTGCATTTGTATGTGATGTCTTGAAATAGCCCAAAGATGATTCATCCCTCCATTAACACAGACGAAGATGTTTTCTCCTCTCCTCCCTTCTTCTCTCCTCTTTTCAGATGGTGCGCGCTCTTTTCGGAAGCCACGATTGAGGCCTCTGACCTCGTGACCCGGAGTACGTATGACTGATCTCTATGCCAGCCAACCACAAAGCCCGACGGCATTGATTTCCCCTTCTGATCCCACCCTTTTGTCTGCTGGGATTATTCCCATGGCAACGCTGGTGGTCCGTAAGGTAACGTTCTCAGAGCCGAGAGTAATAGACCCTCGCCAAGCCCTGGGGGTAAACTTATTCCACTTCACCCAGACATAACTTTAAGGGAAAACTAATAGCAAAGTTTTGTTTCCTTGCCAGACGTCTCTTAAGGTTTGTAGAGTTTACTCAGCGAAGAAACGGAGCCAGAAAGAAGAAAAAAACGAGAAAAGAAAGGACAAGTACTGAGATGTCTCACTTTTTGTGAGGAACACAAAAACACAGTTTTTATTTCCTCTAACATCTATTTTTATGTATATGGAAGTATGTCCTATCCTGTTATCTTACAACATGGTGCACATGAAAGTCATGTGGAGTACTTTTAAGGGCCATTTATTCGCACAGAATGCATTTTTGTGGCGTTTTTTTAAAAGTAGAAATTATTTTAGCTTTGTGTTATGAGAACGCCTCTTTATAAGTCATGCACGAGACAATGCAAAAGACGTGAGCACACTGTTTAAACACATTCGTCTAGCTCGTTTACATTGAACAACAATGGAAAAGTAGGGCAGTGGAATGAAAAACATTGGTTGTGTGTGAACGGCCCCTTATGGTGCATTTTGTTCTTTTGGAGCTTGACAACCTTTTTTACTCCACAGAAAAAGGTGATCTGAATATTCTACAAAACATCTACTTTTGTGTTGCACAGAATGGAAGAACGTCATATTGGAACAATACGAGGGTGAGTAAACGATTACAGAATTTTTATTTTTGGAAGAACAAACCCTTAAAGTAACTCGTTGCACTGTAAAAAAGAAAGAAAAAGAAAAAGAGTTTTACTAGTATAGTAACCTGTAAGACAAAATCCAAATAAAAATGTAAGAAAAATTGTTTTAACCCTAAAACACAATACAGTGCATAATTTAAAACACAGGGAAAACACCTGTGGATAAGCAATATGGAATATTCCATCATATTAGCACAGTACATTTGACCCTATTTTACAGATAGTGTAAAAGTTACATAAGCTCCTATACATAATTACTATAATAGCATAGGCATATAATAGCAATAAATAATGCCAAAATAACACTGGCTTTTGTATCCATGCCAGAGGCGTCTATTTAAGTCAAAGTTGAGTCAGGCAGCGAACCCTAAACAGAAGTGCGTGCACCTATAAGGCCTCATGTTGATACTACCGACTGAGACTAGCATGAGACAAATCTTGTCCAAAGAACTGAAATCCAGACATCTTTACTTCCTTTCTACCCTCATTTCTCTCTTCCTCTCCTCCTCATCCTCCCCTTCCTGCTTCAAATCTTCCCCCTCTGCCGTGGTCTTTCAGAAGGGTCTGCGCTTTGTGAGTTATAGCCCGAGGCGAGTGTGATGTTGTCACCACTAATCTCCTGTGAATAAGGCTGTCCGTCTGTGTGCGTGTTGAACTTGTGTGCCGCTAACTCAACGGGGCCTTTGTGGCTAACCGTTCCTTGACAGCGCTGAAGTACCGTTCCTAATCACAGTAATGCAGACATACGAGTCTGCTAGTGCGCACACACACACGGATCTGCTTTAAGAGCGTAGAGAGTGCTAAGCACTTGACACCTGTAACGGATGTTGCTTGTCAGGAAAAAGCTTATGCTATAGAGCAGACATACAGTTTCCACCTTATTTTGCAAAGCTATTTTCTGTTAATGTGTGAGACTTACGGTTCATTAGCTCCTGTAGGTAAATTATTTGTGCTTTACAAACCAGTGTGTTTATGATAATGAAATTAATATAATATGATGACAAAAAAAGTTTGCAATATAAACAGCTTTAACTGGAAACAAATAAAAAAAGAAAAATTTACTAAGTATGTAAAGTTAGAACTGCCACAATACTAACAACTTAATCCCTAAATTTAATATATTATATTTTGCATAGAATTTTTTTTGACTTACTTTACAACCTTTGATATTTATTGCATTGTATACATTTATTTTCATGACAATAATGCAATTTCTATTTAGTGTAATGATTATTCTCATTACTGCAATACATTAATGCAAATCATCCTGGCCAAACACAATTGTTTGATTGATTTTTTTAAAAAAAAAATTGTTTTAGTTTAATGCAGCATAAATCGGAAGCAGTACAACAAATGCTGTCATAAACATACATTTGTGAAGTATTTATACACTATGTGAAATTGGGGATGAAAGGTTCTTAATTGTCATTAAAATAATGTCACAATACAAATAATAAATAAATAAATTAATACAATTATTATAAATATATAAAACTATAATTTTTCTAAATGTTTTCTTTCGATTTTGGGGTGAAATATGAATTCAGTGTAAATTAAAGGCAGTATAACTAACTAACTAACTAACTAACTAACTAGAATATATATATATATATTTTTTATATATATATATATAATATATATATATATATAATATATATAATATCATATTAAATTATATAATTTTTTAATTATCAAAAAAAGTTTTTGTTTACACAATATATATGTATATACTGTAACACACACACACACACACACCACACACACACACACACACCACACACACACACACACACACACACAACACACACACACACACACACAACCACACACACACACACACACACACACACACAACACCATATATATATACTCACACACACATGCAGACATACAGTAGGCCTGTATATAATATATATGTAGAAATATAATAATATATACACACCTTATACAAACACAATTTTTTTGACCATTTTTTTATTATTGTTTTTGCTTTTAAACTAAACACATGAACATATCATTTCCATGTAACAGAAAACAAGAAAAAAAACAGAAAAAAAACAGCCTCTCAGTATTTTACATTGCTATTCTATACCTCCTCTTTTCTTAGTTTTTTATTAACACCTTTCCAAGTCTACCACATTTTAAGAATGATCTGAAAGGTCACCAAACTCCATCAAAAATTTGTATATTTTTCCCTTAAAATGTAAGTCATCTTTTCCATTGACATATTCGTTACCATTTCTTTTAGCCAACGTCCTATACTTGGTGCACAAATACTCTTTTTTCAATTTAAAGAAATAAGCCGTTTTGCTTGAAGAATGCAAATATTTATAAATATATACTCTTTCTTTTTTTAACTTGATCTCCTTAGGAAATAAATGTAATAGAAAGAGTAAAGGTGACAATGGGATGTTAACATCAAGAATCTTCTCTGTCATTTATTTCACACCTTTCCAAAATATTTTGACTTCTTCGCACTCCCATATGCAATGATATAATGTACCTTTAGACTCACTGCATCTTAGGCAAGTGTCAGGGACATTTTCATTATATTTATGCAGTACAGCTGGAGTTATATAAATCCGCATCAACCACTTATATTGTAGCAGTTTCAGACATGTGTTCATTGTTTGTGATTGAGCCTCTTTACATGCTTCCATCCAGTCCTCCATCTGAATATCCTCGTTAATATCCAATCTCCAGGCTTCCAGTTTGTAGTTTGAAGAGTCCTTGGATCCTGACACCAGCATATTGTATAATGATGAAATTAGGCCTTTACTTGAACAATTTCTTTTTCTAAGATAGATAATGTTGGCATATCCAGAGAATTATTTTGTGATTTGAGTATTAAATTTCTTATTTGTAGATACTTCAAAAAATATTTTTTTAGGAATATTATATGTATTGACTATTTCCTCAAATGACATAAGATTGTTGTTAACATAGATCTGCTATCTTACGTATGGCCTTATCTGCCCAAATCTTGAAACCTGCGTCCAAACTGCATGGTTTAAACATTGTATTGCCCCAAATAGGACTAAAACAAAATAAAGGGTAAGAGATACCTAAAAATTTCTTCACACAAACACAAATTTTAATGTTAGATGAGATTAATCGACTTGAGGGCACTAATAAAACTATTATTTATTTTCCCCCCTGATTTTGGGGTGAAATATGACTTTGATAAGCTTTCTATAATGCATGTGCAAAAGCGAAATCAAAATTCTCTCTCTAGGCCACCTCTGTTTGCTATCATCTTAATCACACCGCCACACACACCCCTATATCTTCACACACATAAACATGCTAGTGTGTTCACAACAGGCAGCTGACATCTCCGTCACCCAGGGCTGCTGTTAACAGCACGAGTTCACACGTTCAGTGTGTGAAGCTGTTGGTATCACGCAGAGGGCATTAGGTCGGACAGAACACACATCCTGCCAGCTGTGTCAGATGCTTCCTGTTTGTCTCTCTCAGCAGATGAAGAGCGACCAATCTGTTCATCACACATGCTAAGAAAAAATTATAAAAATATATATTTACATTGTATATATTTTTAAAAAATCATTAAAATATATTGCTATGTGAGCAATAAACTATCAATGTGTTTTTTCAAACGTTAATTTCAGTTTGTACCTCTAGTAGTGAGCTGAGTGTTTATGAGTATCTATAGCAACAGGCTACTAGGGCTTTTGTTTACCTTAGCAACCACAGTCACCAGAGAGTGAGGGTGATTAGCTTGCTAGCAGCAGCTTTCTAACAAGCCAAATAAACACAAATCATTCAAGTATTCATTTAAAATCTTTTGTAAATATACATTTGTCAGTGAATAGAGATGGACTCGGATTCTTTGCATTACTCTTTGGATTTAGCTGCTGGTAATGGTTTGACTCTAAGCAGTGAGCAGAGAGCTGCTCTTCAAACCTCTCTGGTCATACTGAAGAGAAGTTACAAATTCAGCCGGGTTTTATTTTGGGGAAGGATTTTGGGGATAAAATGTGACTATTTTATTGCTCAAGGAGTTGAAGAGGATGAAATGAAGACAAAAAAGTCGTTGTACAGGTAATAAATCATTCTTATTCTTTATATAGCCTAACTGCTTGTTATTAAGTTGTTGTGGCTATTTTCATATCAAACAAACATCATCAATGAGTAAGATATACACTGAGTCCAATTAAAGGTTTATAAAGTATTTATTCTCTTGCAAGAGAGATCCTCGTCACCAATACACATCTGCGAGTCAGTGAGGAGAGATAAGGAGAAGCAGTGTCTCTCTGTCTTATACCTCAGGCCCATCCAAGGCCTTAACTCTTCCCTCCCCTCCCAGGAGAGATATCCCTGGCCCTGAGAGGCAAATGCCCTCTTAACCCTTTAGGCTATAAAGTATAAATGCACTCAAGATGACCCCTTGACCACCTGCTTTTCCTTACCTCCACCACAGTAAATTATCACACAGAGGCCCCCCTCTCACTCCAAGCGAGAGACCAGATGAGGCCATCATTAGAAATCACTGAAATCAGAGTAATACATAAAAATTCCATAACAACTCCTCTCTTTTTATCATACCTTGATAACTGATTAATCAAACATGGTAATAATAGTAATAATAAATGCAAGTTCAAGTCATTACATAAAAATCACTCTCCTTGAACCTGTGAAGAAAAGGTTTAGAATGAAGAAGCATAAGGCTGTTTTTGTGGGGGAAAGCCCCATAATTATTTAGCAAGCAAGTAAACATGTTACTACTGGGCCGGGCTAAACGAATAATCACTGTTATTGCATTCTCGACCTAGATCGAACCCTCAGTCACCTCAGTATAAACAAGAAATAGTGTACAGATTAGCAAGAAATCACACTCATATAAAGCTTAATAAAATTTAAAAATAAAAATCCCTCATTCTCAATCAAACGTCCTCACTGAAAGAGAGGACACATTTTTACTCAATTAGACGTTTCACTGTAACTTTCACTTATGTCATCACATTGTTGTTCATCAACATCCTGATCATTCGGATAAGCTGTCATTTCAACAGTTGAACAGACATTCCCGCCTTAACCAATCTCTGCACTAAACTCGACACACATTGTATTAAACATGGTATGCATAACAAAATCAATACTACTATGACTAAAATTGGCAACACAGTCTGAGCTAACCAAAATCCCCAGCCCCCCCCTAGATTCATTATCCAGGACAGCCAGTTGTCCTTCACTGGTTCAGGCTCCTGCACTGCCGTTCTCATATGCTCAATCACATTTGTTATGTTGTCGCTGTAGTCTGGAATATTGAAACAACAAGACACACCTAGCATCTTGCACACCCCCCCACGCTCAGCGGAAAGTAAATCCAGAGCCAAACGATTTTGAATGATTGCCTCTCTTAAATGTCTCATTTCATCATTTATCATGGTTACAGCGCTTTCAGTGGCATTTGCTATTGCTAGTACAGACCATGCTAACCCATTAACTTTGTTAATAGTAACTGTCGTTCCCACCCCTAAGAACAATGACCATCCTACATTAGCCCCAGGGGTTGTCCATGGATCTGACAGTGTATACCCATTGTAATGATGTGGCAAAGCCCCAGGCAAAATGTTAACATGCCTCTTCTGTCTCCCCCCCACTGGTGGTTTACTTGGCAAATACACAGATGTACCCACAATTCATTAAAGCTGGATAACAGCACCCTGACCATCCGTGTTGAGGCATTCTGTGAAACGCCCTGTCCCCACATACCCACACTGCTGCTGGTGAAGTCTCCTGCAGTTTACCAAATGGGCATGTGAAGCTAATTTCTTTGCCGTTGATTGTCGCTGTGCAATTGTTCACTGTTCCGTCCTTTGTGTTGATTCTGACCCTGCAGTCAGACCATCCTGTCGTGAAAAATCTCTGTCCATTAGAACAAACGCACACATCACCTTTCTCGTGTGTTACTCTCAGTGGTGGAATTGCTATATCAGTGTTGTTATATCGTCGAACGTTGTCACAGCTGTCCTCAGGTTGCTTCGTCGGTGTCTCTCCTTTCTCCAGTTCAGCTACTGCTGAAAGCACATCAGTCATTTGTTGTGGAATTAGACACTTTGTTACATTAGCTGTTGCTACAGTCAATGGGACAGCCTTCCAAGCGTGTGACATCTGTAGACATAGCCAGCAACTTGTTGATATTTCTAACTCTGCTTTTTGCAACATAGCCAGAGCACAGGCTTTGTTACCTTGACACTTCATCATGGCCTTTTGCACCTCAGGGTTCCCCTGATCTCTTCCCATGTCTCCGTTCTCCATCCATGCCAGCTCGCTTCTTGCTTCTCGTTCGACCTCAGGTGCTACAAAAGGTTTTAACGTTGGAACTGCCTCATTTACAATAATGTCAACTTCTTCGTACCAGTCCTTTCCCTCTAAGTCTAGTCCACAGTAGTACTTGCCTTGGTCTGACAGTCTTACTTGTGTTAGCTTGACCGTCATCCCGTACCTGTTGTTACTTAGTCTGTGTTTTGCAAATACCTGAAATCTTTTGTCGTTGCCCCATTTGTAGTTGGAGGCGTATGCTTTCACGTCGCTCCACTTACAGGGGTGTTCGCAGAAGTAGAAACCTGCGTAGTCCTCGCTGCGCCCCTCACAACCTGGACAGTTCTTTTGATAGGGGTTGCAACTGAAACTCACATTTGATCCTTCATAAACCGTCACCGTGCTCCCCTCGAGACCCCTCGCTGGCTCCACTTCCTCGAATGCATCTCTCCTAGCACGTTGTCGGGTGGTGTCGTTCCACTCCGTTGTCTCAGTTCTGTTGGTCTGATCATCTGTTGGCAACACTTTCAGACCTTCTGTAAAATGCAGTATTATCAAGCAAATTGTCACTGACAACACAATCATTATGCATGTGGTTTTGACCAAACCACACATTCCTGGCACTCTGAATGGGTGCCACGGTCTCGTTCGCTCCATGTTCTCGGTTACTCTGATCAGCTGTATGACCAGAAAGTGTTAGAAAAGTTCAGTCTTTAAAGCACTAAAAGTCCTATCTGTTTTGTTGGTCAATGAAGTTGTTTGCCTTCTTCTGTCTCTGGTTTCTCTTAAACCAAAACTACAATGCAAGGTCTGTTTGTGCAGGCTTTGTTATGTCTTTTGCATGGCCTTGCTTTTATGCAGATAACAGTACTTGCTTTTCAAAACCTGGATCTTTGACGTCTATTGTCGTTGAACCTCCTCCTTCGACTGCTCCGCCTCCGCAATGGGCGGCCCCTTCCTGCAATGGTTCGCTTGGACCCCCTCCTGCGATTGCTCCGCCTCCGCAATGGGCGGCACCTTCCTGCAATGGTTAGCGTGGACCCACGTGGCCCTCTCTGCGACCTTCACCGCCGTGTACGTCACCAAGAGCACCTGGAATGGCCCAAGCCACCTTTTCGCCTTCCAGCTCTTTCTCCTGTGATCACGAATCACCACGAAATCACCAGGCCTGACTTTGTGCAGAAACGCCTCAGCAACTTTCCCCTGGGCAGCTTTTACCTGCACAGAGATATTTGATAACAGACAAGACATTTCTTTGCAGTAGTTCAACATTTCATTCTCACACACATCCGTGGATGGCAGTCTTTGTTTACCCCCTTCTATGCCCATGAATGGCGGCCTGCCAAACAAAATTTCAAATGGGCTCAGATTTGTTTTCACTCTTTTTCTCATTCTCATGTACATCAGTACAATTGGTAGGGCCTTAACCCAAGACAGACCTGTCTGTTCGCAACACTTTGCCAATTTGTTCTTGATCGTTTGGTTTGATCTCTCTACTACCCCCGTGACGAGGGAGCGTAACTGCAGTGTGTTCTCATATCAATGCCCAAGAACTGTCCCACCTGCTTTATTGCAGAATTTACAAAGTGTCTGCCATTATCAGAGCTGATTTTCTTGGAATTCCCCACCTCGGAACAATTTCGGTTAACAGGGCCTTTGCCACTGCTGCCGAATCTTGCTGCGAGGTTGGGAAGGCCTCAACCCATTTTGACCACATGTCCACCATTACCAGACAGTGTTTTTGTTTCCCACAAGGGGTTAATTCGATAAAGTCCATCATCAGATATTCAAACGGGCTTGCAGGCCCTGGTTGGGATGCTAAGGGTGTTTTAATCCCTCTTGCCACATTGTGTGTGTTACAAGTGACACATCTTTTGCAAAAATTTTCAGCAAACACTGTGAACCCTTTAGTGTACCATAAATCTTTCATCTGCATTACCATACTTCCCTTTGACCCGTGGTCTAACCCATGGGTCAACTTAGCGTAATGCTGAAAGAAATGTTTCGGTAAACAAGGAATGCCATCACTCATCCATACACCCCCCTTGAGGCTGCAGCCAGACGCCCTCCATTTCTGTTTTTCTGCTCCTGTGGCAAAAGTCTGCATACTTTCTAAACAAAGAGAAATGTCAGGGTTAGTCACAGATACCAAAGCACACGTCGTCTCTTTTGTCTCCTGCGCTGCCGCGGCCTTCGCCGCCGCGTCGGCTCTCGCGTTTCCTGTGGAGATAAAACTTTTATCGTTAGTGTGCGCTGCGCATTTACAGATTGCCACCTTGTCTGGCAGCAGAATGGCCTCCAAAAGCTCTGACACAAGCGAGGCATTCAATATCGGATGTCCATCCGACTTCAAGAAGTTTCTGTGTCTCCAAATTGCCCCGAAGTCATGCGTAATCCCAAATGCGTAACGCGAATCTGTGTAAATCGTCACACATTTGTCTGCCATTAATTTACACGCTTCTGTCAGTGCAACCAATTCAGCTGCCTGAGCTGAATAATTTGACGGCAGTTTGCCAGATTTTACAACTTCAAATTCAGTGGTCACTGCAAAACCAACCTTATTCAGGCCTGTCTGCGGATCTTTTGATGCCGATCCATCCACAAAGAGCACATTATCACAATTCTCCAAAGGTGTGTCCAACAGGTCTGGACGAGGTGTACACACCTGTTCCAGAGCTGAAAGACAGCAGTGGTGCTCCTCCCCATCATCTTCTGTAGGCAGAAGTGTGGCAGGATTCAAAGTTGTGCATCTTTTCACAGTTATGTTCGGCATATCAAGCAAAATCGTGTGGTATCTCAGCCATCTTGCTGTCGATAAATGCGATGTTTTCTGTTCCTGCAATATCATCGAAACTGCGTGTGGGACCATCAAAGTCAAATCAGAATACCCCACAAATTCCCTTGAAGCCAGCACAGCCAGCTCAGCAGCTGCTACAGCCCTCAGGCAGTGTGGCAGACCTGCTGCAACTGCATCAAGCTTCGTTGAAAAATATGCTACTGGTCTTAATCTGTCACCATTGGGCTGCAAAAGCACTGAACTCATAAAACCCTGTTTTTCATCTACCATCTGTGTAAATGGTTTATCAGCTGCTGGCAGGCCCAACGTTGGAGCCTGAGCCAGTTGCACTTTCAGGTTTTCAAAAGCTTCCTGTGCTTCTGCAGGCCAATCAATCTTGTCACACGATCTCAGCCCTTTCCCCGCTGTCAGGGCTCTCAAGGGCTTTTCCAACAGTGCATAATTTGGAATAAAAGTTCGACAATAAGCACACATTCCCAAGAATGATAACAATTGTTTCTTTGTTACTGGTCTTGGTACATCTTTGATCGCTTTAACTCGTTTTTCAGAGATAGCTTTACTGTTTGGTGTAATTGTGTGACCCAAAAAAGTTATTTCCTGCTTCACAAACTGCAGCTTAGCCAGGCTGACCTTGTGCCCCTCCCTTTCCAAATGCTTCAGCAGAGACACACTGTCAGCCACACACACAGCCTCATCTCGTGCACAAATCAATAGATCGTCCACATACTGTAATAGCGCGGTTCCGTTTGACAAAATTAACGGTTCGAGGCTTCGTCTGAGCGCCTCATTAAAGATAGTGGGAGACTCGCAGAATCCTTGACATAAACGACTGAAAGTGTAACCTTTATTGTCAAAATCAAACGCAAACCAGAACTGACTTTCTTCAGCCACTGGCACGCTAAAGAACGCATTGGCCAAATCAACCACAGTGAAATATGTTGCGTCTTGCGGAATTTGTGACAAAAATAGTGTACGGGTTCGGAACCCGCGGGGCTCTCGCGATAACCGCTGAATTAACTGCAACCAAATCCTGCACAAAACGCCACTGAACAATGTCGTTCGGGTTAGCTGTTGCCTTTTTTACTGGATAAATAGGTGTTCGTACTGGAGAATCATGACACGGAATGATGATTTTCTCCTTCAGGAGAGATTCAAAAACTGGCCGAATCCCCCGCAGTGCCTCCTTTTTCAGGGGATACTGTGGTTGACATGGCCGGTAATCAGACTTTGGAGTGATTACCACTGGTTCACAATTTTAATCAATCCAACATCATACTTGTGTTTTGCCCACAAAGTAGAAGGTATTTCTGCCAGAACAGGATGAATGTCTGTGGCAGAAATAGCTCCGTGATCATGTTTCTCCATTACACTCTGAACAATAGCAGTCACAGTTCTGTGTACATCAACCTCAAAATCACATGGTAGCATAAATGCCCCTACACTGTCACTGTGCTGCACCCCGTCTCCCCTGTCAGCCCAATCTGTGGCTGTCATGCACCGTCTCACAAAAGGGCCCAAATCTGCCCACTGCTGCGCTTTGCCCTTGATTACTGATAAATGTGGTACAGACTCTCCTGTTATCAAATACAGCTGCAATTGTTTTTCTGACAGGCAAGCTGAAAGTGCGCACACATTCTCATTCCAGTACATTTTATCAAATTTCATTTTCTCAGCTTCTGGCCCGTTAAACCACTCTTCCTCATACTGAGGTTCACGCTCAAAGACAACATATGACGTGCAATGCAGTTTGTCAGGCATCATATTTTCTGTGTTATCTGATATTATTCGTTCCTTTGCCAATTTCAAAATCATTTGTGCCCAATCAGAATCTTTTATCTGCCACTCGTATGCCCATCGTGGCTCAAATTTTGCACAGCACATCTGCTGTTCTTCCTCAATAACAATACCCATCGGGCCAGCAGTGAGTTTCAAATTTAATTCACACATTAAATCTCTCGCCAACAATGGAGCCGGACAGGTTGCAGAACACAGAAACGCATGTTTCAATGTTTTGCCCCCCTCCGTCTCGCATGCTAACGGCACAGTGAAATTTTCTGAGATTTCATGCCCTGACGCTGACGTACTTTCAAACACTACATCCGTCAATCTCGGTTTGCATGGCAAGTCATATGGTCTTATTGTTGATCTCGGGGCTCCATAATCCACTAAAAACTCTATCATTGTACCATCAACTAACATTGGATACCTTGGTAATCTTAAAAATCCTGCACTTTTGTACATTTTCAGACATTCAGCAGAAGCATCATTATTCAAAGTTTCATCAGTCACACATAAAGGCTGGCAAGCAAATTCTTCTTTACAAAGGGCATCGTGTTGATCAGTGTATGTGTGCGTGTCATGTGTGTGTGTTAGAAAAATTTCACTTCCCTTTCTCGCAGCCGGTTGAATGTCTGTTGCTCGCCCTCCCCTCTCCTGTTCTCCGTTCCCTCTCAGTCAATCCGCCTTCCGCGCCTCCGGACAATCCTTTGCCCAGTGTCCTTCGCTCTTGCACAATCTGCATTTCGTACATCTGAAAAAGTCATGTTCATTGCTCTCGCACAGTCCACATTTCCACTTTCCCTGATACACTTTCCTCTTCTTGTTGGTCCAGTTTTGCCGCGCTGGTGGTGCACTCGTGCTAGCTTTGATTTGTACCGCAGCCAGCTGTAACTCTCTCTCCACCTTCAGTTTCGCGACTTTGTCCTTCTTTGACAGCAGCTGTTCTTCGGCATGCACAGCGTGCGCTAGAGTGGTTGTCAGTCGTCCGCTCTGCCACTCAATGTAACTTGCTTTCACCTCTTGTCCGATTTCTGGTCTCAGTCCATTCAGGAAACAGCTCTGCAGATGGCCCTCCCATGTGCCTGGCTGCTCTCCCCTCCTGCTCCTCTCTCGCGGCCTGCGCTTCAGCTCTTGCCGCTCGGTCAGCTCGCTCTTCCTCCGCTTCACGCGCTGCGTCACGCGCTGCTTGTGCTTGTGCCTCTCTCGCTGCTGCTGCTTGTGCCTCGAGCTGCAGGTCGGTCTCGATGGAGAACAGTCGAGGTCGGGGTCGAACTTCAGTGCAGTCAATTCGGCTCCTGGGAAGTGTGTTTTGTACTCCGGCGGTGCCGGTCTCACCGCAATTTCATGTGGGGAAACACAAACATACTGTGGGTTAGTCGGTTCTGGTGGTGCAGAGACACATACAGGCAGACTTTCACACTTTTCATTTTTCCTTCCTGCTAATTCTTTCTGTAATTGTCTTCTTTCTCTTTTATCTGCTTCCTCAAGCCAACAATCTACTGTGTTTTCACATTTTTTACATACATGTCTAACACACTTGCAACAGCAAGCTGGTTGTTTTTCACTACTCCTTTCCACTGATTCTCTCACCACTTTCAGCCTCGTGAGGCTCAATGTTCCCCTCTACGGGAAAATCATGATGCTTGATTAATTTCTCAATATCTAGCATACATTTCTGACCATAATGTTTTCTCATTTGGTAGTACACCGGTGTATCATATTTCATAATCTTGCTCTGAGACTTCCCCATATTGGCTACCTCTCTGTTCTCTGTGGATTTCTCTTCAACGCGCGTTTTCTTTAATCTGTTAGGCGTCCCCAACAAATCCGATTCTTTTCTTTTAACCCAAATCGGTCGGGTTGCACTATCAGTGCCCTCCTAATTATGGTTCACCAAAAAAATCTGTTATGACTGTTTTTGGTTCCCCCCAATTAGCCTCAGCACCTAAAAACAATTTGCTCCGTGGTGGAACAACTAATTTTCAGGTTACCTATCTGTTTGAAATCTCTTGATCTATATAGATCTCAATTAATCTCAGATTACGTACCACAGAAACAGCCCTCAGCCAATATGGTTCAGTTTCACTTTTCCCCCAATTAAACTGAATTTAATTATCTTACCCAGAGATGTTGTTCTGTGCCACTTTGAGTTCTTTTGATTCCAGTGGCCGGATCCGGTTCTAACGGCGGAAACGGTCCCTCGTCTCTTAATTCTTTTCTCGAGGTAGGGTTGGAACTTTGTCAGTTCCAAGGTGATCAGCCTCCGCCCGTCCGTCAGTCCCGGAATCACGTCCAAGAAATCCAACTTCTGACACCAAGTTGTTGTGGCTATTTTCATATCAAACAAACATCATCAATGAGTAAGATATACACTGAGTCCAATTAAAGGTTTATAAAGTATTTATTCTCTTGCAAGAGAGATCCTCGTCACCAATACACATCTGCGAGTCAGTGAGGAGAGATAAGGAGAAGCAGTGTCTCTCTGTCTTATACCTCAGGCCCATCCAAGGCCTTAACTCTTCCCCCCTCCCAGGAGAGATATCCCTGGCCCTGAGAGGCAAATGCCCTCTTAACCCTTTAGGCTATAAAGTATAAATGCACTCAAGATGACCCCTTGACCACCTGCTTTTCCTTACCTCCACCACAGTAAATTATCACACAGAGGCCCCCCTCTCACTCCAAGCGAGAGACCAGATGAGGCCATCATTAGAAATCACTGAAATCAGAGTAATACATAAAAATTCCATAACAAACTCATTGTGATTGTGTAACTATATTGGCTTAATGCAGAGCCGTAACCACCATAGACATTTAGGGGAATAAGTCCACCCCCCCCCCCCCCCCAATAATAAGAAAGGGCCAAATTGATTTTTAGACATACGAATAAGAGTGAATTCTTCTTCTTCTTATTATTATTTGTTTTATTTATTCCATGAATTCGCCTCCCCTTTAATACTTTAATGACTTAATATTAAAAACTTTGGTCTCTTCCAATGTTCAAGACATGGTTACGGCCTTGGCTAAATGCGTCTCAGCAAAGTTTGACACATAAAACTTGATATTACAATTTCAATTCAGTTTAGGTTTTATAACTCAACTCATTTTGCAGATGTGATCTTGGTGGCCATTTAAATGAAAGTTCCAAAACGTGGAATAAAATATTTTATATTATTTTAGTTTTATAGGGTTTTTTTTGGTCAGTTATAATTAATACCAGTATTTCTTTAACCTTGTTAGTGAGTTCTTTCAGAAATAATATTTTATTCTGTCTGTCTATCTTTTTTTTTTAATCATTAAACAGTTTAAACTGCTTCGATTGGTACCTGCTGCCACAAGCCACTGAGTCCATGACTGCAGACGTGGCATTAGCAGCACAGGGGCGATTCACGGGCGACCCGTCCCATGAGTACGAGCACACAGAGACACGCACTGAGGGAGAGGGGGACGAAGCCACGGAGATAGAAGTCACGGTGAGAAGAGGGACCATTGGGATACACGAAATAGATGGGGCTATAATAAGCATATGGAAATAGGAAAATAGATTCAGCAAAATTAATAAAAGCCATCTTCCTTGGTTTATTTGGTGTATTTGCATTTCATGATTGTGACATGTTTGTGTCTTTATAAAATGCAGATCTTGCTTCGCTGACCAAACTAGTTTTTAGAAATAAAAGTGTCTAAACATTTTGAGGAAAAGTGGATGCTTCAACCACACACACACACACACACACACACACACACACACACACACACACACACACACACACACACACACACACACACACACACCACACACACACACACACCAAAGCATGATGAATGATTGTGTTTATGTGGATGTGGTAATGTTTGGATGTAAAACGACTGTTATTATTTATTCGGTTTTCTGTTTATTCGTGGTTTATAATGGTGTAAACATGGTAGATGGCAGGCGGCTTGTTGAATATTTGTGGAGCGATTAACATGGCTTCCTTTCTGCAGGTGAAAGTGAATGAGACAAGACGATTGACCACGACCGTGTCAAACATCGATAAAGATGTGTCTGTAGTGCCACGTGGTGCATTTACAAAGAGTCCCAGTGGCAAAGTGCAGATAAACCGAAGCTTTGGAGGTATGCTTACAGCCTTAAAACCTTAGAAACCCTTAGAAGTGTTTGTATATGCTTTACACCGGAAATCAGATGCAGCTGTGTGAGTATACAACTAAAGTGAAATGAAATGTCAGCTCACTTCAGTTCTCTGAAGACACTTTCTTGTATCAGACTTCAAGTTCATCTCTTTATGTTTCATTTTTTTGAATGGTCTGACCTCAGATCATTTTTAAGTTTTGCACATGATTGCAGGTCTAAATCCCACTGAAGCTGCGAAACTTCACAACTACCTGCACTTTCGTGAGCCGGTTAACCTGAAAAAGAAGTCCATCTTAGAAATGTCTGATCTGAATCCTGCTCTTGACTTCCTAGATCCTTTGAGTGAGGACATTCCCAAAGGTAATTAAAATGAATGATCTTTCATTACCTTTATGCGTGATGATTTATTCTGTATGCAGTTTTATTTCCAGGCACAATATTTTTTCTGAATGAACTTGTGGAAGTCTCCAGCTCCCACCCTGTAATGAAACATTGGCACTGAAGTCCGATCCCTCTTTTGCTTATAATTCAAAGGTGAACAACACCTGTTAACACTACTATACTTTCCCAAAAATGATGCTGACATGCAAATTGCATTTAGGAAGTCTTAATAGTGGTGGGAAATATGAGGATGGTGTAAAAATCCTTCTTCTGCAAAGCATCCCATGATCCCTGTTGCTGGATTTCCCTGGGTTAATGACAGATATGATTTGGCAGCTGCCTAAGGCTGAGCAAAAGCCAAGGAGACATCTGGGGTGTTGTTCGGCAAACTATGATCCCATTGTTCTCTTTTTTTCTGGGAAGAAGCGTTTGAGGGATTGCCATTTTCTACCCCAACGATAAATTTCCGTCTCATATATCTTGGTGTGTCTTCCTGCAGTGTTTGTCATTTGGGAGTGAACTAACAAAACAATTATTCAGAAAACTATTCGCCTGGCTATTGTTGTTCTCTGCAAATTCAAGTCAGACATAAGCTTGCTGAAAGGTATTTATCCAGCATGCTTCATGAAGCTTTCCCCCTTGCTTGCTACAGACCACTACTGATTGTTTAACATCGAGTTCCTCAAGGAATATCTGGTTCTGCTGATCCTGAATCTTAACCAGATGGAATCTGATTTGTTTAACATACCGAGCAAAGCACTAGAACACCATTGAGCTTTACTGAAAAACATGACTCTGGCATTTATGCCTCATAGAGCCCTCATTGCAAGATTAAGTGTGACCTCCTGCTAAATGTGCCCTTAAAGTGTAAAGATAGTTGAGGTAGGAGAAGTCTGTGATCACTCATCAAAGACTACATAAGTTATATGAAAAAGAAGCATTTCCTCACAGGGAATATTGTTATCAGACTCTGATTTAGGAGGCAAATGCTGCTTTGTTGTTTCTCAGTAGAGTTTGAAGGCACAGTCATTCTACTGGAGACATGCCCAGATTTAAAGTGTGTTAGAAACATCTCAGCTGTTTCATTAAAGGAGGCGATCTGTCCTTTATTTCTCTTTCTAAGGGATGGCCCCTTACCTCAGGCAGCAGCACCCAACTAGGCTAAGTTGAAAAAACTGAAAAAGTAGAGCAGGTCTCAGACAAGGGGCATTTATCCGCCCTGCCTTCGTTTCCTTTTTTCCACTTGACCAATCAGGTAGAAAAAAACCAAGACCAATCCCCTCTCAAGAAGTGGCAGAGGTGACCAGGTTCATCTGGATTTACCGCTGTATAATCGCATGGTTTTTAAACAAATATCACTGTAACAGATTAAGGGAAATGGTTTTGTTCAGTGTTGAGGGAAGTATCTTGTCTGATCTGCCAGTCTTATCTAATATCTAATTTCTCGGACGAGAAAATCGAGTTATTATATCTTCCTCAAAAACGTGTCAGATATCTGCAAAAGAGACAGTTAGATTTGTGGGATGCACCCAAAATAAAAAATGGCACAGGCAAATATGGCTCATCAAATGTGTGACATTATAAAGCGCTATTAGGTGCTGTTGTGGCATCTGAGGTGATCGTACTGGTTGAGAGGTGGGTTGGGTTTAGGTTTTGGAACCTGACCAATTAGGTGGAAAAAAAACCAATCCCCTCTCAAGAAGTGCCAGAGGTGACCAGGTTCATCTGGACGTCTTAAATAGTGGGTAAAGGAGACTATTTACCACTGCCCTCCTTCGGCTTCACTCAGGTTTCCTTGAATGTGGCCTGGACAAGGAAAAAGTATGGAGACTTCCCAAGAACTTTGGAAAGGCAGAAAATGTTGTATAACCGCATGGTTTTTAAACAATTATCACTGTAACAGATTATGGGAAATGGTTTTGTTCAGTGTTAAGGGAAGTATCTTGTCTAATATCTAATTTCTCGGATGAGAAAATCAAAACCTTTTCTAATTAGCTTAATGTCATGGTCGTGTATTTTGATGAGCTCTAGAGAATTGCAGTCTTTTAAATATTTGGATTCATAATAAGGCAAAGAGTCACAATGGACATTTTTGTAGACTTTTGAGTGTTTTAGGTTAAACACAGTTGGCATTTAATGTTCAGAGCTGCAGTTCAAACACAGACTTCATTGGCATGGAGTTTTGCGGTACTGGTCGAGAGCCAACGCCGGCAGCTGGATGCAGGGGCCACCCAGACAGAAAGACCACAGAACGCCTCTTTAAACACTGCTGTGATAATAGTTATCCATAACTGAGCCAACTCTCTGTCACACAACTTTCTTCTCCAGATTTTACTCTGCTGCTATCACACTATCAGAGTCTGGACTCTTGTCAATGGTTATGTTTAATGGTTTAAAATTCAGGTTCAGTTTATGCAAAATGCTTTTTGCTCTTTGATCTTGCACAGTAGGATAATTCTAGTCTTTTTCTTGTCATTTTGCTTACTGTGTGTGTTCTTTATGCAGGGTCATGGAGCCTGCAGCTTGAGCGGGGTGGCACTGTGTGTGTATTACGCAGTTTGCTCTGGCTGGGTCTCACCTTCTTCCATGTTCCCCAGACCCCTCAGCATGGGTACATCTACATGGGTGATGGACTTATAAACCTGGACCTGCCCTTTATGTTATAGCAGCCAAACTGACTTCAGAAGCACAATCTCCTTGTTTTTGGTGCAACATTTTAAAGACAGCACAAGTTATTGTGTAATCAACTCTGTGGCCTTACATTCACTGTAATTTTCTTTTACAAGAAAACATAAACATGTATAGAAAGATGAAGTTGCGTTGGTGTTTCAACCCTTAAAGCAGACACGAAAGTGTACCTTGCTTTCTCTCTGGCACAAACACATGCACACTCAGAAACAGCTGCTATTGAGGTAAACAACCATTTTATTTGCACATCTGCCTTTCCAAATCAGACAGTGGAAATGTAACAAATCAGAGGGATGAACGAAGATCTTTGAGTGTTGATGTTTCAGTACACTCTGGTTCATCAATTAACAGTCTCTTTGTGGCTGAGGCAATGAACAACACGAAAAAAGGTGCAAATTCTTTGCCATAGATCCTCTCTGTCCCATATATGAAATCACTGTTTGGATTGGGTAAACACCTCTGTTTATCAGTGCTTTATGTACAGTGGTTTGGGGCTGTATCTGACGTTGTTTTTCAGGGCAGGATGTCCAACACTCATTCTCTTCTTACACCACTTCAGCCCTGTCTTTAAGATGGGCTTCACAGAATTCACAGAGTAACGTGTCAGATACCTGCAAAAGATCGTAAGAGACAGTTAGATTTGTGGGATGCACCCAATATAAAAAATTACACGGGCAAATATGGCTCATCAAATGTGTGACATTATAAAGTGCTATTTGGTGCTGTTGTGGCATCTGAGGAGATCGTACCGGTTAAGAGGTGGGTTGGGTTTAGGTTTTGGAACATGGCCTTCAGGTAAACGGGGTCTATGATCTGGTAGGAGACCTAGAAAAAGGAGATATTAATAGTTATAAGTCAACTATGTACATCAAAACAGATAAGGGTAGGTGATGCTTAAATCAATTTATTGTTATAATTTGGGCTAAATGTTTATATTAATGTATAAGATAAAGTGTACTGTATATCTGATGTCCTTTAAGTTTAAAACCGTTTTAGATGCTGTATTACATCCACTTTGTTGAAATTGACAACTGACACTATTTTCATACACCGTAAATAGGGTAAGATCAGATTGAGTCCATGATTATATAATTCTCTCAAATGAAAGTTCCAACTTACCTGCCCGATGGGCCATCTGTACACAAATTGATATCTTGTTATGTTCCTGAGCACAGAGGCCTGTAATGCGCCGGGGAAGCATCCCGCCATCTGAGCGAATGAACTGACTGAGTAGCAGCACGTCCTACATCACATATAAGAATGAGAGAGACAAGTCTTAAAGATAACGAGATACAGATAATGGTTTACAGAACCGTCACATGTGCAAGCACTTACGGTGTAGTTGTACTTGTTCTGTAGGTTCCATCTGTAGATGGGACAGGAAGCTTTGGGATTGGGAGGTTGTGGTCGCTCCGATGTAGGCTCTATAACACCCTCAATCTGAAAAAAGAGTGACAAAATAAGCATTATATTTTAAGCCTGGTTTAACAGAGAGGGCTTAGATTAAGCGAGGATTAGGCCATAGTTCAATTATGACATTTGATTTGAGTAGCTTATATAAATGTGTTTTAAAGGGAAAAATAACATTACTGATGTGCATCTTGAGACAAAACAATGGCACTGACATATTTTAAGAAATGTCAGTGCAAATTCCTTTCAGTTAAAACAGCTCAAACATGCATTTTAGTCTGGGACTAGGCTTAAGCCTTGTGTGTGAAACTGGGGGATAGTATTGAAAATAGTTCCAAGCTAAATTACTAACATAATTGCTGGTTCAATACAAAGAAGAGATGAGACAGACAGTTCAAATCTGGAAGCTTGAAGGACCGTCCTTGCAACTGTTGCAAGAATATTGTTTTGTTTATTGCATGATGATTTGCTTTCAAAAATGTAAACTTGGGATGCTACTTACAACTGTTGTTTTGCCCTCCTTCTCCACCACTGTGAAACACAAAATGCACAAGAATTTATAACATCACATGATGCAGACATTCAGAATGACACAGAAGTAAACTTCTTGCTTTAATAGCATTGGAGTGCTATTAAAAATGTAGAAACTGCTTTTATTTTGCATTCTAATTTACAGGGTTTTTTGGGCATACAAATTGTTATTCGGCAAAACTGAGTTAAACGTTGGGTTGAAAAATCAACTTCTCAATTTCTTTGAATTTTTGTAACGTACGTCAACGTATTATTCTAATAACAAAATGCATTCTTCTGGAAAGTCTGTGCAAAACCATCTGATTGACGATAGTTATTGGATTAGTTGCTTATAATTGTGTAGAATGTTCAATATTTCTTATTTCCTTGACGTAATAACATGTCTTTGAAACATTTACATTTTAAACATTACATTTTTGTTCTATTAAATCCTATATTTTCAACGTGCGCTCATGCTCATCGTCCATGACATAAATAGGACGATGCTATTGCAGATCATACTATACATACGCATAAATCATACTCCAGTAAACTCACCATGTCTAAGTCCACGACACGGCACATTCCACAAAAAAGAGAACTGTGGTATCCTCTGAAATAAGCCCCTGTTGATGAAATCGCTGTGGACGGACCTCAGCACTGTCCTTGCGGACTGCACAACACAGCGCGCCGCCATTCTCAGACAGTCACTTCCTGGTTAATTACGCATTTCCGCCTCCGTGTGAAACGTGAGTGGAGCGCCAGTGTTGTTTGGCGGTTAATGCAAATTCGTCATTCGAGGAAATAATTCATTATTCATTAACGTTACCTGTTTTATGACTGAACGGTTCGTGGGGTGTGAAAAACATTAATAAAACCTGCTCCATTTCACTAGCTTTCGTTTTTAACTTGCGGTTTATTTCATTTTACAGGTAAGAGTGATAACTTAAGCACACTTCCACTCCATTTTTCGTCAAGGGAAAGTTACAGTCTACGGCTGGGTCGGAGATAATGAGGTAATAAGCACCAAATTGTAAATAACTACTTAACTAAATTTATTAAGATTAATTATGATATTTTTGTGCACACAAGGCATTCATTGCAGTTGGTCAACTGACGGACTGTATTTTCTGGAAGAACCATCTAGACAAGATCTGATGTCAGTGAAAGGTAAGGTTATAGTCACATTAAAAGGTGAGTTGAGGACATGTAAAACCAGACTGTATTTTGTAAGTGTGACATTAATTGACATTAACAATTCAAAGATATATTGGCTTAATGGTTACTGAAAGAAAAAAAAGAAAAACATCTAACAGATTAGCAAAAGTAACGTTAGATTTAGTACGTTAGAAGTAACATTGCTTAGGTTTTTTACATTCACAGTGTTCTGAGCAACAGGTGTGGAGATATGAATTAGTTGACCACAATTACTGATAGCACTCTTTTATAATCCAAGGTTTTTTTTCTTAAGATGGCAAATTTGATCTAACCACAGTGAGCTATAACTATGTGTAGCCTAGTTTTTGCTTTTGCAACAGTTACGGACTTCATTCTTATCATGAATGCAGTGGAGGCAAAATTCTTCTGTAAGAGCTGATTTAGCTATACAGTAACAGACGCTTACTTTAGTTATATATCTTATCTACTGTCTGTGTCTACTAGCACCACATGAAGCAAGACAGTTCAAAGAAATGTACCAAAGGCGAATAATTCACTCGTTTTATCTGACTATACGAGATATCTTTCAGGAGCATCTTAACATTGTGCTGTGATTTGTATTCACAATAGAGTATAAAGGGTGATTGTGATTTGCAGTGATCATGCAGTGATTTTTTTTCGCATACTATCAGTCACTAATCTTGGACTTTTTTTAGGTTACTGTTACCAAACTGCACCTGCATAACTAGACTTTAGCATGCGTCAGTGTCTAAATGAAAGTACTGAAAGTCATTCATGAATTCAAACCAATATTTATGTAGTTTGAAGTTGATTTACAGTATAGCTTTCACTGAAACATCTCCCATAAACTTACCAGAGATTTACAGATGTAAAATTGTCACTGTTTCTAGACTAGAACAATCATGGATACTAATACTGGAAACAATTGTGTCATTGCATGTTTTTTGAAATGCTTTTTAATATAAAGACTTTTCATAAATCATATTAATTTGAATCAGACAGAGCAAAAAAAGGTAGGACTCAAATTACAGTTTATTTATGAGCCAAGACTTCACTCTGAATTTATGAGGACTTGTGGTCTGGAAATGCTTTTCTTCCAGATGTTTCCAGATTTTCACAGTGTGTAAAATTCATGTACATAGAGAGGGAAATAACCTCAAATATATCTACAGTGTCTTGATGGGGAAATTATATAATAAATAAACATATAATATGTGTTGATATGAGATGTTTTTTAGTCATTAAGCCTGAAGTTGTGTTTTGTTTCAAACACGGAAGCAGTTAAACAATGATGTAGACAAGCTGTGAAAATCCCCAGCTACCTTCAGAAGTTAAAAAAAAAATGTCAGAGCCTAACAACACATGAACATGTCCTGACATTCTCTTACAGTGTTTGGGATGCAGGTGTTTTGCTTTGGGTTTTCGTTTTTGATTGCGATTGTAGAATCTTTACTGACCCCCTATGTCCCTCATGTAAACAGACTTTTACAAAACATGCAGATTAGGACACAAAGAGAAGTCATTATGTGATTATGTATGTGGATGTTACATTTATTGACATCAAGGAGTTTTCGTTTTGTTCAGCTTTCTTTTTATTATAAGCTGAATTGTGTTGGTTGAAAAGGAAAACATCTATAAAGAAAAGCCAGTCTTACTGATGGTAGGTGATAAAATGGCTCATAGATTTGGACATCTTGGTGTACTCTTTTGTGAGTTTGTAAAATTACGTATAAAACCTTCCCATTTATCTCTCCTCACTTTTTTAAGGGAACCGAGAATGCCTGAATACCTTATTCACAGTCCTTGGCAAATATCTCAATAGTACTGATGGAAATGGATGTTAACAAGGTCGTCTCTGTAGTGAACAAGCACATAAATTCACACTGATAGTTATTGGCCTTTACACTGGCGCCCCTTGGATCTGGTGGGCCTTTTGAATTTCTGGCAGCTTCACTAAAATTATTGGTGTGCTGAATAATAGGCTCCTCTTGTACTTTCACACAAAACAGTCGATTAGAGAGCTCTTATGGCGTGGTTGAAGCCCTCTGATTGTTATTATGTCTGTCCTTCTTGATTTACAGATGTAGGTGATGTAGTGCATCACTGAAAGAGGGCAAGATGTCTTAAAAATAAAGGGAACTTCGAAGAGATCTCAGGCTAAGACTTTCAGCTTCATGACGACATATCTTGGGAGCAGAATTTGAGGGAAATGGTGGGAAACCTTTTCCTTGAACCTCAAATGTTGTTTAATAAGAGGAACCATTGAAACCCATTTGTTGCTTACGATAAAAGACTGGAAATAGTGTTTGTTATTTAATAATACTTATATTATAGTATATTAGTATCTGTAATATACTGGCACTCATGATCCTTTGCCGAGTCCCGCTGATATAAGAGCGTCTGTAACAGTAATGTAATCAGTATTGGGACATCTGTTAATCTTGGATTTGACCCAGAATTAATAGCAGCAGTCAAAAGTTTGCCTATTTTAGGATCCAGAAAGTAATGGGGCTTTCTGATCACGTTTTTTGTGTGTGTGTGTTGGTTGTTTTGTGTTGCACAAAGCAGGCTTTGTTTCTCCAAACTCATTCCTTTGGTCATTAACACTTCAGTGATCACATTCCTTGACAAAAGAGCTGTACAAAAATGGCATGTAAAGTGTCTGGCCACCTTCTCATGGGCTTTGATATTCAAATTAAATGTGTAACTCCCTAAATAGCAGCTGAGCTGAGTGTGGACTGATGGGGAGTAAATCAGATCACTTTCAGAAGATGAAAAGAGTGCTTCTGACGTCCCTACAGACAGAGATGGAGGACAATGGCTCCATGTTGATTCAGTGTCACAGTGAGAAGTTATGGGTGTGCGCAGGAGGTTAGCACCACAAAAACATGTAGGGGGTGACGAGCTTGACTGCAGGAAGAGCCATGTAGGGGTCACAGACGATATGAGAGTGCTGATGCAGACAGTTACATTGCCTGAGGAATAAGGGCACTGGTCAGAAGGAAGTCATCCTTATCCTGTATTGTGTTCATAGATAAGCCATCCACTGAAAGAGTTGCAATATGAATATTAGGCATTTGGATTCAACATGTTATTGTCTCGCTGTTTATGGATTGTGCCGTTAGACTGTTTGAATACAGTCTAGTAAAAATGCCAGTGCAGAATCAGATTACATAATTGTTCTCATGCAAGCTCACTGTCTGACTTTGGTATTTCCCAAATAACCCAAGTTGAAAAAGCCCCTGTAATTCAATTAACGCAGAGAGGTTTTGCTGCGTGAATAACCTCACTGCAAAGCTGCTGTCACATGAGTCAATTAAGAAATGTGAAAACAGACCATCATTAGTTCCATTTTCCTTGAATTAGTTGGAAACCGGACCTAAGTGCTCTGCAAACACACACTTTCACTACACTAGGGTGCACCATAAACGCACATGAACATGTAAACAAACCCTTCTTACATTCAACATTACTACACAAACTTAAATAGTGTCTCATCACAGACCTCATTCATCAGAAAAAGCCTTTTCAGACACTTCCCTGCTTGTCTGAGTCCAGATGGAGTGATACATGAATGATGGCATTCACAATATCCACAGTGTGTATTCACGGCCCCCTGTCCGAGCAGAAATCTGGGATATATCGCACTGCCAGCAACGTGAAATTTCACCCATCCACACAGGCACAGCAACAAATGTGTCTCTTTCATCCTTTCTCTGCCTCCCTTCCTCACACCCTCCCTCCCTGCCCTTGCTCTCCTCTCTCTCTCTCTCTTTTTCCCATTCCCTTTCTTCTCCGCTCCCACACTGAAGCCAGGCGGCTGGAGAGGCTCTGGGTGTACGTGCAGAGTGGCAGAGGCTCTACTCAAAGAATCAATGTGCTTTTGGAAAAGCCTCAGGAGATTCAGGCCTCTCCATGTCCCCGTTCTTTCTCTTTCTGCCCAGACTCTTCACATCCGCCAGCTTCTATCCTCATGTGCCCTTTTCATTCTTTGACTTCCTCTCTCTTTCTACTTTCTGTCTATCTCTCTCTCCACCTTTCTCTAATTCAGGCAAATATATGCGTACGCTTTGGCCCCATTAGCATTAATGGCATGCAAGGTGCATCCAAGTCAACACAATGACTGATAGACTCCTGAGAGCTTGTGGTGCAGGAAAAGAAACATTCAGCTTTTTGTTTGTCTTTTACACTTTTTGTTTGAATGAGTTGCGGTGTAGAATACATGTAAAGTTAGTTGATAAGTTGTTTCTGCGACAGCTCTCTGACGCACGGTGTCCTAACACATGTCCTAATTCCTCGCTTCATTTTGTTCACTCCTTGCTGATATAGTGCACTCAACTGCCAAGCATTATATGTGGATTAGAGAATCAGTGAACAATATTTTGGACAAAGCAACAGTCATCAACAAGAGTTGATTCCTGTGATAGTTGACCCTGACTAGGGTGATTTAGAGTCAAGGAATTGACTCTTTTGGAGGTGACTCCCCATTACTAAGTATAAGCAAAACATGACTTAGCCCCGCATTTAAATGCGTCGATCGTCGACTAAAAAGGCCTGCAGGTCCCCTACCCTCTTGACAGAGGCCAGTGCAATCAGCAGCAAAGTCTTCATGGAGAGAAGCTTTAAGTCTGCTGATCGAAGCACCATGGCAAGGTCCCAAGAGGGTATGGAGGGGGGGTTGTGGAGGTTTTAATCGCCTCGCCCCCCTAAGGAACCTGACGACCAGGTCGTGCTTTCCTACTGTTTTGCCATCTATGTGGTCATGATATGCTGAAATAGCGGCTGCATGTACTTTGAGGGTGGAGGGAAGACAGCCTTCGCTCCAACCCTTGCTACAAGAAGGAAAGCACAGACCCTCTCAAACATCTTCGGGGGTCTTCTCGGAAAGAAGAACACCACTCGATGAACAGGTTCCACTTCAAGGCGTACACGCGTCTCGTGGACGGCGCCCGTGCAGAAGTGATGGTGTTAAGTACCTCTTTGGGTAAGTCACCTAGAAACTCCGTGTCCAGTCCACGGACCAGACATGGAGTTTCCAGAGGTCTAGACGCGGGTGCCATAGGGTGCCCCGTCTCTTGAGTCAGAAGATCCTTCCTCAGAGTGATGGGCCAGGGAGGGACTGTCACGAAGAGCATGAGTTCTGGGAACCAAGTCCGGGTGGGCCAATAGGGAGCCACCAGAAGGACCTGCTCCTCGTCCTCCCTGACTTTGCACAGGGTCTGTGCGAGTAGGCTCACTGGGGGAAAAGCATATTTGCGGAGGCCCCAGGGCCAGCTGTGTGCCAGTGCGTCCGTGCCGATTGTTCCCTCGGTCAGGGAGTAAAACAGTTGGCAGTGGGAGGTGTCTGAGGAGGCAAACACGTCTACCTGAGCCTTATTGAAAACTCTCCCGATCAGCTGAACCGCCCGGGGGTAGAGTCGCCATTCTCCTAGGAGCACAGCCCGTGAAAGCTCGTCTGCCACACGGTTGAGCACACCGGGGACATACATGGCTTGAAGTAACCTCAGATGCTTCTGATTTCATAGGAGGAAATGGCGGGCGAGTTGCGACGGGAGCATAGACCAGCTTGTCGGTTGATGTACGCAGCGGTCGCAGTGTTGTCCGTACGGTCCAGCACGTCCCTGCCCTGTAGCGGCCTTTTCAAGTGGCTCAGAGCGAGACATACTGCTAGCAACTCGAGGCAGTTGATGTGCCAATGCAGTTGGGGGCCGGTCCACACCCCTGATACTGCATGCCCGTTGTACGTGGCACCCCAGCCAATGGCAGAGGCATCTGTGAATACCACAGCATACCTGGACACCTGTTGCAAGGGGACTCCTACCCGCAGGAACGAGGTGTCTGATCACGGGCTGAAGGTCTGGTGGCAATCCGGTGTTATTGCCACCCGGTGAGTGGCGTGATGCCACGCCCATTTCGGGACTCTGCTGTGAAGCCAGTGCTGAAGCGGTCTCATATAAAGCAGCCCGAGTGGGGTTACCGCCGCTGCCATATGCCTCAGGAGCCTCTGAAAGAACATCAGTGGAACCGTCCTACCTTTTGAATGTGTTTAAGCAGTTCAGCACCGACTGAGTGCATTCCTCTGTGCGACCTAATCCAACTCCATACAGAGAAAAGAGATCCTCTGCACAGGGGAGAGTTTGCTCTTTACCCAGTTGACCCGAAGACCCAACTGGCTGTGGTGCCTGAGCACGAGGTCCCTGTGTTCGCATAACTGATCTCTTGAGACCACTCGCGATGCTGTGCTGTCTCTCCCGCACCAGGATGGAGAGGTCCAGGAAAGCTTGTGGTTTCACCTTTAGTAGAAAGCATCAAAGTGATTGGCTCCAAAGCAAAAAGCTGAAGTGAAATCGCACCTGCTGCTCATTATATACCCGCGCTACGAGGCTGCTGCAAATGATTGCACGCCAATGTGCATTGGCTTGTTTAGTTTCACTCGAAGTTGATAGGCCTCTCTAGCAAGATTCCTGCTGATAGGAATGATAGGGTGACCGACTGATAGGGAACCCCATTTCATTTCGTAGTGTGTGTAAATAAATGTTTATATTTATTTACTAAATTTATGTGCACTCTTGTCATTTCAGCTCACTCTAGAAATGCACCGATACAAACAACCACCTACTGCGCGCCGCGTCTATGACAACCCCACATATCCATAACACCTGAAATAAATAGGGGAAACACTGAAGTCATATGTCATTTATTATATTTAAAACCTAAATACTGAAAAAAAGGTGTAGAATATATCTTCCATGTTACTTTTTCTTTTACACCATTAATCTACTTTACTCAGACTTTGAAATATTAACTCAGACTTTGAAATATATTTACAGTAGATGTTACAGTACATAAATGTGCCTTTAAGAGGGAATGAGCACCTGCCATAAAGATGACATCACTGTCCTCCTCTCACTGTCACTATCAGTCTTGTTCCCCTGTTGAATTATTTGCATGACCATTTGCTTATCATTGTTATTACGTCCGCTAGGGGTAAGACGCAATAAGTTGAAGACTGAAGAAATGCGACAGGCTTCCAGCAGGCCGTCAGACCAAAAGAACCAAAGGACAAAAAAAATAAAGAAGATAAACACCATAAAGTATAACAAGATTTATTGTAATTAAGAGTTATCACAGTAGATAACAAAAAGTTAGACCACATTCATCAGTGGGGACCACTGGTCCAAACAAAATAAATAAATAAAGTAAGTTATAATTAATCTACAAAGAACCAAGTAAAGCAATAAAAATCAAAAGTGGCATTTTCGTCAGAGAGACCCAAGGCCCAAAATAACAAACAAAAACCCCAATCTACAAACTAAAAGGACAACGTAACTAACCTAACACAAAAAAAGGAAAAGAAACTACAATAACACTTCTCTACCTACGCTCTTCGAAATAACATAAGAAAAGATTTACCCCAAACAAAAGAGCAGGGGCCTGTTTCAGAAAGGAGGTTAAGTGAAAACTCTGAGTATGTTAACCCTGAAATGAGGGAAACTCTGGGTTTTCCGTTTCAGAAAGGGAGGTAAGGCAAACCTGAGAAAGCAGAGTAAGTCAAGCCCGTTTCTGAAAGAGAGGTAACTTATACTCAGAGTCAGTTACCATGGTAACTTACTCTGTGAACCTAACCTGGTCGGGAGCAGGTTTACTTCAGTAAACCCAGAGTTTCTTGCGGTCTCATCCCCTTTTTTAAAGAGGAAGTGGTGTTTAAACACCAACAACAATGCTAAAATGACACATTCTTTAAGGAATATATATTGTTTGTCCATGGTTTAATTGACTAAATCTGTTTTGCAGCAGTTTGCCAAAAAATAAAAGGATTAAAACGTTTGCTAAACATTTATTTGATTACCACCGTTTTTGATAATATATTTGTATTAAATCATTTAAAAAAATCGGAATAAAAAATATTTCATAGAACTCAATAATTTTTTTAACGTAATTAGGGGCCAAGCACCGAAGGTGCGGTGGCACCTATTGTATCTGTTCCCGTTCTTATTATTATTCTTCTTCCGACTGGGTGTCTATGGCAGCCCATAGAACCGTTTGCGGGAAAGTTATGAAATTTGGTACACTGATAGAGGACAGTCTGAAAAGTCACCAGAGCAAATTTGGAGTCTCCAACTCAATCCCTCTAGCGCCACCAACTGTCCAAAGATTTACTCATGTTTATGCTTATAACTTTTGAACCATAATGGCTAGAATCACAAATCCTTTGTCCTCTTATTCCTTGGCTCATGCCGATTCGATTGCACCCTATGACGTCATTTTCCGTCACGACAATTTGTCCGCCATTTGTAATTATCCGAAAAAGCTACTTTTTCGAACTCCTCCTAGGCCGTTGTTCCGATTCTCACCAAAATTGAACCAGATCATCTCCAGACCGTGCTGACAAAAAGTTATGGAATTCATAAAAACGCTGCAAGTTGTTCTCGAATACCACGCAAATTAATTTTAAGTAGCGCTTGCGAAAACAGACATAAGGCTGTATCTCCGCAACGCTTTATCGTATTCAAACCAAACTTGGTACATGTCATTACAAGCATGACCTGAGGCTACATGCTGCGTTTCGGCGTAGCGCCACCTACTGGTCCAGAGATACGAAAAATTGCTATTTTTGCTCATAACTACTGAACAGTTTGTCCAAAAATAATAAAGTTGGTCTTGTTAGATTCAGGGCGTCATGCCGAGTCGACAGATATCCAATTTTCCCAGATCGGCCATTTTGGCTGTCGGCCATTTTGAATTATGTGCTAAAATGCTGTATTTTATGAACGCATGAACGAATTGTTACGAAACTCGGTATGGGTCATCAGTACGATACCCTGAAGGAGCCTGAGAAGTTTCGAAACAGCGCCACCTAGTGGCAAAATTGATTTTTCAAATGCTTATAACTCTGGTTGTGTTTGACGTATTTTCACGGGAGTCATCTCGTTGGGATCCTGAATCCTTGCCGAGTCCACAGATACCAAATATGCTTAGGTTTTGTTTACGGTTTGTGTAGCGTTGTGATTTAGCGCTTAAAAAACATTTGCCGATATCTTCGAAACCGCTTGTCCGATCGAGACGAAACCACCGCCAGAAGTTTGGAAACATAGGTCGATAGGCTATACGCTAATGCCCAAATGCGAAAATATTGATAGTAAGGGGTAGTAAAATCCAATCAAAGTCAAGTGTCAGTCATTTTTTATGTGTTTATTCACATAAATGTATATAACTCCAAAACTAAATGAGATATTTTCACCAAATTTTACACACACATGTATGGGCTCACTTTGAGGTCACATAAAAAAAATGGTGGGATTGAGCCTCTTGGTGGCGCTATAATAGAACAAAACATGAAATTCCCATTGAGTTCAATACAGTTTTGTGAAATAAAATGCTATACTAAACAAATGCATTGATGTAATATTAAGAAACTCAGAATGTGCCAACAACACCATCCCCTGAAGGTACTAAAAGTATTTTGAAACAGCGCCACCTTGTGGTCAAAAGTTATAACAAAATATCCAAAAAGGCTAATAACTTTTGAATAAATCTGCCTGTTGAAATGCCACTGATCTTAATAGATTCCTTGGGTCAATCTGAGAACATAGATACCAGGTTTTCCTTATTTGGCCGAACTTCCTGTCCGCCATCTTGATTTTCAGTCAAAACCTACTTTTTCGAACTCCTCCTAGACCGTTTGTCCGATTTTCACCAAAATCGAATCGTATCATCTACAGACCGTGCCGACTAAAAGTTATAGATTTCGTGTCGATAGATGAAACCGGTTTCGTATAGCGCAGCAGCAAAGTTGAGGCATTATGCTAAAAGCACTATTCAGGCTTTATCTCTGCAATGCCTTGACATATTGACACCAAACTTTATATGTGTCATTGTCACTTCACTCTGACCACATCACATCAGTTTTGTAACTGCGCCACCTATTGGTCGAAAGTGATAAACCATTAAATTATCTTAAAAGTTGCTGTTATATGATTTTTTAGCCATTTATCCAAAGTTCTCTTAAAATGTCTTTAATTGCTGCTTGCTGCAGTTGTTCTGCCACTCCCACCCATGATGGCATCTGTTGCCGCTTCTTGCGCTTGGCCCCGGTTATTGCTGCTTGCAGCTATATTTTAATAAGTTATTAATGATAAAAAATAAGATGTTAATCTAATTCATAATCAATTATTGAAATTAGTTGATTAGATATGTTTTATTGAACAAATGTTTAATTTATTTAACTGTCATTTTAACTGATTCTAATAATAACCGTAATTTAATAATGCAGTTTATATATTTAATAATTGTTTAATACCATAAACCGTGATATTTTCTGAGATGGTTATCATACTGTGAAACTCTCATACGTTACAACCCTATGGGAGTCCTCCACCCCCACCCCACCCCACCCCTACCCTGCACGGAAGAGCCCCCCCACACCCCCGCTGTTAAAAAAGCAACTCAGCAACTTTTACTCACATTTTAAATTAGCTACTTTTTACTTTTACTTGAGTAGATTTTTAGACTGGTATTTTTACTTGTACTTAAGTAAAAATGTATCAAAGTAATATAGCCTACTTTAGGTTGAATAACATTCTTCCAGTTTCACCTCTATAACAGTAAGTTACTCTAAAATATTTATGAATTACTAACTGCAAATGACATCTTCAACAGTGTAATTAGATTAATGTGATAATTACTATCTTTAGAAAGTATTGGTCTACATATTACTAATTACTAAATCCTATATCAACCTCAACCACTTGAACAATACAAGGAGATACAAGAAACTGCACTTTTAATGCTTTCAAATTAACAATATACAATTGCATGAATTATTCTTAAATTGATCAAAGTGTGTAGAGGGAGAAGGTTACATAAAAAATATACCTTTTAAAAATGTATGTTAAATCCACTATTGTTTTATACTGAATTGGTCTATAGTTTATGCAGTAGCATATTTAATGTAATTGCATCATATTTTATTTTAAATTACAAAAGAATTAAGAGTAATCCCTTTAATTAAATTACAATATTTAGATTACTTGGTAATTAATTACACCCAACACCTCTTTTTGTCTGGCGCTGTTGCCATGGTGACTCATAATATCTGCGCTCCATTGATAATGTCTTTTTATAGTTGTGGTGCACGCGCTTAACTCAGAGTCAGTCAACTCAGAGTTGATTGAACCAACTAATTTCAGCTGTTCTGTAACCGAAAACTCAGAGTTTCCCATCTCAGGGTAAGTCAACTCAGAGTTCAAGTTTTAACTCAGAGTTGGTTGAACCTCCTTATTGAAACAGGCCCCAGGTCTCTCCTACATAACCACACGCTACATAATACACGCAACCTCAAGAAACATGACAACATTTATATTTGATCTGACGGCTGGCAGGAAGTCCGCGCCATTGCGACCGACCCGAAGCCGCAACAGTCTCCCATCAACCGGAGGAGGAGGAGTTTTTAAACAGGACCGCCAGCTGATCGTCCAATTACCGCCGGCAGGCTGTTATCGAATCAACAGTAACCTAAAACCCACAGAAAACAACACATACACATATCGTATATAAATACATGAGGACAAAACATGAGAACAAATACACATAACGTAACAATTGTCCACCCACTGGCGGCTGGGTAGCTTTCAATGTGGCCCTGAAAAGTGTTTAGACATTTGAGCAGCACTAGATATATTGCAATAGATAAAAAAATATGAATGTAACATCTGCAAACAAATAATGTCAGATATTCTCCCAGATCTAGACTTTTCATGCTTTTATTTTTAAGTTTAAGTGTCAAAATACATTTCAGGATTATAGCCTGTATTACTTAACTGACCTGCTGTAGAAACCTCAGGTATGTTTACCTTTTACTGTTGTGCTTAAACTGTCCAATAGAGGGTAGTATAATTGTTAGAGAGAAAGCTTGCGCTAAACATTGCATTGTGATCATCTTTTACTGTCTGCAGATCCATGTGGACCGGGAGATGTGCCAGATAGGAGACATTTAGGGGAAAATAAATTTGTAATATTGCAATCATCCCTTCTTTAATGTTTTTGAATGAACCCAAGATACATTTTATTCTAAACATTCTCTGAGAAGAGCTAGTCTAGTCTAAACTATAAGTATCTTCAGCACTATAAAGGGAGTTAGTGATGCTAGCCTGGAAAAGTATGTACTTTGATAAGAAATGTTCCTGTTGACAGGCTCATAAGTTAAAAGATGAAATCTAAGATTTTATTAATGCATCATTGTTCTTGTTATCAAAGTGACCTTCATTAGCCCCCAATTTATCATTCTTAAGTCAACACAATAAAAAAAAAATCCTAGAAACAGTCTACAGTTTGTAAGTCTGAAGGACACTCCATTCACATAGTTACAGCGCATTGTGTGTGTCTAAGTTGGAATTCTGTGAAAAACCCCCATGCCCTGTTTTCCGCTCAGTTGGGGGTCATTCACTGTCAAAGACTTGAGACTGTCTCCTTCAGCTTCCCTGTAAGCGTAGAGAGGAAAAGCAGGTAGTCAAGAGCTTCTTTAGTCTGAAGTATAGGCCTAATTAGAAGACACACTTAGGAAAAATTAGGAAAAACAAGGAATTAAGCGACAAATGTCAGAAACCTAGATATATCCCATCATCTTAATGTACATGTATGTGCACAGAAAATTTGTTGGACATTCAATCTAGGATAATCTTCAGTATAGAAAGAATAATTTTTAAAAACATTTAAGTTTTATGTTTTTGTGAATCAATGTCATGAGATGACAAATAAATATGTAGTACTGGGAAGTATAACTGCATGTGCCACTATGTAAATCATCAGAGCTTGACATCAATGCACAAAGGGTTTACCTCACCTTTGAACACATTTTAACCACTGAGCTAGAATAATGTGAATGCAACTGGACTAACGGCACTTATATTAATCCTGATATTGTGTTACATACAGCAAGATGTAATTATTGTTGAGACTAACTGCCACAGACCAAGGGAGTTGTCCAATAAGAGCAGGTTTCTTTGTTTACTGGTCTGTTTATTGGTAGAATAGTAATTGAAGAGTAGTTTGTGAGATTCCCTGGGCTTGATATTTAGTATGCCACCTGTTCAATGTTTTCCTTTCAGTCATTGTGCAAATCTTTTTTTTTAAACTGCTCCTTTGGCTCAGAATAGGATTTTTTTTGTTCATGCATCTTATCTACCATTAAACTTTTACCAGGCTTCTGTGGATTCTGTGGGAAGGTACCCACCACACATTGTGTATTTTCAGAGTTAACCTCATGTTTTAAACCTTTTTGTTTTTTTGCTGTGTTCCAAGATATTTTGATAATATTTAGTTTGAAGCACTGAGGGAAGACTGACATTCAAGTGAACCCTACTGTGTTCGATCTGTAGGATTTGTTTAGCTGCTTTTGAGGAAGAGGCACAAGTGTTTGGTTTTTCCTTTCTTGCATACGGCCTCCTAAGGATTTCTATCCATCCAAGCAAAGCTCAGTTGAAGCAGAACATTTCCAAAAAGGACTGGACGTTGCCAAGCGGTTGGCATCATGCTGCTTGAAGAATCTCCTTTATGTTTACGTTTCTTATTCGCTTTGGCAAGTGGTCTGCACTCCTGGTCTACATCACTCCCTGGAGAAGTACTATCCTATTTAATGCTATTCTGCACTTATTGTCAAGTCAGCTGGAAGTTAAAAGATCAATAGCAAGCATTTGTTTTTTAAGAGAACCTAGATTCTCATTTGAGCAGAAAAGCCAGACCTTTACTGCAATGCATGAAGAAATGTGTCAATATTGTGATTAATAAACCTCCTGGAGTTTCTCCATGAACTAAGGTGATGGATAAGGAAAGTTGAGGAGTTTCTACTGCAAATGTGAGTGTCAACCCCTGCCAGTGGTTAGTTAGAGGGCAGATGTCAGGCCTCAACACATGTTCTGAGGCGGTGCAGACCTGATCAATTTGTGAGGTAGCCAACATGTATAATAACTTTGGAGTAGTTTCAGCTATCCTCATACATATCATATCCTATCATAGAACCCATCTGAATTCCCATTTTAAGTTAATATTAAAGGAAGTTTTAACTATGTGAAAAAGTTGGAGGAGATAGTGATTCAAGTGTGTGTAAGAGTGTTTTTTTCTTCTTCTGTTGGTCACCGCTGCATGAAATGTGCCTTTTACTCTGTGCATGAAAGTCGATAGTAATTACATGTTTTATTTCACTTAGCTGACCCTTCTGTAATAAAACCATACTGTAGATTTCTGTCCTTAAACAACTCTACAGTACCCTAGTGCATTATATAATACAATTATAGGAGGAGAAAGGGAGAACAAAATCACAAGACTCCAGCATGGAAACTTAAAAGTGTAGAAACCAACATTTTTATTCACGTCCTCTCTGTCTCTTTACTTAGACACTTGTGTTTATGGTGGGAAGTGTAGGAGAACACTGCACATCACATCTCACATCTGCTTAAGCAACATGGGAGAGAATCCCAAATTATTTGGGAAAAATTGATGGGTGTGAAAGACTTTAAATCTATGCTTTATCATCTTTCTAAATAACATAAAGTCCACTTTAAGCGAGTCTCCCCATGAGAAGTTGTTTGGACTTTGCCAGTGGACTTAATTAAAGCTCTGACCTTATGGAGCATCTTTCCATGACAAGCAATAAAACACACCCCTGATGCATGACCCTCAAGAGCAGTTGGAAGGACGGATGCTTCACACAAAACCAACATGAGATTGTGTCTAAGAAGGGATGCCTATTATTGTTACATCTGTTTCTGATCAATGTTCTGTCCATGGCACGTTAGCCTGACAGGAAGTGCTTAGCAGAAAAAAAGTGAGACTTGTTCTAAACTGTAAGGCAAGGCCCTGGACCAGTTTGCTCCGAACCAAGCTAGACCCCAATTTAACTCTCCTCGTTTCCATTGCATCTGGACTAGATCCTACAATGACTTAAAGTATATTATGCAGGAAAACTGAAAACCGAGTTACTAGTTTACTTGATGGAATATATAGTGTTTAGGAGGAGGTTTTGTACAAGAAAAATCTGAAGAATGTAGTAGTGTGAACAAGGCTATTTGCTCCTAACCATAGCATATTACTGTCTGTTGGTTCCTTGCTACTGAGAGACAGTTTGATTCACTGTTCTCAGTAACCCATAAAAGACAAACCATCAGTTTCCACAGCTGTGCTGCACTATCCAAAAGTCCAAGAGGGACTTCCTCCGTTCACATGAAGACTGCTTTCCTCCCATAAGCCTGACAGGCTGTTGATTACTATATAGGGTTCATATGTTAACTGGCTCCCCTACTGGAGTAAGTATGGATCTGATTATGGGTAAGTGTGTTGAATAACCAGAAGCCTCAAGAGAGGTGGTTAATATAAAACAGACCTCTCTACAACACCAACAAATCATGAAGAGGCCTGTCTCTATGTGTGTGTGTGTATATATATATATATATATATACACACACACACACACACACACACACACACACACACACACACACACACACACACACACACAGAGTATACATATTTTTTGCCTATGACTATACTGTCTGTGCAATTAGAGGAGGCTTTACACGCCAATATTAGGATGTGTGTGAACTGGACTGAATAAGTCCTGCTTTAGGGTTTGTTACCACAGTCATGGCCATGGTCTCTGGAGATGTCTTTGGGAATTTGTATTTGAGAGTTCTTTGGGAACTTTTTAATATGCCCAGTATATTAAAAATACGTTGTTTACTTGTTTCTCTCAGAGCTGAAGCAACCAGACAGCCCAGAGCCTGCTATAAACCATTGAATTATCCTACAGAAATGTCGATAAAGATTTGACCGCAATGCAGATTAATCTTTTGAGGAGTTTGGTTTAAGTCTTTATTATTATGGTTTAGGGGTGTCACGATTTCGATTTTAAATCAAAATCGACCGAAATTAAGTCACAATCTCGAACTTCGAATTAAAAAATGGAATCGTCGATGCTGCCACGACCCCATGTCACGCCCGTGATGGGAAGTTCGGATCTTTTTACTGACTCTCTTGTTCGATCTCCTTCATCAAAATGAACTAGGCATAATCTATTTTTCTAGTCATTTCGTTTATTTCAGGGGCTTTAAATGTTATACTTTTAACAGGCAAATTCCCCGAACACATCCACATACATAATGCAGTCAAAAATAATTTACAGGGAACATAAATAATTACTTTACCTTCCGAGTCTTTTGTTAATTTATCGCGTGACAGAGGCAATTTTTATTTATCTGTTGCAGAAAATCAACAAAAACAACTAAAACAAAATAGAAACGATTTATAGGCCAGAGTTTCTATTTATAACATGCAGCGTTGAGCGATGTAGCCAATCACAGACATATGTGTTAATTTCTTGAACGCAATGGCCAATCAGAAGCATTTAAGATGGACTCCCCTCACCGCTCAAAACTGACTTTTTGTTCAGTGCTGATTTCTGTATGCTGGTAAATCCTCTAATTATAACAAACAAAGTGTATACTGTATATTATGAAAGCTTCATTGATAATAACAGAGATGTGTGAGATCGCTATTAACTGATGTCAGCTTTTTAGGAGCAACAGCAACCTGTGCTTAAAAAAAGGTAAAATCGAGAATCGAATCGAACCGTGACCTTAGAATCGAAAATGTAATCGAATCGAGGATTTGGAGAATCGTGACACCCCTATTATGGTTTTAGTTGAGCTAAACTATACTTCTCTTCATTACGGTGACCCTAAAATATTTTTTTGTCTTTAACTATTGATCTACTAAAGATTCAGATCTCTGAAGAATGTGAAAAGCACAAATTAGATATGGATGAGGTTATCATATCGCTACATAAATGCATAAAGTCTGACCTTCAGATAAAGATTAACTTCACACTTGCACTGGATATGCTTGGACCGGACATTTCCTCTCAGTTTCTCTTTTTGCTTGTTTAACTTGTTGGAGTCTAAGGGCGTTTTTACACTGTATGGGAACGTTTGCTGAGTTCAAGCGTGATTGTTCCTGGTGCCCCTTGCAGCGTTGGTCTGGGTTCACACTTAACTTGATTCTATCGAACCCTGGTGCACTTGTGTTCATCTTACGTCAATCCAAACGTGCACGACCCATGATAGAAAACAGAACATGGGTCAATATATTGAGTTTTCTCTTAATTTGGTGCTTTTTATGGGCAGCTGAGTAAACAACACTTGGGTTCACTAACTGTATGTGTGTCGCATGAAGGCGGCTTTCTGCTGCTTGCTAACAGACTCATTTGAGGAGACAGTGGATTGCCATTCATTTGCCTCCCTGATTGCACTCGCTATGCACGAATACTCAGCAGCTCATTCTTGCTCGTATCTGTAGTGTAACCAACTGGACACTAGAGGGCACTCCTGTTCAGTTAGGGTTAAGGAGTGACTAGCTGAAAGAAGGAGAATAAAATTAATGTTCAGTAACTGAGCTGTTTGCGTGTCCTGATGTTTCATCTCAAAGATTGACATATTAACGTCTGTTACATGGTGTCGGAAGTGATTTTCACAACCTGAAAAGAAGGAAACAAAGAAGTGAGAAGAGAGAGCGATGTTGTACACGGACTGCTAGAAACAAAGAAAATTGAAACAGTGCACGAGTGCAATTGAGAACTGGTCTGTGAAAAGAAAAGGAACAGCGGAGCAGTGCGCACGAGATTAAGAGTGAGTGAACACAGTCAAAATATGGATCAGATATTTTCGCTGACACCTCTGGGAAGTTTCATTTTCGACGAGCCCAGTTCATGGCCACAGTGGATGCGTCGCTTTGAGCGATTCAGAGTAGCATTGGACCTTGCAGAAAAAACCCTCCGCCTACTAGGCAAACTCTCTTCTTTACATTATGGGGGAGAAAAGTGACGACATATTAAATACGTTACCCTAAGCGAGGAAGAGAAAAGGAGTTATGAAGAAGTCAAGAAGGCTTTAAGTGAGCACTTTATTGGCAGACATAATGTCATTTATGAGAGAGCGAAATTCAACAGCAGATTTCAACAGCCTGGTGAGTCAGCAGAGAGTTTTATAACAGACGTGTATAAGTTCGCGGAACACTGCAGATATGGCAACCTCCATGAGGAAATGATCAGAGACCGTATTGCAAAGCTATCAGAAAGACTGCAACTAGATCCAAATTTGACATTGGATAAAACAATAACTCAGGTCAGACAAAATGAGGAAATAAAACGTCAGCAGCCGATAATAAGACGAGAAAAGTCTGAAGTGAAATAAGTGAATGTTGATGCAGTCGTGACAAAGAGAACATCTAAAGCGAGAATGACATCGCAAAAAGCAGAGGGGACAGTTCAGAGAACGCAAGGTTTTTATAATGCAGCTCATAAAATAAAACAGACGGATTCCTGTAAGAGATGTGGAAAAAGTCCACAGCACCCGTGGAAATCGTGTCCAGCCAGAGAATCGGAATGCAGAAAATGTAGAAAGAAAGGTCATTTTGCTGCAGTATGCCGGTCAGTTCAAAGACTTGAAGCGATAGTTGACAGTTCATATGATGAGTCTGCTTTCTTGGGAATGATCCAGACCCAAAAACAAGAGAATATGTGGCAACAGAAAATCCTGGTGAATAATGAACCAATCACCTTTAAAATAGATACAGGTGCAGCAGTTACAGCGATTCCATCATCTATGTATTCAGCTGAAAAGCAAGGGAAACTCAAAGATTCTAAAAAGATGATCTGGGACCTAACAGTACTCCTTTGAAAGTAATGGGTACGTTTAGCGCATGGATGCAGAAGGATAAAAGGAGAATCCGGCAGGATATATATGTTGTAACGGATTTAGTGATGCCGCTGCGGGACTGCCTGCAATCCAAAGCTTACAGTTACTCCAACAGGTAGCCAACGTACATGAACCTGGAGAGCAGTACAAGGCAATGTTCCCAAAAGTGTTCTCGGGATTCGGAAAATTAGAGGGCAGCTACAGGATCAAACTGTCGAAAGGAGCCGTCCCGTATGCACTATCAGCCCCACGACGAGTACCTCTGCCGCTCGTGGAGAAAGTAAAACTGGAACTCCACAGAATGGAAGAAATGGGAGTCATTCGACGAATCGAAGAGCCTACTCCCTGGTGCGCTGGAATAGTTGTCGTGCCAAAACCGAATGGCAATATCAGGATTTGCGTCGATCTCACAAGGTTGAACGAGAATGTGTGCAGAGAAAGACAAATACTGCCAGCTGTGGATGAGACTTTAGCGCAGCTAGAGGGAGCAGCTTTGTTCTCGAAATTAGATGACACATCTGGGTTCTGGCAAATACCCTTACATGAAGACTCCGAGCCACTAACAACATTCATTACACCCTTTGGGAGATACTGCTTCCGGCGTCTTCCTTTTGGGATATCTTCAGCCCCGGAGCATTTCCAGCTCAGAATCTCGCAGATCATTGCAGGAACGACTGGAGCTCTTTGCCATGCAGATGATGTCCTTGTGTTTGGAAAAGAAAAAAAAGAACACAATGAGAGACTGTGTGAGGTGCTGAAGAAGTTTGAAAAAGCAGGACTGACGCTGAATGAAAAGTGTGTCTTCGCTGTCGATAAAGTGAAGTTCCTAGGCCATACAATAAGCGCTCAAGGGATCGAAGCAGACAAGGACAAGATTAAAGCCATTCTCAACATGCCGGAGCCAGAGAATGTGGAAGGAGTGAGACGTTTAATGGGAATGGTTAACTACGTCGGGAAGTTTTCACCCCATCTGCCGACTCTCACAAACCCACTGAGAGACCTGTTAAGGAATCACAGCACCTGGACATGGGATGCACAGCAGAAAGAAGCATTTGCAAAAGTAAAGGAAGAAATCAGCTCACCAGCTATACTGGCACAGTATAGTCCGAACAACAAGACTGTAGTTTCAGCCGATGCGTCATCCTATGGTCTTGGCGGGGTGCTCATGCAGAAACAAAAAAATGGTGATTGGAGGCCTGTCGTATATATCTCTAGAAGTCTAACACCCACAGAGACATGATATGCACAAATTGAAAAAGAAGCTCTTGCAACAACATGGGCATGTGAACGACTCAGTGCATATTTGCTTGGATTGGAATTTACGGTGCATACCGACCACAAACCCCTAATTTCACTGTTGGGCAACAGATCAATTGATGACTTGCCTCCAAGAATCTTCGGTTCAGACTGAGGCTGCTCAGATACAAGTACAACATCACGTATGTCCCAGGAAAACAACTGGTCACGGCAGATGCGTTGTCACGAGCGCCATCGGGACCTGAAAAATCAACAGAAAACAAAACATTGGAGGATGAGTGCAGAGTTTTTGTGGATCTCATAGTTCAACAAATCCTGCAACAAAAACAAAACTGAAACAGATTCAGGAAATACAGTAAGAGGATCTAACCTGCCAACAACTAAAACAGTATACGCAAAAAGGATGGCCAGGACATCAGAAAACGGTGTCGGAACATCTCGTGCCATACTGGTATCATAGAGCAGATATCCATGTAGCGAATGGGATCCTAATGAAAGGAGAACGGATTCTGATTCCAAAACCCATGCGGAGAGAGATGCTCGAAAGACTTCATCAAGGTCATCAAGGAATGACGAAGTGCATTGCAAGGGCACAGCAATCTATATGGTGGCCAGGTGTTATAAGGGACGTAAGAGAGCTAGTGGAGAGATGCGACATCTGCTGTCAGCATTCACAGCATAAAACGGAGCAATTGATGCCAACACCTTTACCAGCAAGACCCTGGCAACGAGTCACAGCTGATATCTGTCAATGGGAAGGAGGCCATTATCTGGTAGTGGTTGACTATTTCTCGATATACATTGAGGTTGCAAACTTGCCAAAAGTTATGCTGTCATAACAGCAACAACAGTGGAGAGGCTGAAGGTTATTTTTGCCAGGTTTGGGATCCCTGAAACACTGGTGACAGATAACGGTCCACAGTTTGCATCTTGTGATTTTGCAGAGTTTTCCCAAGACTATGACTTTGAACATGTCACAAGCAGTCCACGATACTCTCAGAGAAATGGAGAGGCAGAGCGAGCGGTGCGTACAGTAAAACAAATGCTGAGAAAGAACAAAGAGCTGGCCTGAAAGTGTTCAGAAGGAAAGATAGGATGTTAAAAGAAAAACAACAGGAAACATTCAGATCTAGACACAGAGCGAAAAATCTACCAGTCATCATACCTGGTCAGAAAGTGTGGATCAGGACATCGAAGACCATTGGCACAGTCCGGGGAGAAGCATCAACGCCCAGATCGTACCAGGTGGAAACTGAGATGGGAACACTGAGAAGGAATAGAGCTCATCTTACTGTTCTTCCAGAACCAACTCAGCAAGTTGTCAATGGTACAGTGACAAGGTCGGGTAGAATTTCCTGTCCACCAGAAAGAATGGACTTATAAGATGAATTAGCATTGACCTGCTGTCAAGAAAAAGGGCAGAATAATCCCTTCGGCAGAGTCAGGAATGTCCAGGCAATCTACCCTGGCTTCCAGCTTAGGAAAGAAATTACAATGTTATATGTTATTGAGATGTTTGTTCCCTGAGAAAAGAAAATATACAGCAAGGGAACATAAGTATGTAGAATAATAACAAGAGGTGTTCAGACTAAAGGGTGGGATGTAGTGTAACCAACTGGACACTAGAGGGCACTCCTGTTCAGTTAAGGTTAAGGAGTGACTAGCTGAAAGGAGGAGAATAAAATGAATGTTCAGTAACTGAGCTGTTTGCGTGTCCTGATGTTTCATCTCAAAGATTGACATATTAACGTCTGTTACAGTATCCAAGGTAAATTGCAGGTTACTTTACTTCCTGAAAAAGTGCGCACATGAGTCCCTGTTTCTTTCACATTTACGCGAATCCCAGCACAGTTCGAGTGCAGCCGAACTCAAACCACCTCCTCCAGGTAGTCTCGGATTCAGTACCCTGATGCGCTCCCAGGTCCACATGACAGCTTTCATATTAGCAATTTTTCATTCTAACCGTGCCCCGTTCCGAAATAAACTGCAAGTGTAAAAATGCCCTAATTTCCAACCACCTGTATTCAGGAGGACACAAGCATCTTGCCTTTTTTTGCAGTCATAATGGAAGCATAATGTCTCCTAATGAAACTTCTCTTATTTGACATTGTAACATTCTGTCAAACCCCAATGAATTCCTTTGGAATCCCCTGTTATATCAGTGATGAAGAATGGTATTGAAGCATTAATTTGAGAAGACAAGTTCAAGATTCATAAAACCACAACCTCTCTAGTGGTTCTGATTTAAGAGAAGCCCACTTGGCTTCGTGCCTATTAGATAAGTCACAGACACAAAAATTGCTGGGAGCTTTGCCAAAACGGGTTCAAATAACTTGCCAATCACAGATTGTCAACCCATTTGGGTCTTTATCACATAAGATTTTTTTCAGTACTGTATATTTTCTTTAATTAACCAGAAGATTTTTAACAGTGACTATATTCTACTGTGGTTTCTCAACTTTCAGGGGTATGACCCTGTCTCCAATATATATCTCTAGATGCTGAATGTTCAACCACTAGGGGACATTTTATCCATGGACTATGATGCCATTCTCATCTTACCTTGTGCATATGAAAAAGCTTGCCTTTTCATGTCTGGAGTTGACCCCTAGTCTGAATCGTTTTGTACAGTAAGTTTGAACATGCTTGTAATGTCTTGTTTAGGAAGTAGGCTCAGTTCTTTGTTGGATTGTGTGCACCGGTGGGTCTGGAGAACGAGGCCTCTGTTCTCTCAGGTCTTCCCTTTAGGAATGTCTGGCTAGAGGCACTGTGAAGGCAATCCTAGTAATCCTAGTATCCTGGCAGTGGAATGGAGTGGAACTGCTCCAGATATTGCTAAGAAGCTTAAAAAACCCAGGCTGGAAATTCAATTACCCTTTCCTTCAGAGCACTCTGGTGGTCACGTGAAAAGAAATCACTCTGAGTAATAACTTATTCTGTTCTATCATCGTGAATAACAGCATCTCCTGGGATGGCTTCCCCAAGTGGCCTTGGAGTCCCCCCCCCCCACATCCATTTACAGCATATAGCCTTTTTTTTGGACTGTATGGTATACACTGCCTCGAGAGAGAGGAAGGCTGTTTTTCATGGATATTCTATCATATCATCACTGTCCCATGCAATACCCATTAAGCCGTTCTAAATTGCAATGCTCATATTGTCTATTCAAATTCAACATTTGTGTAGGGTATATTAAACATGTGTCTATTTGTCCCGATAGATGTCTGCATGTCAGCATGTAATGTCATGGTTTGTTTTAAGAAATTTCTTTGCTTGATCCCTCAGGCTTGCTTGAACAGAAAACAGACGGTAGGCAATTGGAATTCTAAGTGGATGAAGTACTGTTAGACGGGGTCGCTGTATTACATTATAGCTATACTGCAACCATCTATTGAAAAGGAGAACAGGGTTCATGTTTAAATCTCAAAACAGATTTTTCTGTTCCTAATGTTCTAGTGATGATAATACCCCTGCTAAATTTCAGCAATATGGCCAGAACATAGGAAAAAAAACATCCAACTTTGGCCTAATACTAGCAAATTGCAATATCGCACACAGCAACCACATATAAATCCAAAATAATCACTGCACATTTATAAGTTTATGCAGTATCTCAGAAGACTGAACGTTTCTCCAATACGTTTTTATTCCTTGATTAACGGTTTTGTCAATATTTAGCTGCCTTGCTAATGACAATATGTTGGTATATATTGGTGACTCCTTAAGACTAATGTTGAGAGCAGACAAGCTAGTTGATGTTACTTCATATTTTAAAGCAGTAGTAAGCAGAAAAACATTGCATTATTGAACTTGCAGCCAGGATGAGACCATACCATTTTTATCAACTTTCCTCGGCTTTTGACTTGTGTTGCTTAGGGAATGGTGTTTTTTTTCTATTCCCTGTAGAAAAAGAAGGGAAACGAGTTTATTCTGAAGTGAACCTGATAATGTGGAGGAGGGTTGACAGAGAACATTTTAGTTCAATATCATCACTTTGCATGAGTAAATCGGGCCCTAAAACAAAAAACTAAAAGCTAAATAAATTTAGCCAACAAAGACACAGCTCATCTTTAAACTGATTGATTTAAATTGTTGTTTTGAAATATTAACAGGTGTGATGTGAAATCAATGTAAATATATGTACTTGATGCACTTTTTTATCAAAAAACTAGAAAGTTGACACTTGCTTTATTTGAGTTTGATTCACACATATGGGTTTGGTTAAGAGTGGAGGTGTTTCCTCTGGGCCGTTCAGCTTTCTTTCACCTCTCGCCTTTCAGAGTGTCGTCGGACTTTACTCTCTACATGGTGCTACTCTGAAATATGACGCATCCATCAACATCTTAGGATTTATTCTTGCTTTATAGCTCCTCTGAGACCCCTTATCCTTCACTTATCAGCTCATTTTTCTGTCTGCAGAGACCCAAACACCCCCATTATCGTCTAACACAGCACTCTATGGTGATAAACAGACCATGGAGTTCATGTCTTGGTGATCTGCTCACGTGAATAGAGCCTGTGTTACCTGCTAACCCCTCAGGTTTCCAGAAGGTGATGCTAAATCTGGCCACAGGTGAGGTATGATGTCAGGAGAAAAGATGTTATCCAAGGTTTCTGTCTGTCCAGTGTTCCTGTTGTGACCTCAGATCATTAAGCTCATCTTGTTACTGTTGAGGTAGGGTGCTACTAAAATATATTCTCTAAAAAAGACAGCTGTTAATGTCCTGAGACAGCTAGATGGTTACTGGTTATAAAATATGAGAAAAGTATATTTTTCCCCGGAAGCAGGTTGTTAAATACTGAATAGATGAAAGATTGTCTGGCTGATTTACGGCAATTCTTACCATGAGCTTAGGTCTGTGGTCAGGTTCCTGTTTCAATGCACAGATGAGTCAGGAGTTGCACAGAAGTGGATGAGTTCAGAGAGCCAGACATATATTCTCAGTTTTTGGGGCATTGTTAATGAACTATAAATGTTTAAAATAAAAAAAAGTTGATTTAATGTCATGTGGAGTAATGTATTAATGTAATAAATTATGTTGCATTGTTTGCATGCAAAGACTTTTCAGTTTAAATGGTACTGGTTCTCATTTCAGAACCAGTGTATTTAACATAATTTATTTCCATGTTTTTGTGCTTTTTATGATTGGGCAGAGTAGATCGATTTGATGATAATAATAGTAGTGATCTAGTTTTAATGCATAGCACTATACCATTCGCTTAGAGCATAGACTTGTCATGCACACTTTATAGGCGTACATAACCACCTGACCATATGGGGAAGCTTTTCAATTGTATTGTCAGTAAATAAATAGAAAAGTTAAACTTACTTGTAAATGATGGTGTAAATTCAAAAAGTAGCATATTGCTCTGATTATGCTATAAAGTGTCATAGTGTGTGCAATAGTTCCTTTGTAACATTTTCATCTCCCGGACGATACAGCTGGGGATGAGTGCATCTTGATGAGTTTGATTGTGTTACTGTGAATGTTTGTGCATATGTTTGAGACAGCTTTGTTTGTTTGCTTTTTTTCCTCTTTCACTCTGTCTTTGTCTCTTGCTCTCTCTCGGACCCTTATTTCCATAATAGGCCTTAGGGTTGATGTCTGAAATAGAAACAGCTGTCTCCCTCTAGAGCCACCTGGCTTACCAAACACACAAACAAACATATTTAGGTAATACTGCTTGTCCAACATTATAAAACACAGAAACTCATCATTCTGTCTTGCTTTCATTCTGTCTTGCTTTTTCTGTTATTTGCCCACACACACACACACACACACACACACACACACACACACACACACACACACACACACACACACACACACACACACACACACACACACACACACACACACACAACACACACACAACACACACACACACACACACACACACACACACACACACACACACCACACACACGCGCGCACACGCACACACAAAAGTGACAGTTCTGGTTTGCAATGGGGCACCAGGAAAGAATAGTGTAGTAGTGCCAGAACCCACTGATGTTAGTCAGACTGCAGAAATAGCAACAATACACACACATATCCATATACCTCCAGACAGCAGACAGGGAGTTTGTGCCAAACACCTCTCAGCCAAAACACACATCCACACGCAAATAGTGACCTTAGAGAGGTTTAAACAAACTTGCAAACATAAACACACTGAAATCCAAACAGGCAACCTCATTTGTGCACAATTCGGTTGCTAGATCAGACAAGCGCTGCACGTGTACTCATCCAAGCTCACAAAGAAAGGCTGAGCAAAGGCCTCTGTGCTTTTCATCTCCAATGCTTTTACTCATTCATCTGACAAGTGTGGAATTGAGTGTAGAATCTTCTTATGCGCACACACATAATGGTGGTTTAAGGTGCAGTATAAGGTAGTGTCCAGACCACCATGCTCACTGTCCTATCCACAGTCAGAGAGACGCAAATTGTCGTTCGCTAATCCGCCTAAAGAGTGGAATCCTAAAGCAGCAGTCTGCTTTGATCCACACCCAGAGAGATAAAAGCTTCTAAGCCAGACAACTGCTTTTACACTCTTTTTCTGCTTTCCTTGATGTGTTCTCTGTCCTTTTACTAATTTGTCACATCTTTTTTTGTCAAAATAACCTCACATGTGATAGTACAAAGAACTGACAGATAGATGTCATTGATGTGAACATTTGCATTATCAGAAACTCATCCTGCTTTGTGCTAAATGCCATTTCGTTTCATCCATTTGTATGTTGCACCTGAACCAGACAACAGTGGACTGATATTTAGGCAGCCTTCTGCACAGGGAGAGGGTGTGCACATTAAAGGGGCACCAACCCCAAAGATTTTACTGCAAAAGAAAAAAATATATAATTTTGACTAAAATGTTTAAAATGATATGCACTTGTGTGAGTTTTAAAACTGTTTTCATACTTGTTTCAATTGCTTGGTCCAAACCCAAGTTTGATTCCACCCACCTTCCGCTGCCCACGCAGGTCTTATTTCTCACAGCCTTATTAAAAAATAAATAAAAAAAAGTTAACTACAGTAGATTGCACTTTCAATGGGAGTACCAACTGTTTATCACTTTATTTGGCTAACAAGTCAGCCTTTACTATTTTAGTTGTCTTGTACAGAACAAACAGAGAATGACTGTCTGCACTGTGAACTCAGTTGGCATTTGCTGGTGTTTACAATATAAAACAAAGCGAAATCTGACTTCACATAGACTCGGGTTTGCACAAAAACTGTTAATGCACCCCAAGCCATCAGTGGTCAAGAGATGTGAATACTTGAGATTTCTTATTATTGGGCTCTTTCAGTTGCATAATATTAATAATTAGTGATAAATGTTTGAAAATAAAGTAATTCTGCAATAACATTGCATTTACATTTTTTTGTCATGCTACATTCATAACTATAGATGTCAGTTTAGGAGATGACTAAGAATAATTAGTGTATCTGTTAAATTATAGATGACAAAGCTTAACATAGATATATATATACTGTTGTTTTACTGAACACAAAAAGAGACCTGACCAAGGCATTGACTGATTTGTTGTACACACTTTGCTTGAAAAGAGAACACCCAAATACATGGCTTGTAGAGGTTAAGGAGTACAGCTGGGAGCAGCTTACTGGGTAATTTTTCTTTCAGCATAGTAATTAACCAAGAGAGGAATGAAAGCACAACCACCTTACTTCCCTTCCTTCTCCCATCCCTCTTTCTCTCCTAACTACTGAACTGCATTTCTCGCTCTCTTTATCTGGAGTATTTTTCATATCAGACTTGTATATTATCCCTGGCAACTTCACGTGATTTTACTGTGTGTGTATGTTGGCTCACAGCTTGTCTCATCACTCTCTGAATGACTACACAGCCACATACACACACTCCTTGCTTGACTGGAGTTCTTTCATTTGCATTACAGTCTCCCTTTAAAAAGATGAAAACAAAGTTTTGAAATTTTTCAGTATGATTTTTATCTTCTCTAATAAGATAGATATTTCTAAATTCTACAGCGGCAGACTTTATCTAGCGTGAACTCTTATGGTTTGATAACAGGATTTTTGGATTTAAGAACCTAAGATAAAACTCCTCATCCCAGAAACCACTAACTTTCATATAAATATGAGACATGAAAATGCTTGCTTGACTGATTTGCTGCACGTACTTTGTCAATGTGACATCACTGTTGTCATTAATCCAGTCTTGTGTTCTCCTTATCTTGTGTGTACTTTTGTCATTTCCTGTCTTGTGCCAAGTTTTGTAGTCTTATGTAGTTTTTCATGTTGATTCATCTCCCCAGATGTATATTGTTTGTGTGTGACCAAGTAACGTGAAACAGAAGGGCTATAAAATACACAGGGCCAAACAAGTTTAACTAGGAAATGAGGAAACAAGATGAACCTGGGGAGATGAATCAACATGAAAAACTACATAAGACTACAAAACTTGGCACAAGACAGGAAATGACAAAAGTACACACAAGATAAGGGGAACACAAGACAGGAATCATGACAACTATTTTTCGTCATTTAGGAGAAGAGCTGATGTTGTACGTGTGATATCTGCATGCCAACTTTCTGATTTATAGTGTCTTTATAAGAGATACTTGGCATAATATTTGGTGCAGGGCGATTTGGATACAGTTTGTTTTACAACTGACTTTCAACTGACTCTCTTAGAAATAGTAATAGCACCTGTAATTTCACAGTTATGGTTGAATGAACTGTGTGTGGGTAGAGAGGTACTTTTCCATTTAACCGCATAAATCCATCAGTCACACACAACAACAGATTAAAGTAATTATTCTAAACTCATTATGGTCACAATTTAACCTAATTTGGCTCCTTTCCAGAGTTCTCAGAGATCACTGGCTCAAGGAGTTGATACAACCCAGTCTGTTCATAATTAGATAGTCCTCTAATTAGTCAACTTTAATTTGAGTTGCAAATTGCCTTGATCACTATAAGTGTTATTATAGTATAGATTTATTGACTTTCTTAGGCATTTGTCATGTATGTTTTTTAGCTTAAGAAATGGAGTGTGTAAATGTCAAAAGTTTATGTGAAATTTGGTAAAGTTGATCAGTGAGATTGTACAAGCAGAGTGTTGCACTGACAATTAGGCAACCAAAAGTAAGCCGAGAAATGGGAAAATGAGAAACGAATACCAGCACAAATACAAAAGAGTCTTCTTAAACATATATACTGGAAAAGTAAATGTTTGGAGAGAGAAGAAGGAAAATAGAGGTCATGACATGCTCAGTATTTACAGCTCCTTACGGTTGCCAGGGTACAAATCTCTTAATATGCATTCTCAGTGAATATATTTCTTAACACTTAGGAGCTAGTGAATGTCTTAGAAAGAGATGTGAAAGAGGAGAGAGGGGACACGAAATAAGAAAGGTCAGAAGATCAGAGAGAAAGTGTCATGTAAGCCCCCTGCTATGGAGGAAATGAATGTTTGGGTTGTGACGGAAATGTAACTGAGAAGGGTGGTCACCTCTATCTGACTCTTTATCTCCCCAGCACTGCATGGGATGTTAAATTAGATGGAGACGAGTTAGTGTGTGTTTGTGCGTCTATATGTATATGGTATACTTATCAATTTGTTTTGGTAATCGTGCTAATTTCTGTTAAATGTGCCATTGCAATGCACTCTTATCTCAAATATCACCCTAGACTCAAACATTCAGCAAAGAATATACCAACATTAGTTTCGGGCCCAAATTGACTGAAACATCTATAATTACTCCACAGCTTAAAAAAAAAAATCTGTCCTTTTTAAAAAAAATTTTTTTTTATTGCACCGAGCATAGAAATAATAAATATATACTCATGAGCCAAAAGATTATAACCACCCACAAGTGAAAACAAAACATTTTCATCATCTCCCAACAAGGTCACATGTCTAGATCTGGGTTGATTAGATGATAAGCGTACAATCAGTTCTCGTAGGCAACATGTTGAATGCAGGAGAAATGTAGGATGTGCTTAACCAACAAGTCCAATCCACTGCAGCTCCACCTCGCAACTTATGGGGCTAATGTCTTGGTGCCAGATACCACAGGACACCTTCAGTGGTCTTGAGAGTCCATGGTTCGGTGGGTCTCCTCTGTTTTTTTCTTTGGCACACAGACCAACAGCATATTAGGCAGTTGGTTATAATGTTTTGGCTCATTGGTGTATACTGAATAATTTGTACAATACTAAAAATATATATTTTTAAATAGTATTTTTGTGTGCAATGTATTTTTGTTTATTAGGACTTTGGGCCAGTTCCAGAAAGATGCTCCATCATGCTGACTGTTAGATTAGCAACATGTTAATGTCAAACTCGTGCATGGTTGGAGTTGTTGCCTATGTAGAATATGACTTTATTGTAAGTTGATGTGTAACATTTTATTGCACTAGCACTTAAAAGCTTGTGGCATTTTTGAGGAAGTGAAAATTAGAGAAAATATGAAATTGCCCAATCAATTTTATTCTGACCAAATGCACGTCATTTCGTAATTGTGATTTTTGAGCTTGTAAGTATTTCTGTGAGTTTATTCCTTTCCGTGTTTCAGTGATTGATTAACGAGTGGCAAGTATAGTGTAATCTAATGAATGAAGCTGTGACCATTTCTGCTGTCTGCTCAGATGAGGATAGGAGCTGAACCCTGTGCACCATTTCTATTTTTCTCTCAGGCTCAGCTGACATAATTAAATTTTGAGCCCTAAAAATACAGTCTGCAATGACCGGTATTCTCCAGTATGTTGTTCTCTGTCTACACTTTTTAGGTACACGTTTTTACCTTTGTCTTTGCTTGACTATTTGGCTCTTTATATTTAAAACTTGCGCAAACAAGCAAAGCACAAGCACCATGGCCAAAGAAACCAGTCTGAGCTATATTTAAGAAACCAAAGAAAAAGGAAGGACAAAAAAAAAAAAATGACAAAAAGGAAAAAGAAAGGGAGGAATGGATAGGAAAACAAATTACTTGGCTGAGAGGGTTTAGAAGACAGGAAGATGTTGCTGTTGACAATAGATTTCTGTTCTCAAGCAAAAAGAAATAGAAAAAGAAACTTAAATCACTTTTAAATCTCTCTTCACACTCTCACATTATCTCCTTTTTTAACATATCTGATTTTGCCAACATGACAGATATAATATAAAATAAAAGTTTACATTAAAGGGATACTCCACTTTTTTTGGAAATAGGCTCATTTTACAACTCCCCCAGAGTTAAACTTACCGTTTTACCGTTTTTGAATCCATTCAGACAATCTGCAGTTCTGGCTTTACCATTTTAGCATAGCTTAGCATACATCATTGAGTGGACAAGATCATTAGCATTTCTCAAAAAAAAATGACCAAAGTGTTTCGATATTTTTATTATTTAAAACTTGACTCTTCTGTAGTTACATCGTGCATAAGACCGACAGAAAATGTAAAGTTGCGATTTTCTAGGCTCATATGGCTAGGAACTATACTCTCATTCCTGCATATTCAAGAAACTTTACTGCCGTTAAAGTGGTACCGCCAGAACCGGAGATCGGCTGAATGGATTCAAAAACGGTAAAACTCAACAGTTTAACTCTGGGGGAGTTGTAAAATGAGCCTATTTCCAAAAAAAGTGGAGTATCCCTTTAATGTGAAGAAAAAACTTGAAATGGTATATAATGCATCATGGTAATATTTGTTGTACTTCCTGTAAAAATATACTTAATTTTAAATAAATAAATAATTTAAAAATAAATAATTTTTACAGTAATGAAAATCAGAATTGACAATAGCTGTGTTTCCATTACCCTTCAAATTGCGCATATTGAAAATACACCCAATGGAAACATCAATTTCGCAAAAACTGCCATATATTGCAAAAAGGTCTTTACGCTCGCATGAGGTGGTTTTTCAGGCAATTTGAAAAAGGCAATGGAATCATTTTTTTTTTTTTGGCATTAACAGGTCACCGGCCGTATATACAAGTCACAAAATCATTCTTTGAAGATCACTACAATAGGTCCTATTGCATTGCATAATATAAACGCCATTATTTCACAATAGTTTTTTATCGACATTTATAAAATATCGCAAAAGTTTTGTGCAAATCTGCATGGAAGCGTGGCTAATAATAGAGATTACAAAAAACTTTGGAAGTAAATGTGCTTACATCATCATGTAACAAACATTCACATGCTTCATTTAAATTACGCAAACTATAATTTTTTATTTTCTTTCTTTGATTTTAGGGTGAAATGTGACATGTTTTCAGATTCACCAAAGTGTTTCCACAGAGATGATAATGACCTCAAGCAAGATGGAACGCGAAAGAGAGGGGAAATAAGAATGATGAGGGTGTCTAAAGATAATGAACTTTTTTAAGTGCCGTACATTAACTACAGGTCAGTGGAGTCTGACGCCATGGAGGGGGGCTGCAGGAGAGCAGTAGAGCTTTGTAGGGAGAAAAGGTCAAGGCCGGAACGGATGGAGAGGATGGCGAAGGTCAAATGCTGGGGAGGAAAAGACAAACAAGGAGAAAAAAAGAAAGAGGGAGACAAACAGAGAGAGAGACAGAGAAGGATGGGTTGAAGATGGCCACTAAATCACTAAATGTGGTTATAAAGACATCAGCAGCTTTTTATGTTCCCATACAGTCTGTACTTGTGTTTTTCTTTTGTGTTTGTGTGTGTGGATAATGGACTTACAAAGAGAGTTTACCAGAAAACAGAAAGGAGGTGATGGGTGCAATTTCCTGTTTCCAAACAAGCAGGGTCTGGCATGAATCACATTCCCACTTTATTTGTGTTTTACATTAACTTAGACCGTAAGCTGTTTTATCACAGATCCACAGTATATTCCCAGGCGTATTTGAGTATTATAGCTGGAGACCAATTATCACACAGGAAAAGTCAATCTGTTTATTTGATCTGCCTATAGCTGCATATCACACTAAAGTTCAGCTCACACAAGATTGGCTTTGTGCTAGTTTAGTAGATACAGTAAATAGAAAGACATACTTAATCAAACCTCAAGGGAAAATAAGGGCATGCAGGAAACGTGACCAGTTTAGTCTAGCACAAACACGTATGACAAACTATGACACGCCGTGATAAAAGCGAGCCAATGAGGTATTAGATATACAAAGATAGAATAGGAAAAACCATGCCATGTGTATATGATGTGACAGAAGCACACACACACACACACACACACACACACACACACACACACACACACACACACACACACACACACACACACACACACACACACACACACACACACACACACACACACACACACACCAGCTACAATGTGTGGTTTTATGGCTATAATTACATTAAATGACTGGAAGAGCCCATTTCCCCTCCGCCTGCTTAACCCGGTGATTAAGACGGGTCATCGCTACTCACCCGTCAATACTCACACAGCTCCATTTACACCAATCCTTAACAACACAAACGTTGTGTGATGGAGAGAGAGGGGTTGTGATCAGTCACAAACTCACTCACTCGTGCTTATTATCATAGTTATTTTTGCACTAGTTTCCAGCGCTGTTGATACTTATCTGCGATCACGTCTTTATCAGGGCGCTTACACACAGTCGGTTTACTGAGAAGTTTGATGAGGCTGCTTCATGCTTCTCTTGGAGGAAAATTGTTTTAGAGGTAGCACAAGTTATCACGTTTAGATGAAAGATCTAAAAGGAAAACTTTGCATTAAAGGGATACTCCAATTTTTTTGGAAATAGGCTCATTTTACAACTCCCCCAGAGTTAAAAAGTTGCGTTTTACCGTTTTCGAATCCATTCAGCCGATTTTCTGATATTTAGAAGAATATCAGCAACCAGACAGTTTCTGGTCTCATTGACTGCCATAGTATATTTTTTTCCTACTATGGGAGTCAATGAGACCAGAAACTGTCTGGTTACTGATATTCTTCTAAATATCAGAAAATCGGCTGAATGGATTCGAAAACGGTAAAACTCAACTTTTTAACTCTGGGGGAGTCGTAAAATGAGCCTATTTCCAAAAAAAGTGGAGTATCCCTTTAAGAATGCTTTTCACTTTGACTTAAATGAGAAATTTTCTATAAAACATAGGTTGTTATAAACATGTGTTTTCATTTATGCTTTTGGTTGCGACATGACTAGCGTATTACAATAAAGTCAAATAAACACCCCCCACTTTCATCACCACCCTTGCCGTTTTACTGCGTTCGCATGTGCTTTGATGTCGCTAACCCTAATGCAAACACACAAATCAGGGCCACAGAGAGTGTCTGTATTGCTTACAAACAGCTTTCATTTGCTAATGGGCTTCTGACCCAGAACTAGGGCCCACTTGTTGCCCCGAGCAACCAGACAGCAGGCGCTGATAAGGTTCTGCAGGCCTACCAGTGCTGTAGTTTTTGGCCAATACACTGATTCAGCTGGGACATGCCATCTGAGTAGACTAGAGTTAATACTGTACTGTTGTGATTGTTTCAGGCAGTTTAATTTAAAAAAAAAAAAAATCAATTACATCCTAAATTGCGATTATGGCATGGATGACATGGTTTATTTCACACCGTTTATGTGTAGTCAATGTTTACTATTGTTTACAATGATTTTGTTAAGGTTCAATTTAATAATAAACAGGACAGATTAAAACCTTACCAGATAAATGTTAAATTAGCTAGCTATTATGTTATATAATTGCACCCTTTCACCTCCCCTCAATTTTTATTCCTGCTTTTTGTTAATCCAGTTTTTTTTTTAAAGGAGTCTTTGACCTTGATGCTCTTTCTCTTGTCTGTCTGCTTGTCTCTTTCTCTTCATCTTATCTAAACTCTTTGAACTCTTGTTATATTCTTCTCTGGATTAGTGCAGTCAGCTGTGTTTGGGTGAGAGTGTGAGAAAATCAGGTTCAGTAGCGACTGAGTTCATCTCATCACCCTCACACTATCTCTTTCCAGGCCTTCTTTTCCGAACTCTGGCTTTCTGCCTATTAACCGACACCTGTCTGCTACGTACCATTCATAACTTGTGAAGTGCCTCTGGGAGCAAGAATGTGCCCATTCACAGGAGCTCCTGTGTCTTCTATTTATTCACATAGTGCATGAAAATTAGGAGGAGGGGTCTTGTTACCACAGACAGTCACCTACAGTGGTGCAGAGGTACACTGGAATGTGTGCGAGTGTTTTGATAGTGCATGATTGCCCACAGCTTCAGAATACCATCCACTTTGGGATAGGTCCGTCTAAATCACATTGCATCACAATATCATATTGTGGATTTTGACTGAAACCGTGTCCACTTTGCAAGAAAGATCCATTGTGTCTGAACCACAGGATTAGTTTCACTTTCAGCTCACATCATAATCTGAACGCCTTTCTGCACTCTACAATCCTCAGATTCAGTACTGTGAACTCTCTGACTTCTGAGTCATCAGCAGAGATGATTTGAAGTGAGAAGTAATGTGTAAAGAAACCACATCAGTGTTTCCCCTAGGATTTTTTTCAGGGGGGGGGGGGGGGGGTCGATCCCCCGAAACTAGTGTCGCGGAGCGGGCGTGTTACGGATACTTGGTGTACATTTTTATGTAATCAAAAATCATGTCTAATTAATTGAAATCATAAAACTTTTATTATAAACAATTATTAAACTTATACAATCTTTTTTTTTAAATCTATTAAATGTTTTTTTTTCCCACACAAATTCTGTTGTTTTTTTCTGGTAACCAAATGAAGACAAAACATTAATTACATTTCTTTTAATCATATGAAATTGAACAAACTTGTTTTGTCAAACAACGTGCTGCACAATGAGCTTTACTGTTAAAATTAAAACATGGAAGAAAAATGTATTATTCCTTTAAAATAAAGTTGAGATCATAATTTATTTGTATTAGTGTTAGTATTATTATTACATTGAGATGCATCTAAATTCTACTGTACAACAGTAATATATTTCTGTCAAGTTAAACCGAACTTTTATTTTGACGGGTTGCCGTGGCGTGAAGACCTTTGAGTTTCTGTTTATGACGTGACGATAGATTTCTCAAATGAAGCGGTTAAATGCTCACGGAGTTACTTTAAGAGCGGATCTAGAGTCTGGAGAGGAAGTTCATGCATTTGTGTCCTCATATAGGCAAAAACAACCTTTTACTGTCTATGAAAACAACAGGTCGATCGTCACGCGTGCGTGTGTGTATGTGTGTGTGAAATGAAACTGCGCGTCGTCTGCACCAGCTCCAGCGTGTGTGTGTGTGTGTGTGTGTGTGTGTGTGTGTGTGTGTGTGTGTGTGTGTGAAATGAAACTGCGCGTCTTCTGCAGTTCATTCATTCACACAGTGATTCATATTTAAATAGTATTTTAGCCGTTTAATATTCACACACTAGTCTATCGTGATTTGATTTCAAGTGTACTAAACTGCTCTATCGCGAAAAGCATAGCCGCTAAAGTTACTACATGGAGCTCTTGCGTCCAGTTTTTTTTTTTTCTCGGGGAATTTTTCATTCAGGGGGGGCGGGGGGCAGTTTTGAGGGGGCGGGCCGCCCCCCCAAAACAATGGTAGGGGAAACACTGCACATGTTCCTATTCAGTTCATTAATATGCGAGTTTTGAAGTTGTTTCTAGGAGAAAAACAACATCGAAAGTGCAAGAGGGAGTGAAGCTATGACACCCGTTAAGACATTACCACATAAGCATACAGTACACACATCCCATAAAAGAAGGTTCACACTGACAGTGATTAAATTGATGGAGGTCAAGTCGCTGTACTGTTGTTTTTTTAGTAGGATTTCTTTCTTACTTTTGTAGAACTGCTGTATCCAACTGCATCATGGTCACTGAGTTTTCCTGTCTGAAATTCCTGTAACTTATGCACATGAGCATTTACATGTAAAGTTTGATGATTACATAATTGCTTAATAATAACTGATTATTTAATAATTAACATACTTGTTAAATGTGGTTCTCTTACGAGAGTATCTCTCGTACTGCGTAATATCTTACGCTATGGGGAAAACCTCTTTTCCACGAGATATTGAAGCCAAAAATTATCCTTAATTTTTTATTAATGTAAAACGCTTTGCAGCAGCAAGCAGACATAGGCGAGACAGCTCACGCGCCTATTGGCTGTCCTGCGGCAAAAGCAGCAGCCTATCGAGAGAGGCTCTGAGTGACGTCATGACGAATGGGGGCACTTCGCGCCCATATCGTCGCGTCCCGCCAGAAAGGGTGTGGTCTCGCCCTATAGCTAGGCTCGATAGGCTGATACAAGCTGGTTTTCATCGCCGAAGCGAACCAGAGCGTATTCCAAGCACGGCAAGATACGCAGTACTCGTTCCCTCTCTAGAGAGAACCGAGGTTACGTTAGTAACCGAGTACGTTCTCTTACGAGAGTATCTCTCGTACTGCGTAATATCTTACGCTATGGGGAACACAATGCAACACGCCGTGCTTACAGGGATCCAACACCAGAGTCCCAGGGGCCGAAGCCCGGGGCGCATATAGTGCATAATCACCATAAACTCACAGAGAGTGAAGGAAGAGAGGCTAGAAGCGTCATTCCTTATAAAATAGCATCCAAAAGGAGCTAACCATATGACAATTAGACCATACCGTCAGGGTGAACATTCAGCCTGAACTGGGTGGCCGTATGTGTGCCAACACTCATGGAGCTGCTGTACCGGTCAGTGAGCGATACGCAGGTCAAACTCAGTATCCGGGCCGCACAGCGGGGCAGATAGCACTGAATTCTATACCGCCAAAAGCTTAGCTTGTAAGGCGGGAACCTCCAGGTTATAATATTTTATAAATGTAGACGGCGAGGCCCAGCCCGCGGCCGTACAGATATCTCGCAGGGTAACCCCGCTAGACCATGCCCACGAGGAGGCCATGCCTCTTGTGGAGTGCGCTCTGACACTCAAAGGCACTGTAGGCCCTTAGAAGTGTAAGCCAGCGGTATGGCACCGACTATCCATCTGGATAGGCTCTGTTTTGAAGCGGCAAGTCCCTTAGCACGGCCGCCAACCAAAAACGAAAAGCTGCTCAGTCTGTCTGAAACCAGACGAGCAGGACACATAAGCTCTTAGTGCCCTGACAGGGCAAAGGAGACTCGCGTCCTTCTCCTCATTGAGAACCGGAAGGGCAGACAGGGAAATCACCTGGGCCCTGAACGGTGTGTTGAGGGATTTCGGCACGTAGCCGTGCGTTAGGTTTGAGTATGACTTTTGAGTCATTAGGCCCAAACTCCATACATGACGCGCTTACCGAAAGCGCTTGTAAGTCCCCTACGCGCTTCACTGAAGCGAGAGCCATGAGAAACACTGTCTTGAAAGACAGGTGTTTCATGTCCGACAACTGGATTGGCTCGAATGGGGCACCTTTCATGGCCTCCAAGACCGTGGAAAGGTCCCATGTCGGGACTGAAGGGGCCTGGGAGGGTTTAACCTCCGAGCTCCCCTAAGGAAACGCACGACTAAGTCGTTCTTTCCCAGCGACTGGCCAGACACCGGTTTTGCAAACGTTGCTATGGCCGCCACGTACACTTAGAGCGTGGATGGGGTCCTGCCCTTATCCAGCAGCTCCTGAAGGAAGGAAAGCACTTCCGTAACCCCGCAGTCTACGGGTGAAAAGCCCTGGGCTTGACACCAAGCAGAGAACACAGACCATTTCGAGGAATAGAGCCGTCTAGTAGACGGGGCTCTAGCCTGCGCGATCGTGTTTAACACTCCCTTTGGGAGGTCAGCGGGTACCCGTTGATGGCCCATGCGTGCAGGGAGCACAGATCCGGGCGAGGATGCCAAATCGAGCCCTCCGCCTGAGAGAGGAGGTCTCTCCTCAACGCTAAAGGCCATGGGGCAGCACTGGTCAGCTGCATCAGGACAGGGAACCAAGTCTGGTTCGTCCAGAGCGGAGCTACTGTACGAGCACTATTATTATTATCAAGAAAAATTATCATATTTAAGGCATGGGATGTTTTTGCTCTGAAACATCAACATGGTTGAGGTGGTTTCAGCATTGATTGTCGAGTTATGTCTTTCACTTGCATAGTAGACTGTCTGCTATTTAAAACACAGAGGTTTTGTGCATTTTTGTCAGTACTTCTCTGTGTTGTTTAAGCAGGACTGACGTGGCGTGAGTAAGGTGGTGTGGTCAGAACCACTTCCAGTTGACGTTGTGGGAGGATGTCGTCGTCTTGTAAACCAAGTGTAGACACTCTCTAAGAAATATATACATACACTTAGCTGTGTGTCCATTGGTTAAATATCTTTTTTAGTGCTCTGCAGATTATGTTCTAAAGCTCACACATACCCTCTTGCACAAGTTTGTACACTGTTTAATGCAAAATGGATCTTAATACCAGGTTTAAACAGGGCTTTTGTCACAATGATCACATTCAGAATTTTTTTCCAATATTCTGGAGATTAGTACTGTTTTATGTATTTCATGTAAAACGAATTGACATAGGTTGATTTGACAATTAGAATTGAGCAGATGTGCACTTTTTTATACCAATTTCATGGTTATGCTCCTGACATTTTAGGATCAGCCTAAAAAGGAAGCGTGAGGTTTTTCCCACTTTGCTCTGTTATTTCAAACATGCATAGAAGGTTGTTGATGGAGGTCTGTTTTTGTGTGTTTGAGTGCGTGTGGTCGCGTATTTGTGGTTTGCGGCTCACCTCACTGGATAACCGCTTAACAGTGATCTCTCTATTGTCCTGAATAGAGAAAATTTCGAACTGTCTGTTACAGAAAATTCCTGATATCTCGATATATGCAGCAATGCACAATTTAATTCTTAAATCTCCTGATTCTAAATTATTTTCCTAAAGACTCCTCTAGCAATTTCCAAAGAAAACTAATTATATTCGCCAAGACTCAAGTCTGTGATCAAAATCAGCAATTTAAATATGAACATTTCCAGTCAAATTTTTTGACTGTCTTACAGTATGTTTATACTTTTATTAAATACCTTCTGTACGTACTCTTTTTGTATACATTTGTCTTTCTTTAATTTCTTTTATACATTTCTTCAATTATTTTAAGAACACATTATTTGATTTGTCTAATGGAAAGAGATGAAAAGAACAAGACTGACAGACTGGGAACAGAAATTATGAGACTAGGCTGGAGGAATTAGATCAGAAAGAGAGACTTTGAGGAGAAGAGAGTAAAATAGTGACTTAAATGAGAGCATTGATGTGGCATTTAGGCAGAACTGTGGTATATCTGACTCCCAATCCTGGACTCTCTCCAGCACTCTCTCTTTGATTACAACTTCTCAATGACAGCTTTCACCTCATTCTCATTTGTCCTCCCACACAGACAGACAGACACACAGACACACAGACACACAGACACACCACACACAACACACACACACACACACACACACACACACACACACACACACACACACACACACACACACACACACACACACACACACACCACACACACACACAACACACCACACACACACACACACACACACACACACACACACACGTTGGTGCAACAGCATTATGAGGACTCTCCATAGGCGTAATGGTTTTTATACCGTACAAACTATATATTCTATCCCCCTACACTGCCCCATCCCTAAACCTACCCATCACAGGAGACATGCTGCATTTTTAATTTTTTAATAAAACATTGTTTTTTATGATTTTTAAGCCATTTGATTTATGAGGACTTTTATAAATGTCCTCATAAACCACCCATAAGTTGTAATACCAGTGTAATACACATGTCATTATACAAATTTTTGTCCTCATAAATCACATAAGCCAACCCACACACACACGTTTAGCGTTTAGCTTGTGGATCAGATGTGGGTGAGAAAAATCTGATTCTTGATCAGTGGCTCCAGAGGATTCTCTAATTTCAGTGTCAAAAGCAGGAAGAGCTCTCCGCTGTTCCTGCCAACCCAGGTGGATTCCCACTAAAGAATCTCTTTGGCTCCTTCTGTTGGTCAGTTACTATCACAGAGAAAATCAACTGACAATCTATTTACAACAGATTACAGATTCATAATGAATTAGGGTCTTGATTTCACCTTCACTCAAAATACAGAAAGAATCATATCTCAGATAATCTGTTGTAGAACACTGAACTTTAGTTTTGTGGTAGATTATTCAAGGCCTTTAGTAGTAAAGTTGAGCAATCCCTGTACTGACCACATAAACTTCTCCCACACCGCTCCACATCCTGAATGTCTCCAGCACTGTAATGTGGTTTCCTGAATGGTCATTTGTCCACTTGGTTCCAACTGTCATAATATGCTTCTATAAAAATGAATCAATATGGCAAAGAGGTGCCTATGATCATAATCTCTGTGCAATCTCTCCATCTCTTCTTAAAGGAATAGTTCAGTTCAAAATGCTCAAACTCGTTTCATACCTATATGGCCTTTTAAAAGGTGCAATTGTACTTCTTCCCAGTCTTTTATTTAGGTAGCAGATAATGAGGTAAGTGGCATATTTGCTGACATCCCTTCAAGGGTATCATAGGGAATGGGTACAGATCAGGGTCACTATAACACACTAAGATGTCATACAAGAAATAGACAGACAAAGAGAAATGGATAAGGTAGAGAACGACTTAGCTTGAGAGATGGAAAGAAGAGGCAATTTGAGGAGTGAAATACAAACTAAGCACAGAGACTCTGAGTTAAAACAGATCTAAAACTACAGATCCCAAGGGAATGGAGCTAAACTAATACATAGCCTGCAGGAGGGGGATGGGAATTTTACTTTGTTCACTTTCATACATCCGCCTCCTCTATCATTAACCCAATTCATCATAGCCTTTCATTCAAAATTGAAGCCAAGACGTTTCTGGATATCATAACAGCCATGTTACTTATCTTATTCCTATAATTGTTAAGATGCAGCTGAGAAAGTAACCATGCTTTTTTTGGCCTCTGTCCCATCATACGCTAATACACACAGAGCTGGTTTAACCCTGATCCTCTGCTTGATTTCTGCATTCATGGCGATTTTGCTTCAAAACTATAATTTTCTAGAGAAAGGCCAGACCATCACAGAACATCCATGTTTAATAGTCTCCTCGTCCTATACTAGTCTTAGGATCAATCCCAATTGCCCCTACCCCTTGTTTTCAAGTGTACCCCTTGGCCCTTAAAACAGAGTTACAAGGGCCAACTGAAATATTCCCCTGCGAAATGGAACAACCCTTCATGAACCCGATACGTCATCAGTAGTCGACGATGGCTCTGACGTTATGGATGTGACAAGTTTTTACAGGATTTCTCCATGACAGCGACTGACAATGAGCGCCGCTGATATTAACGTTGAGGAAACATGATGATTATAATGTTCCTTCCTCAATGTATGTCTTTTCTGTTTCGGAAAGGTAATATATTATACACTTTCTTAATTTAAATGACTATATTATTATTATTATAAGAGTAAATAAAGTGCATGGTGGTGTCATCTGGGGCTAAATTTAAATGTTTAACCGTTTGCGATGCCATCTCGCCGGTGATTCGCGATGCATTCTGCGAACTTTCTCGTAGCCCTCCGTTTAGAGTGTGCCTCTGAAAAATCTCAGTTTCGAGGGCTATGTAGGAGGGTGTTGATTGCTTAATGGTTTGTTTGTTTTAAAGTGTTTGTCTGAGAAGTCATACTTCATAGATTTTATGTGTTTCCTCAAGTCTTGAATCATTAAACATCTATGCTGTCCCCCATTGAAGACTGATTCCCTTGCCTCTACTCTGAGTAAAAGTGAATTTGGCTGGTTTGAGTCAGCTCAAGAGGACTCTGTGTGAGCTCTCAGATGAGTATTACGAGAAACACATCATCGTGATGATGGGCCACCAAGCTCGAAGTTTTACCTCGTAAAGAGATCTGTCATTATTGCGGAAGAATTGCCCCAGGGGGTCTTCGCTTTCACTGCTGCTCTGATGCTGCAGAGACAGAAGCGCCGCACTGTAACACACACACCACACACACACACACACACACACACACACACACACACACACACACACACACACACACACACACACACACACACACACACACACACACACACACACACACACAGGGGAAATTGGCCCCTGAAATGAGATACGCACTGTGAGGTAGGGCCATGATCTTTCTCTTTCACACACCCCACAATGAAACACAAATATATGTATAAAATCAAAAACCTTCACACATGAAACACTTCAAAGACCTACCTTCCCCATCCAACCATCCATGTCTTATTGATCTTTAAGGCTTTAGGCTAAGAAATTCCACAAAACCACTCAAATAATCAACCCTCGACTCATACAAAAACAGATTCTTAAAAGAAACATCCGCACATTAATCTCAACAAAGTAGTCTCACACATACACGCACCACTTTCAAACAAATACTAAAACCTTATAAATACTTAATACTATAAAGTCTTTTAAAAAGCTTTGGCAATCACAGATGTTTTCTATAGTTTGACCATGTCATTGTAGCATTTTTATAAAAGTATGATTTTTTTTTTTTTACGAGCTTCATAATGGTCTTATCCTCGCCAAGTCTTTTAAGTATGTTAAAGAATGCTTCTGCCGTAGTGCCAGAATGAAAAAGGAAAATAAAAAAGCGCTCATGTTTGTTTGCTTTAGAGCCTGAGCTGGTCTGCTCACATATTTTAAAGGAGTTGTTCTCCCAAAAATCAAGTTTGAATATTTGAAGCTGGAATATTAGGCTCAATCCCAATTCACCTTTGCCCCTACCCCTTGGCCCTACCCCTCCGTTTTGCACGTTCACGTCTAAGGGTAGGGTGTCCCGATTCTTGTTGAGATCAAGGGGTTGGGCTACATAGCCCTCGAAACGGAGATTTTTCAGAGGCACACTCCAAACGGAGGGCTACGAGAAGTTTACAATATGCATCGCGAATCACCGGTGAGATGGCTTTGCAAACGGTTAAACATTTAAATTTAGCATCAGATGACACCACCATGCACTTTATTTACTCTTATAATAATAGCATAGTCATTTAAATTAAGAAATTATATAATAAATTACCTTTCCGAATCAGAAAAGACATACATTTCGAGGAAGGAATGTTATAATCATCATGTTTCCTCAAAGTTAAGAGCAGCGGCGCTGATTGTCAGTCGTTGTCATGGAGAAATCCTGTAAAAACTCTGTAACGTCAGAGCCATCGTCGACGACTGATGACGTATCGGATTCATGAAGGGTTGTTCCATTTCGTAGGGGAATATTTCAACCCCTTGGCCCTTGTAACTCTGTTTTAAGGGCCAAGGGGTACACTCGAAAACAAGGGGTAGGGCTAAGGGGTGAATTGGGATTGAGCCTTAGTGTTACCACGACACAGAGAGTAACAAGACATGCAGTTTTTTACAGGAAAATTTGTCATTGTGGTCAAGGGGAGACATTTTTTGTTCTAAATCTTTTTATTTTTTTGGAGTGTAAGCCCATCTAGATCGGTCCAAAGGCGGCATCCGATAGAATGGGTGAATGTCTCTGCGTGTTACTGTCTTTCCGCATGGCAAAGTCATTTAATTCCATTTAAGCTTTTATCTGACTCCATTTTATCACAACCTTGAATTGGTTATTGGTCAATTATATAATAGTTAAGCAATACATTTGATTGTTCTATTTAACTCTTTACTTACATGTTACCCGTTCATATCAGGAAGCTATGTTGCTCAGAGGTCCTCACGCCTTGTTTAGCGTGGGTCTCACGATCACAAGCTCGCCAGCTTTGGTCACCAAACAGAGGTAATTGCTATATACCTAAGATCGGTCGCATTTCACGGTTTAGCCCCTGTGATTGCATGCACTTGAAATTAAAGTTGAGGGGGCGCCAGGACAGGTTTGGGAACCACTGATCTAAAGTAACATAAAATTAGGTAAGACACACCCAGATTTAGGTTGGTCAAGCAGCACTTTTCCTGCACTAAACGGAAACTGACCAGGGCGTGGCATATCTGGTGTAGGAACATTAATTATTTTATATTTATTAAGGGTTATTTACTGTCACGTGGGCACAGGTGATCACTTCCGTTTTCTTTATTATTTCCTTTGGCGGATTTTTTGAGGCTGTGTTTGGAAGGGGCGAGTTGCGAGAGCCAACTTTCTGTTGACCGCATTGCGTTCAGTGAATCATGTCTGCATATAGCTGAAATAAAGGTGAAATCAAGTAAGATCAGTCTATTGTCTGGGTAATGATATGACGACCGAGTGCGAGCGAGTCACGAGCCATCCCGCTACATAACCTCTTTGTGGCTATTGGATGGCGTGAATATTAGTCAACAGAAAACAACGCTTGTTTTCAAGGATATTTCATTCAAGTCTGCATTGGAACGCAGTTGTGGATTGTAAGGAGAAACAGACACGAGATGCACAGCACTTGAACCGGTATGTGAATCAGATTATTATTTATCTGCTGGCTGGTTGTCTATTGGAGACAGTATTTGTGATGTGCTTGATGTGGAGCGCGGATCCGTTTGTTTGGATAAACTACGGTGGACTGGGAAGTGCGTAGTTTATGTCACGTGTGTTACACGCAGGAAGCAGGCTGTACAGGCGGAGCAGGCTGTACAGGCGGAGCAGAGAAGTCCCTTCCTTACGGCCATGGCGGAGAGGACCCTTTGTGTGGCCATGGCGGAGAGGACCCTAGGTAGTGACAGACTCTGGGACAGGGACAGGCTCGGCAGGGCTGACGTGAAGAGGTTCAGGCTGGTCAGGCGTGACGTCAAGATCAGTCTGGTCAGGCGTGACAGGAAGAGACTCTGGAATGGCGCTGGTCTCGGCGGGACGAGACACTGGAAGGGTGGTCTCGGCGGGACGAGACACTGGAAGGGTGGTCTCGGCGGGACGAGACACTTGAAGGGTGGTCTCGGCGGGACGAGACTCTGGCAGGACGGTCTCCTCTTCATGGCTGTCGCAGAGCCGAACAGTGAATGAAGACCCATTTTCAAAGCACCCACTCCACATAATCCTGGAAGTATCCAAGAGGCCCATTTCCGGGCAGGTGTGCTCGGAAGAGCACACAGAGGCTGGTGTCATCATAATGAACAAACAGTACTAAGTCCAAATACCTCTGTCTGTGGGCTTCAAGGGACTGATCCTCCAGGGAGAGTAGGAGAATCTGAACTGCTGCAAAATTAATTTTTGAGGTCTTGTCGTTCTGTCACGGTGTGGTCCGGGCTGAAGATGAGGAAGGAATCCAAAGTTCTAATTTACACTTTTACTACTAAAAAATGACATCAACAGGTGCTTGCAGGCAGACAGGGAAGGAGGGAGGGAGGCAGGGAGGCAGGTCAGTGTAGTGCAGAAGATGACTGTGACACATGCCACGGGCCTTCTTCAGCATCTCCCTAGATACTCAGACCAAGGCAGAAACCTCTTTTCAAATGTAAACATGAGTTAACAGTGGGAATTTGCATTAATCACAGTCCCAGACATGCTGGGGACAGAAGTTGATTTACATGGGGGCACACCCACAGCAGTTAACAGGATATCTGGTTTACCAAGATTTTGGTTTACTTCTGTGGGAATAAGACCTTTGTTCCAGTCACACTGAGACATTTCAAATGATACCAAACATCATGTATAATACTGTATGATAATTGTTCATATTAAACCATGTATATTTTTGGGTGAATTCGGGTAGGGATGGGTGATGAGAATGATGTGTAAATGGGGAGGTGATTATTTCATGTGATTTCATGTTTGTCATTTGATACTGCCATGTGTCTTTGTCATTGGTTAATTGTCTGATCATTGTTCACAGGTGTCCCTTGTCTTGTAATTAGTCTGTGTATTTAAGCCCTCATGTTTGCCTTGTGTCTTGGTCGAGTATTGAATGTTTCCTGTCTATGTTCTTGTTTTGAGTTTCCAGTTTCATGCCTTTGTTTTATGTTTGATCACGTTTTGTTAATAACGCACATTTGGGTTCTCACTTCAACTTGCCTCCAGTGGATATAATCGTTACAGTAGCCCTCTCTTCCAGTCTTACAGGATCTTATAACTTATTTAATATCTGCCTATCCATTCACAGACTCCTGTTCTCCTTCCTCATGTCTGCATTAGTATTTATCCCTTACTATTGCTCCAAGGTACCTTCACCACCACATCAGAAGTCAAAGGTCATAGGCGTAACACCCTCATTCAGTCAAGCAAAGAGGAATAAGTATTTTAGGAAGCATCATGTCAGGCATTTGACATTTTAGCCCAGCCTTGAATCCTGTCCCTGGAAACAGACCCTTTTTCATGAGAGCAATGATGAGGCCTAACACTGTCAGGCAGCTATGACCCAAACCAGTGAGGGGTTACTAGCTTTACCTTCCGGAAGAGAACAGGACCGTAACTGGACCACAGGGTGCGTGTTTTGGACATAACTAATAATACCCAAAAATATTTGCCCTGAATGTGATCACTGAGTTTTATCCATCTTCCACCCTTACTACCTTTATCTGCACCAAAAATCACATTGAAATTCTGGTCAGTATTATTCTGGCACCAAAAAACTAGGAAGTAGGAACCTTATCTTCTACACTTTAAAAAAGAACATTTATTTTTCTTAATCCAAATCTTAATCCATGTCTTGCAATATTTATCCAGGAGCAGGTGAGGAATTTTGAATGCTTATTTTTAAATCCATGTTTCTTTTTCTTTTTTTCTCTCTTTTTTTTGTGTAAACTTGGGATAAGTGCATTTCAGCCCATACAGGACATCTGCAGCAATTGGAGGCATCCACTTTTAAAGGAGCATTTCAATGTGTCATGAATTTTGAGTTCAGGCTCGATTTGTTTGTTGTAAATGTGTCCCCTTTTTTTAGTCAGTGAAGTTGCTTGTGCATGGACAAAGGATAACTGCATCTTTACTAGGGGTGTGCATTGGCACTGCCCTCACAATTCGATTCGATTACGATTCACCAGGTAACGATTCGATTCAATTCGATTCTACAATGCATTGCGATGCATCAAAATTCTACTGCACACAACAAGGCACATTTTTCATCAGTCATGAGGCAATACAAGCAGTCAGATATTGAACAACAGATTTTATTGGACTGCTATGCGTGTATTTTAACTCTCCTGTATCTTTGACATAAATGACAATAGCGACTCATCAATTTTTGGCTGGGATGTGTCGACTTTTTGTGTTGTTGTTGAAACCAACTCAGGATGCCAACGATCAACATGGTTCGTGAAGTTAATTGTATTGCCAACGTGCTTGCTTTTAGTGTGGCAGGTAGATAAGGTCTTATCTAGTTTCCCATTAACTTCGTAGAATCCGAAATGTGCCTAGATGTCCGCTTTCCAAGCTTTGGGTGCGTTTTTGATCACCCGTCTATCGCGGTCATCTCCCTCCGCCTCAGCCATTTTTATTGTTGTTATTATGCCCCCGGAAGTAATTGAAACTTCAAAACTTTATTGTCCAAGGCCAGAAAATAAACAGTGACATAATCGATTATGGCACTTTACCGCATCGATGCTGAATCTTGCATTTCCCGCATTGCGATGCATTGCCGAATCGATTATTGTTGACACCACTAATCTTTACACAGTGGGCTACATTTTACCCTCTCCTTCTACCTTCCTGGGAAATTTCCATTTCTGTTTAATGTGCAGGTGCTATAAAATACAGTGAGCTTGTAATCTATACCCTCTCACTCAGTCGTACACCAAACCACCCAAGCCAACTTTGTGGGGAACTGCTAAGTGTAGCCTCTTCCAGGGTAGTTCTGTGGAAATCTTGATCTGAGGTACTTGCATGATTTCTCAGAAATGTTCATGTGTTCTAATAAAATACATCAGTGTTCATGAAGACGTGCCAGTTTACACGTAGCCCTAGCCCTGTCCCACACACAGTAAAGTGACACATATGTACACTTTTAGACGCACAGGGAGCTTTTTTCATTAGCCAAAATGAAACATCTGCTGAGTGTCACCTCATGGAGTGATAGTGCAGAGAGGTTTGAGTGATTGGTACTCATCTCCTTTGAAGGTATCCAACAGATTGGTTAAAGTTACAGATTGAAAACTTCCTTGTTTGAAGGGTTTACATCAAGGCCTGACTGCCGCCCCCTGCCAGTTTTTTCCAAACAGCTATATCCATAAAGATCCTTTCAAGTGCCATATGGTTTGGTTTTGACATGCTAGGCTGTCCAGAGAGCTAAGATATATGTTGTGTGTTTACACATGATTGGTATTACATACAGTTTCAGAAATGCGTTTCTAGCATGTCGTCTTTCCGATGGCAGCCTCCTGTATTTCCGATCTGTTGCACTGCAGGAACAAAAATACTCAAGGGGCAAATTTGTCACTTTTGGACTACATTGGTTGTTTAAAAAAAAATGTACGGTTAGCAGGTGAATCACAAGGGAATTCTCATTCCTCTTCTATTGATATGTCTTAAATATGAGGGGAGTGTGAGTATTTGCCATGTTTCTGGGAAAGCCTTGATGTACATTCAGTGTAGGGCTCTACTCTTAAAAGGTTGCTTCGGGTCGGTTAGACGTGCGCTACGACACTGCTGCACACTTGCCACAGCTGGAGGGGTCAGGGGTCACTCGCTCTGCCATCAAAATAGCAGTGATTTATTGGCCATTTAAGTTTAATGACTGAATTCATCTGCTTTGTGTCCTGTCCAAGAATCTGTCAGAGTTCCTCGGATATTCTGGTTAGCTCAGATGAGGTTTCTCACTGTCGGTCCGGAATATTCCTAACAGAACCATTGGACTCTTAACTGAAAAACAAGTGCTCTAACTTTAAGCCACTTAATGCAGGATCAGCATTTGAGACAAAGAAATTGTCAAATACAAAGGGTTATTATGAACAAATATATCTATGCTTATCAATGTTCCAAGTTTAATAATAACACCTAGGTTTTTAATTATTTTTATTTCTGCAGGACACATTATTGGTGCATGCGTGCCCATGCAAAAGTCAACACCATGATGCTATAGTGTTGCTGGTATGTTTAGAGGTTTTTAGTTGTGCTGTGGTTTGCTCTTGTCAAAAGAGTCTTAATGGAGATTAATGGAATTTTTCCACTTGTGTAATTTCCTGTAGGGTTTATATCAATCTGAATGCTTCGAAAATAACATTATGCTTTAGAAAATTCAAATATTGTATGACAAAACCTTTCCACAAGTTAAGTTTAAGCTCTTTAACTGTGGTGCATTGTGTAGACTTGTCTGTAGGCAGTGTTCACAATTTTTTTCAGAATATTTTCACTTTCAGTGTTCACAGAAAAACTCACACAAACCCCTACCCTAAGCAGTTTGCTGTTCACAGTCACACTTGTGTGAACACATTATTAGTAAATGACCCTTCACAACAGACAATGCTTTACAATTAACTCTTTTAGGGAGCTACATATGGCAATGTATCTGTTCAATAAAATTGTACTCTTTGTGACAACTAACCAATGCCACACCCATATCCATCAAAGTAGCAACTTTTCTCTATTTATGAAAATGACGAGACAAGCCAGTGACATAAGTATGCAATTTCCTGTGAATAGCATCCTGCTCGGTCTAAAATATAAACAGTTCTAACGGGCTCACCATAGTGAATCGTGGTTAGACAAAAACACATTTCGGATTTAGGATTGCGGCTGTATTGACTTTAAATTTTGCACCTTTAAGAAGCCCATTGGTTGTTGTTTTTTTCATTGTTGAACATGTACAAATAATCCAAATATGACCTATTTGAGTTGCCACTTGCAAGGTGAGTGACGAATCACACTGGGTAAAGACTTGTGGTAAAATGTAAAATGATGTTAATATGCCAGCTTCAGGGAAGATGCAACCACATAATCAGGTTTAATGATGAACTCTTCTGTTTTTATTAAGGAATATTCTGGGTTAAGTAAAAGTTAAGCTTTGTTAACAACATCAGTGCCATGATGCAATGTACCACAGAAAATCATTTCAACTGGTCCCTTGGTGCTTTGACAGTTATGTATTTAAGGGACGGTCTATGGTGCAAGCATACAACTGATGCTCTCAATAGAGCTTGTATTTAACCTGGACGATTTTGGAAAACATTTTAATAATTTGATTAGTTTCAGAGTAAACCTAATTGAAGGATTGCATTTTCTCAGCATCTGCCAGAAACCTACATATTTGAGTCTGATTTCCTCCTCTGAATTCCCTGATGGCAATGGAATATTTTCTGACAGATTTGGCTGAAATTTCCCCCAATTCTCTCTCTGGATATTTGAGCTGTGCTTTTACTGGAACGCCAGTTCTTGCATTTTGGGTAGAGTCTAATCTGGGCCTGGCTACGAGCCATTTCATTCCCCTCTGACACGGACCTGTGTGAGTGTGTGTGTGGAAGGGAGTGGTGTATGCATATAGGACTCACCCCATACCTGAGTGAGTGATAGTGAAGTGTAATAGATTCTCTTTGTGAAGCAGGAGATCAAGAGCTGCTAGAGAGTTGAACATAGACAGAACTATGAATAAATACATTGACCATGAAATCGAGTGTAAAATGCCATTTCGAGAGAAATTGATGCAAACTACATGAAAATCAAAATGCAAACTACATGAAAATCAAACAAACAGCTTTACCTAAATAACTTTAATTTTCTTTTTTTAATACCTGTGTATGGAATGAACGGGGAAATAATTTAAAACCCAATGCCACTAAAAATGTTGGTGGTCACTGTTGCGCTCTATAGAATGATAATAAAAGTACAGTCTTCTTTGGTGACTTTCCCTCTGTAGGTCTGTGTTTGTGCACTGAATCTTTCTGGATGAGTAGTAGGAGTGTAAACTTCATTAGTTGCGTCCTTTCTTTGTTTCTGCTGAGTTTGCAGTGTTTCTAACAGGTGGCAGTGGAGCTCATATCTGTCTGTTATTCTTCAATTAAAATCTGACGTGCGAACCACTAACAAAAAACAAATGTCTCTTCTTATTACCTCCTACGTCAGCTTCTCTTTTTTTAACTTGTTCTGTCCTGGTCTCTTCTGTCTTTTTGTCTTGTTTGAGTATATCCACTTATTTCTTCTCTGAGACTTCCTCCCACTCTTTCACCTTGCATTCAAGGTTTCCACTCAGACTAAACAGCCTTTACTGAGGTGTGTGTTGAGAGAGAGTGCTGGTGCCTTTCTGCAGTTGCTAAAACGTGCTATTTGGTGAAGGATTTCTGTCACTAGACGAAGATATGCAATCAGGCTGTCTTTATCTAATGTCCAGGATTAAGACACATTTTAACATCATAAATTCTCTTAGTTATCTTACTCCAAGTGACTTTCACTGCATGGTGAGTAAGGTGGGAGCGAAGTCCAGTGTTGCCAGATCTGGGGAGAAAAACAAACAACCTAGTCTGACAATAAATCATGTAATATTGCCTCACAAAAATAAGCCTATAAGGGAACCCAGCTGTTAATGCTTTCTATGGTTGTGTGTGCTGTATGGATCCATGGGAATTGCTTGATTTCGTTGATCTGATTTGTTGTAGTATACATTTACAAACAATAAAAAATATGCCACTGTATGCTGGAAGTAAGCTCAAACGTTGAAACGCATGCATGCCCATATTAATATGCCCAAAATTACTTTAAGTGGACATGGGGTTAAGTGGACATGGCAACACGGGGAAGCCCCTTATGCCTGCTATACGTGTAGTGACAGGCAGATGGCGCCAATGCAACTTACAGTAAACTAAACGAGTCAAGAACTTTAAAAAATGGGTGCTATATAAAAGTTTTTTTATATTAAAATTATTATTAATAGAAGAGAGAGCACAGGCCTGTGAGATGCTTTTAGTCTCATGAACCGAGTGTCAAGTCTAAGATGATTTTATGTATTGGGATGAGAGAAGGGATCCTTTTTGAAAAATGCACATGAAAATTTATCTAGACTATTCACAACTGCCTACGTGTGAAATTGCCACAAGAGGAAAAACTTTTTTTCTCCTAAGTGACATAGCCTTTTAGGAAAAATATATCTCTTAACTTGAAATATGGAAATATTCCAAATATTCCACTTTTAGCTCATCATTTTGATTGATTTAATATTTCTGTGTAAAATTGTTTATGGAAGCCGCAGAAGGGATGTCTTGTAAATTCGAGCGGGTCTGTTGAGGAGTCTCGCGCGCTGGCCGGACTGACCGCGGCTCACATGTCCAGCGTGCGCTAGAAGCGAGTCCGTCGTTCATGCGCGCGCACACACCAGTACGTGGTGATGGACACACACACTTACACATGTGATCACGCCCTCATTACCTAGCACTCTTTCCGTTTTCCAAGCAACCTTGCATATGACCGAGAAGCCCCAAAAGGGCGTCATCGCTCCCGTCATGTGATGCTGATGATATTCAAACTGGGATTACGCACTGTAGACCGCGATGCCTCTGCACGCACGCACGACCTCATTACGCAGCGGATATTACTTATTATACATGATTAATTACTGATATATATATAATATATTTTTAAAATGTGGAAATGTAATAAAGGAATATATTAACCCCTATTTGCCATATTCATGCTGTTATTAAAGAAAATGGGGGGACATCTAAAATTCGTTTTCTTTTTCATTTTTTATTATTGTTATAACTATAATATAATGTGTATAATGAAAATGTATTAAAAAGGCAACATATAGGCTATATATATTTTTTCAATGGTGGTCTCTGACTTTTGGATCAAACTGTTACGCATACAAATAGCAAATAAGGAATGTACAGTCAGCCATTATAAAAGTATAGGGTGATCATAAATGGGTTTATTTTGCTATAATGTGGGCTCACTAATAGGCCTACATTGTCCCGCTTTTTATACAGCTACTTGCAAAACAAATAAACACAAAATGTTTGAATAATGTATTTTTAATGATAATTAAATCCCTTTGAAACAATTAAAGGATTTTATTAGAACATACGCTGAGCTACGAGTGATCAGTTATACTGCGTCGCTATGGAAACGGTCATTATTCAGAAATATTTGATCGATGAATGGCTCAATTGATCAAGCAAAATCAATTATTTCAGAGAGCCATGTACAAACTTGCAATAAGAGGGATGACTGTTTGCTCATGCGATTAAACAGTAGCCATAATAACGCTTCTATACAAAATATCTAAACATAATTGATACCAGCACTCTGCAATCAGAGAGTGAGATTTCTCGTTTTACAGAAGCTCTTAGTTATCAATAAGTCAACATCTGCGCATTAAACTTAACTGAGACGCTGAACGGCACGCTGACACCATTATAGCCACGCCCACGCAGTGACTCGTCCAATGGCGTGAGTTTCAATCTCACTGCGGTGCCAAAACGAACCGACAGCTGAAGCTGTTCGTTAAAACCGGGGAACGGCGGCGTCCGTGATCATTCATAACGGCAAGGGGGAGAACTTGAGAATCAAGCCGACAAATCAAACAGGAAGCGGAATTAAAGCAGTGTTCATTCGTAGGGACTAGAAGTGCGCTTGGATATAGCATTCTCTCTTCGGCGTCTTTGTGTTCTCACTGGTATCACTGTATGGGCAATACTGAAAGTTTGATCAGCGAGTGAGTTTCTTATCCATTCTGCGTCCCTTTCCCAATGAACCCAACGCACTTGGAGACGGGCGGCAGGCTAAGCATGGGATTACTTTTGTGATGTGGATTGTAATATCCTTGGAAGAAAAAATTGATCTACTTCTCAACAATGTGAGAGGACCTGCGTCCTGGATTCTCATATTTCTGGATATTCTGAAAATAATCGGCAACAGCTGAGAGACGTTATAACATATTTTCCGTGGGTCTCACGCTCTCTCAGGTGTCTGCATGCGTGTTGTGAGACCAACATGGGATTGTTGTTGCCCCTATAGGTCGGACCCCGTGCGAAGAAGCATTTACTCATGTCTAATTTGCTTTCTGAGACCTTTACCAATGCGTTTGCTAAAGTCCGCCTATCATCGGATAGGGTTTTAAAAAGAGTTATTCGCCTTATAAATTCAATCATGAACTTTGCCGTTCGCGTGCTCCAGTTATTTATTGTGACGCTTCTGTATTTTTCAGCTGTCAAGGTAAGTTTTATATCCTAACGCATACATATAGAGTACGACGCAGAGGTATTGGTTGAATTTGAAATAGTGTTATTTCGAATGTAATGTCTGCGCCACTATATTGAACGTCCTTGTGTTTCCCCTTGCGAGGTCATTGACCATGTTTTGCCAAGCTCTCCAAAATTACGTGAACAAGCCAATCTGATCATCCCACATTGAGTCATTTAACACCATAGACAGGTTACAACCGGGGGAATCCAGCGATTTACGCACCCAAGTTCATTCAACTGTTTGGAAGTTTATTGTCGATTTTGGTGAAGGCCCTATCATAACCACCTTAGTGATATTATTACGCTTTTAAAGGCGCAGCTACAGTATACAGTTCAGACGGACCGGGCACATACCCGGCCTCAGGAGACCACAATATAGGCCTAAATCATTAGGTTGTGATTTCAGCCTATCTTCAAAAATTCTTCACCAAATCATTTTATTCTTGATAAAAGGCAAAACTTTATATTCAAGGGCATGGACGAATAGCTACAAATAAAACTGTTAATCAGTTTGACAGTCTGATTGCAGTGCACGTGTCTCTTCTGCAAGATCTGAAGTGTGAGATCTGACATGTACACAAGTCTCAAATGCAGAGTTCAAGGCCAGTTTTGATTTGAGACTAGACTCGTGACAAAAGACTATCAAGTCTAAAGTCAAGTCTCAGATCTTTCAAGGCCAAGTCTTAAGTCTCTCTTTTTAATATAGTTTTCTGTATATTACAGGTTAATGCTTTATATGTTGATATGTGCACTTGAGTAAAATTATTATTTTTTAAATCAATGTTTAAGTATACACAAAACACACACAAATCATTATTTATGATAGCTAACCTTATTATGTTTTTTAGGTTTTTTAAAGAACCTTGAAATGAAATTAGGGTAATTTGTTGCATCATCCTAAAACTTGAGTAATGATGCCGTGGTGAATAACTAGTCAAACCTGTTAGGACTCTTGATTATTGATTGTGAACAAATATGTATAACTGAAACAGTCTTTAAATATGAATTTCTGTCAAAAAGTTGTTGTTGTTTTATTTACCACAGAGTGCCTACATACCCAGGGAGGGAGGCAAAAGCACATATGACGGTGAGTTTCTGCTTGAACTCAATTGGTGTCATCCAGAGACTGGACACATACAGCGCCCTCTGGTGGATGGGTTAAGGAGGGCAATGCTGTGCCTTTAATCACACTGACACTATATAGCTTAGGATAAATTGTTGTATTTATTAGAAGCTCACGATCCAGTATGGTTTGTATTACATCTTAACACACAAATCTCCAAGGAATAATTTGGACCATCCATTGCCAAACCGCTCATTGCTCAATCTCTTTTAAGCCTAGAGAACCAGACTACACATTATTAAATTACAATACATTTGTGCTTTTCTTCAAACAGCTGTGCAGAATATACACACAGGCTAATTTGGGGTCTTTTTTTCTAAGTAGGCCGAGTGCAACACAAGGAATGTACATGATTTAAATGGACACCCCTGTCAGTCACAAATTCCTAGAAGGGCTCCCTGATTTCCAAACAGTGTTGGCCATTAAAAAAATTGTGCAACTCTTGGCCAAAAAGGTCCTACGTTTTTTGCAAAAAAACAAACAAGTAACTGATTTTCCTATTTTTTCTCTAACTTGTAGTGGTGCCATTCATGGAGGTGTATAACAAGTCACTTTGTCGTCCTCGGGAGATGCTGGTGGAAATTCAACAGGAATACCCTGATGACATAGAGCATATCTTCATACCGTCCTGTGTGGTTCTCACTCGCTGTGCTGGGTGCTGCAATGATGAGATGATGGAATGCACCCCCACCATCACATACAACATTACCTTGGAGGTTAGAGGCCCCTAACTTCCAGACTGTTGCTTCTTTTTCTCTATATTCTCCCACTATCTGTCTGAATCTTGTTAAGTCTACTTTTTGGAAACCCTACACTCCTTTACTTTGTCTCCCACACTCAAACTCTTTATCTCTCTTTTTGGCCTAGCTAACAGGTTTTCTTCTGAATGAGAGTAGCCAATTTTTAGGTTGTGTTGAATGTAGCTTTTACTTAAAGGGATAGTTCACTCAAAAATAAAAATTGTCATTTATTTTCTTCTGTTAAACACAAAATAAGATATTTTAAAGAATGGTGTTAAGGAGACAGTTGACGGTAGCCATTGACTTCCATAGTATTTTCATAGTATAGTATTTCAACTGTTTGATTACAAACATTCTTTAAAATTTCTTCTTTTGTGATAACAAAATATAATTTTTTTAGTGAACTGTCTGTTTAACAATAACACTGCCTTATATGTCTATGAGGTGGTGTTTTAATGTTTTTTATTGCTTTTTTCTGTAGATTAAAAGATTGAAACCACTCCGTCATCAAGGTGACTTTTTCATGAGTTTTTCAGAACACAGTGAATGCCAGTGTCGGTAAGAATCCTCATTTCTACACTCATACATACATAGATATAGCTACATAAATGGGGACAAATTATTTCTTACCCATGAAAGAAAACCTTTTCCATAAAAAAAAAAAGTTTTTTTTTTTTTTTACTTTTGAAGACTTAACTATAAGAAAGATTGTCCCTAGAGGAAGGCTGTCAGATTCCGCCAACTTTTGGGAACACTTCTTTATGCCATCTATTATCTGCTCTGTAATTGTATTTCTAGCTGTATTAATATAACTGAGGGGTGTAAATGGATGTTTGTTCTGTTTTGTGCTCACGACAAACACGTTCACTTAGGTAATGTCTCGCTCTTTTTCTTGCTCTTTCAGGCTAAAAAAAGATCTTCCAGAGAAAAGAGAAAAGTGAGTGACATTGTTGTAGTGTGGTGTGTGTGTGTGTGCGCGCTTTTGCTCTCGCATTATTTTGTCATTTTCCCCTCTATCATTCTTGCATTCATTCTTGTTTCCTAATCTCTCTGCCTTTATCTCAGTCACTCTTATCTCCAGCTAGGTGTATTCCTTCTTGTTTTCCTTTTCTCCCTGATACTTTCATCTAAGCTCATTGCTTTTCATGTTACATAAAGCCATAAAATCTGATCATGAGAGAACAGTGGAACTCTTCACTGTTGTTTTTAAACACATGATATGAGGTAACAGGTGATTTAGATCTTAAAAATTGTTAGTTGCACCATTGTCAAACTAAAGCCAAGCTAAAACTAGGACTGGGTGATGTAAGGTATGCATGATATCTTTTCTGGCAATATAAATTCAGACAACATTGTAAATATCTCACGACAATCAGTGAATGTTGTGATCACTTCTGATTCAACTATTTGTTTATCACTCAAAAGTATGTTTTAGTAAAAAATATTACTGTCTTCTTAGACATATACATACTTTCTAAATGGTTTTCATTTAGTGAAATACAAAACAACACTTTTTTTTAAAAGCCTTTTTAAGCTATATTGCCCAGCCCTAGCACAAGTCCAGAACTACTGCTTTTGTTAATCCAGCCTTCTTCAGATGAACTGAGATAATCTCTGACCCTTACACCATTATCTGATCTCACTTCCTTTTTGACGTCTTCATGTCGTTGCACGTTGCTCTCTCAAGTGTAAATTCAGCCCCTCAGGTGTGTGAAGAGCTGCGTGAACAGGTGTGTGAGTTTCACCCTCTAGTTCAATGCCCTCGCCCTGCATTCATCTCAGCGTCGACTAAGCTCTGCTTTATCATTTGAGGTTCATTGAGGTAGCACAGATTTGTCATCTCTGAAGTGTCTTTACGTCCGGCGATAAGATAATGTTTTCAGCGTTTGTTTATGAGCCCGTTTCCACTCCTCAGAGATACTGCAGCGGTCAGTCAACCCCCTCTCCGATGCCTCCCTCTCACCAGAGAATGTGGGCCGAAGTGTTTGAAAGTTTACTGAAGTTGAGGGTGTTGATCTTGTAGCTGATGTGTTATGGGTCAGAGGTTATCTCTAGGGGTTTAAAGAGTTTAAATGCTTTCTGGTTCTGGTAAACAAGTGGCCCTTTGACACAGAGGCTGTTCTACGACAGAGCACCTTGTCCACAGACACTGATGACAATGATTGAATTTGATCTATGAAAAGAATGAATGTAATCGTAGAGAATAACCAGCCTGATTTGTCAGCTGTGTATAGGAGCAAATTCAACTTTATAGTCCTGACGCTCTGTTTAAAGAGCTTCAACTTCGTATCATTTGTAAGAGACGCCTATGAAATGATTGATTTAATTGAATGTTTTCAAATATTTTTAGTGAATATTGCATATGTCGGCTACCCTGCTCTCTGCTCATTTTCATAGAGCATTGAAAAACCCATGTTGGTCAACCACTAATGCAAATAACCTTAAAGAGATCGCAGCACATCAGTTTGTACTCTGATTGCGAGATAGGGGAAAGTTCACATTCTTGCTGCCTGACGTGTCTGACGTGATATGCCAGGATTCTCAGCTATCTGAAAGATAAATGTACGTGTATGTCGCTAATACTAAGTGTTGATTTGCTGATTGATCAGTATTATCATTATAAGGAAATAGAGCTTTTGACGGTTTCCATTAGACTTCACTAATATAAGAGAGTTCAATCTACTCACCAGTAGACTTTGAGCTTTGGCTCAATTTAATTCAGTTTGTCTGTGTTTTGCACCAGCCAGGAATCCTGCTAACATTAGTGATGCTTTTGAAGATTTAATGCCTTGTTTATTTATTGTAACTGCTTCGTGAGAGAGATTCTGAAGTATTGGTGAATTTTCCCAGAGCCTGGCTGGCTTTTTATTTCAAATTCATGTCTAACGCCCCCAGAGTTTGCTGTCGTGTCAGGCACTAATACAAGAATAAGAAGAGAAAGATGTGTTTTAGTGGGACATGTTTACGGATGTTTCCATCTGGATCATTTTAGCACTACGTTCACTGCAATCTGACTGTGTGGATGATCTTTTGCAACAAATCCGATTCAGTTTTTGTTTTTCGATGTTCTTCTTTGTTTGTCATGTTCCCTTTTCCAGAAAACCCCGGAAGGGCAAAGGCCAAAAGAGAAAGAAAAACCGTGAAAAAAAGCGGGATTTGTACGTCACCTCTGCGTTTGCCTCCTCTCACCTGCACCTGAGTGTGGCACTTTTGGTCGTCGAATTAATTTGGGAGGAGATTTTATGCCTACTTTAATCAGTGTATTTCTGTCGGACGGTGTTAATTGCCATTAATCCATCAACTCCTCTGCCACTTAATTAAAACTGACCATGCCACAAAACCACATGCTCGATCTCTGCTCTCACAGAGCTTGCTTTACTAATGCAGATGCTCATGCTAAAACCATTAACATAAAAAACCTTTGGCCAAATTGTTTATGATTTGTTTTTGTAAAAGTTACAAACCAGTAGTGTGCAACAGTGACGGTCCATTTTTATAGTCAGAATTGTTTTCCCATTCAGTCTCCTTAGGCATCTTTGGTAAAGACCCTTGATTTGAACAAAGCAAGTATTTGGAAAAAAGTAGTCTCTTATGAGAGAATGTACTATTGATTCCATGCAGCGTTGTGAATGATGTAATCCAAACAAGAGCCACAATACACTAACAAGTCTGACAAGTCATTAATTGTAGGCCTACGGCAAAATGTATACAGACGTTACAATTAGACATGAGGTTTTTATTGCAAAGTAATGACATATATTGGTTGTGGGTATGGAAACTCCTTGGATTTCGTCATTAGCAGTGCATTATGGGAATGGACAGTCAGTGGCCTCAGAAGCAACCTAGCAAAGTGAGCTCATGGTAGGTCTGTCTGTTTTTCATTGGGGGGAGTGAATGGGATTTCTATTTCTGGAGCCGTACTGTTGCGCTCTATAGTTTGTGCCACAGGACCTAATAAATAAATGAAGCTCTATGATTGGAGGAGGTGAGCAGTGGGGAGGTAGCCGACATAAAAACTCACCTGACCCACTCAGCATGGCTTTCTGTTGATGGTACTAATTTGTCACAATATTTCTGTTGGAATCACAATTGTTTGTGCCGCTTCCTGTTTTTAGAATGTGAATTATTGTTCTCACATTTTTTCATTGTATTATGACCATTATCCTCTCATTATTCTGTCCTATCTGACATATGAGAAGGATTGTGTGAGATGATTTTTTTTTATTCATTGCTGTGAGTTTTGTTTTACGCAAGCACAGCATTACGAAAGGCAAACAGCCTGTTTACTTTGGTGCTTCTCCCAGTAATTGGAAAGTGAAATGTATTTCAAAGAAATGCGTACATGAGGACAATCTGCTCCTGTGAGACTGATGCTTTTGAGGTCAGTATTTTTCTGAGGGCTGGGGTTTGGGTTTTCAAATAAAAATAAATAAATAAATAAATTAGATTTAAGGCCTGTCGAGACAAAGATCATGAAAGTATGTTTTTGTTTGCAACACAACTATTCACATTAAATTTATGACATTCTCTGAGAAGATTTGGATTTCATGTTTGAGTGTAAGATCTTATTGTGACTGAATACTAAGATCATCATTGAGATGTGGTGCTCATGTAGGTATACATCTGACATTTCCCTAACACAGTCCTTTTTCTCCCAATATTCCTGTCCCTTTTTCCTGTCAAGAAAGTGGCCAAAACACATAAATGTGTAAACTATAAGTCTTGTGCATGTTTTTCACGCCAATCGTTCTTTGTGTAAATAGGCCTTTACACTGTTGTGATTCAAAGTCAGGTCAGGGTTAAATGTAGAATTTAGAATGTGGTTTTTGATAAGCCTGTCCTCAGAGCAATATTGGCTTCAAACAAGGTCAGTTGGCACAAATGCGTGTGAATCTTCATCTTGGAGTCCATCATTTCGTACTGTAGATGTGTCCTGATGACACTGATCCAACACTACAAGAAGCAATAAACTGAAACACTGGATTCTTATGCACTGTTCTCTCTCTGCCTTTTATTCCAGTATGCTTTTCTAAAATGGAAAGAGTGAAAATTAAACAGTTTGTGGTTGTGTTTATTGTTTTCTTGCATCAACTGAGCTTGCAGGTGCATGGCCACATCCTGCCTATAACTTCAGCTATTTACACTCTACAAAACCCCCTCGGACCCTCGGAAGGGGCGAAACTGTGGTATCAGACCAGGGTGGCTCAAAAAGTGTACTGCTTGACTCACTGAGTGTCTGTGTGTGTATGTTTGGATGAAAGTGTTTAATAATGGCCATTACTATGTGTCAGCAGTAATCTCCCCAATCCTTCTCTTTTTCTCTCATTCTCTCGCTCTTCAGTAGTCAGTGTGAGCCTTGCTGTTCTACATGCTCTGAAAGGAGAAGAAAGTTGTTTGTTCAAGACCCTGAGACGTGTCAGTGCTCCTGTAAACACTCTGAAGCCGACTGCAGGTCTAGACAACTAGAACTCAACGAAAGGACCTGCAGGTGTGTTTGTAAATTTACAGTTTTTTTGTGTATCTACACATGTTAGTGCAAGACTGGCCTTCCTGTTTTTGTATTTTCATAATATCCCTTGACAAAAGATGTGTTGCTCAGAGGTTGATCTTTCATTTAAAGCAATAGTTCAGTAAGAGATCAAGAGAATTCGGTCATCATTTACTCATCGTCACATTATATCAAACCCTATGACATTTTTACTTGGGTAGAAGACAAATGGAGATTTTTGGCAGAATGTTCATTCTGCCCTTTTCCCTTGAAAGTGTTGGTTGCTGCTTCTTTAAATATAAGCTTTGTCTCAGATCTTTTTTCCTAAACAACCGAAAGATATGTTGATCTATTGAAATAGTGTAAAAATGATTTGGTCTGGTAAACGTTGCATCTTGGTAAATCGGAGTACAGTTTGAGACATTGATGCGTCTCTTCTGAAAATGTAGGAGACATACAATATGTAAGATACTCTATTTGTCAGAAGGAGCCTTTGTTTGGCAGGAACCTTGAGCAAAGGTTTAATCTTCTTCCTGTCTAGGATAAAACAATTGAGATGTTATAGAGATTTCATTTGTGATTTTTCTACTTACTTTCCCAGATGTGACAAACCAAGAAGGTGAACCGAACAGATTTCAGAATGGACTCTGACATGAAGGAATATTTCACCAATAATTCACAGCACTTTGAACTTTCAGCTTTGAACTTTGGTCTCATTTTTCCATCACGGAGATATTGAGAGAATGAAGTGAAGGGGTTGGGAGAGGTGGGGGGTTAATAGTCAATGAAATGCTCTGTCTGTATATTTTCATGATTTTCATGTGTGTATTAAGCGAACCGAGAGACTGAAAGCACAGGATTTGATTTGCTGCTAATGGGTCTTCGCAAAAGACCTACGTAAACGTTTCTGATCTTGGCTGGCGTGCGTAAAGTCGTACTCAACGAAACACATCACTGGATTTGGGTCTGCTGTGCAGTTTTTCATGTGAATCTAAATGTAAACGAGCGCAAACAAAACATTTGGAGGACTGCAAAACTGCGTCAGCGTCCACTACACGCTGTGGAATCATTCCTCCCAGTACTTGAACACTGAGCACAATGCGTGTGTTTTTAGAGATGGACAAATTACTGGAGTTTTGATGGTAGACCGAACTGATTCTGCCGTTGGAATGTCACAGTGATGCCATGGAAACCTGCTGGGTGCTGTGGTAAATGTTTGCACCAGAGCTCTGACCTTGACGAGGCAAACTCAAGAGGATTTTGGTCATATTCACTCCTTAAAGGGATATTCATTCTTTGACATGTTTGAAAACCACTTTGAATAGATTGTGTGATTAGATTCCATGCTTTCACACTACTGCGGATTTAAATGGATAGTTCACCCAAAAATGAAAATTCTGCCATTATTTATTCACCCTAATGTCGTTCTAAATCAGTAAGACTATCATTCATCTTTGGAACACAAATTTAGATCTTTTTGAGCTTTCTGTCCCTCCAGTGACAGCGACACAACTGACCCTTTGACGCTTCAAAGTTTAATAAAGAGATCATAAAACGAATCCATATGAATCGAGTGGTTTAGTTCAAATGTTCTGAAGAGTTTCAAGTGCTTCATTTGATGAACAGATTTAATTTAGGCTTTTATTCACATTTAAACATTGTGGAGGGATAGAAAGCTCTCAGATTTCATCAAGTCTCATGGGTTTGGAACGACATGAGGGCGTATAAATGATGACAAAATAAAAACATTTGGGTAAACTATCCCTTTAAGATGACAATTCTGTGCTAGGTTTTTTGTTGTCGTTTCAGCTAGTCTTGGAATTTTAGTCCAAATCTATTCCCCCAAACAATTCAGTAATTTATGATTATTATTTTTTTTTTTAGAATATTTTCAGTATTCTATCTCTTTGTATTTAATTTGACCTATTTATGTGCAGTGTTATGTTAATATGGATCTTCTTGTCCTTTTTTCGTCTGCAAAGCTTCATGGCTGTCTGGAGAAAAAAAAAGCTTTTCATCCTGTTTTATTTTCCGTAGATGAACAGAGAAACATTCCTATAACTGATCAGTGAGTTATGTTGCCAACTGCCTTGACTTTGCCGCCTTACTGCAGATGTGTGTGTGTGCCGTGTGATCTCTAACAAACTGTGTAAATGTGATTTCGTGTGTATATGAGGTTAGTGTTGTGTGCGTGTATGTGTGAGTACGTTTTGGCAAAACAGTCTTGACGAAACCGTCTTGATGTCAGTGTGACATACGTATTGAATAACAATATAGCAGCCAAATGTAAATATAGGCCAAACTCATGTCACCATTTACTTCTACTATAATAAGATCTAACAAGCTGAAACAGTATGCTCAAATGTGGTCTGGTTTGATTGGAGTTTTACAGTTTAAACATTATTTATTTACTCTATGTAAATATGTTGGATATTAACATCTTTTTGTTTCTGTGTAATGTAGTACAGCATATTTATTTTCAAATTATATTGCCCTTTTTCTATAAAATTTTGTTTGAAAACGTTCACAGTTTTGATGCGTCTGTACTGTACGATAACTTGAAAACACCTCAAGATCATAATCTTGATTAATTTATGATTCCAGAAGCATCATTGCCATTCAGGAGCATGTATGATATTAATTCTTGTAAACTTTTGACTTTTACTTTTAGTGGACCATCTGCATCCGTCTGCAAATAATTTGGTTTAACCTGAAACTGTCATCAAAGAATTGGTCCCAAAGAAAACCGGTGTATGATGCTCCTGCATGTCTCGATTGTATCCATACATACTGTAATTTATTGCATTGGCCACATCCCATTTCTCAGCTTTTTCAGCTTCCTGTTAGGTTTAACGTCAGGAAACTTTTCAATGATGCTGTTCTAAATCACTGAAACAAAGTTCATTCCGAGCTGCAGGTGAAGCTTCATGCTAAAATTATATTCTTGTACACTTTTACACTTATCTTTTACTAGTTCACTCCATCTCAGCACGAAGTATTGCCTGCATTTCTGAAATAATTCCTAAATTTCATGAAACATGCTTTAACATTTTTGTAACAACTTTATGTAAAGCATATGTGTTAGGCCTTAAAACAGTGCTTGATTTTTCTGTTAATTGTTTTAGATGTTGCCTAGAGTTGCATCACTTAAAGATTCCACTTTAAAGTGATATTTTTGTCCAGAATGTGTCCTCCACGTGGTAGTTCAGCTTCGGAGCACATTACGTAGGAATGTTTTGTTTGGTAAACTATAAAACATACAAATGTTAAACTAGCCATTACCATTCCAGACATTTCCCATATGTCTCGCTAAACCTGAGCCCACTGGTCCATGTGATCATCAGAAAGGCAGCCATCAGTAGATCAGTGTTAATGAGGCTTAGGTTTAAGAGCAGTTTGTGGAACTTTGTGTGTTTGTTTTGAAACAGCTGATTTTAGCCTGAGCGCCGCTCCACTAACACTAGATTAGCCAATATGTTTGACATAATATGACCACGTGAAGCACTTAAGAGCAGCAGCTTAACACTACCTATGAAATATAAGATAATCCTCATGCCACTCTCCCCCCACCTGCACAAGCCCCTCAGCTGCTTAAATACCCCAGGAATGTTGTAAGTGACTTAATCTGTGATTAGAGGAGGAATTTTGGGGTGGCATGTTCTCTCTCCGGTGCAAATCATCAGTGTTGGATCTGCCAGTGAACTTTACCCCATCAGTTTAACTCAAATAGCATGAACCGAAGGATGTAGGTTTAAATCCCAGATATTTCATGAATTTCTGTCAATCAGGAAATGGCCATGTTTCCTTGACTTGTAACTGATATAATTGACTGGATACTCCACTTAGTACCTCTGTTTAAAATATTTAACTTAAAGGTGCTCTGTCTAAGCGATGTCACACGTTTTTTAGGCCCAACATTTTCTTTTGTCACATACAGAAACAATCTCCTCACTATCCGCTAGCTGCATGTCCCCTGAACACACTGTAAAAAAACGCGGCATCTGCAGACACCCCAGGCTCCACAAACGGCAACAAACAAACTGGGCTAACCCGCACCACGAAACATAACAAACTGTTCCAGCCAATAACCGACAAGAAGGATTTGGGGGGTTAGTGCGCGGATGAGGAGGAGGGAGTGTCTAGCTATCCTCCGTTTTGTTTGACAATACTTTAAACTCAACAAGAAGTGACGTCACCCGACATCACTTAGAGCACCTTTAACACTAAATTAATTGAATATTAAAACTTTTTGTCACTGACTGTTATTTTTAAAGGTTTATTCAGAATCAGATTCCACCTAAATTTAGCCTTTTATTGAAATTAATTTTTTTTGTTTTGAAGGTTTGGAAAATCCCTTTCAGTATAATAAACTTGTCTGTGGTGTGGTGTAACTATTTTTGCTAGCTAACTACTTGTGCTCTTTCATATGCAGTGCTTCCATTACTAATCCGCTATCAATTCAAATTAAATGAACTCTAAACTTACTGTGACAGGGTTGAAATCATTTTGGTGGTAACTTTGCAAGGCAGTAACCACCTCTTTTGCATATACAAATCTGCACAATGCAGAAATCCATATATTAGGCTCTGTTTCCTGAGAATGAGCTTAGATGTGATCAGATCAGATCCATTGGGACATATACACTTTCCAAAATTATAAACGCAACACTTTTGTTTTTACCCCTATTTTTCATGAGCTGAACTCAAAGATCTAAGACTTTTTCTATGTACACAAAAGGCCTATTTCTCTCAAATATTGTTCACAAATCTGTCTAAATCTGTGTTAGTGAGCACTTCTCCTTTGCCGAGATAATCCATCCACCTCACAGGTGGCATATCAAGATGCTGATTAGACAGCATGATTATTGCACATATGTGACTTAGGCTGGTAAATAAAAGTCCACTCTAAAATGTGCATGTTTAATCACACAGCACAATGCCACAGGTGTCGCAACTTTTGAGGGAGCATGCAATTGGATGGTTATGGTATGGGCAGGCATATGTTATGGACAACGAACACAGGTGCATTTTATTGATGGCATTTTGAATGCACAGAGATACCGTGATGAGATCCTGAGGCCCATTGTTGTGCCATTCATCCACCACCATCACCTCATGTTGCAGCATGGTAATGCACGGCCCCATGTTGCAAGGATCTGTACACAATTTCTGGAGGTTGAAAACATCCTAGTTCTTGCATGGCCAGCATACTCACCGGACATGTCACCCATTGAGAATGTTTGGGATGCTCTGGATTGGCGTATACGACAGCGGGTTTTAGGTCCTGCCAATATCCAGCAACTTCGCACAGCCATTGAAGAGGAGTGGACCAACATTCCACAGGCCACAATCAACAACCTGATCAACTCTATGCAAAGGAGATGTGTTGAACTGCGTAAGGAAAATGGTGGTCACACCAGATACTGACTGGTTTTCGGAACCCCAAATACAGTAAATCTGCACATTTTAGAGTGGAGTTATTATGGCCAGCCTAAGGCACACCTGTGCAATAATCATGGTGTCTAATCAGCATCTTGATATGCCACCTGTGAGGTGGATGGATTATCTCGGCAAAGGAGAAGTGCTCACTAACACAGATTTAGACAGATTTGTGAACAATATTTGAGAGAAATAGGCCTTTTGTGTATATAGAAAAAGTCTTAGACCTTTGAGTTCAGCTCATTAAAAATGGGGGCAAAAACAAAAGTGTTGCGTTTATAATTTTGTTCAGTGTAGATCAGAGAGGCACAGTGCTGAGTCTTGAGTTCTTGACATTGATTTTATTGTTTATCAAGCGGTCATAAATTGGTGCCATGTGTAATTGTCATGTTGCTGAAAATAAACTGGAATTTACCCTCATTTCCAACAGTGTGGCGTGACCAAGGTCTGTGTCTTTAAAAATCAGAGGCAGTCCACACCCTACTGTATAGAGACGTGCACTCTGTCATGAACATACAATTGTCCAATGGCATCATTACTCATCTGTCCACGTCTCACACCTGCGTGTGACAGCATCAGATTAGGTGCGTGCTCACCTACACATACTGCATTTGCATGTACAACCACCATTTAGTCATCAATCTTATAAAACACGGCTATATTTAACATTTTGTTGCCATCACTTAGGGTATGGAAATGTGTTTGAAGAAAAAGAGCATGAGTGGGAATGAATAAACTACCCATTTCAAAATTTCTTGCCAGTCTTTGATGAAAAGCTTTGTGGTTTATGTGTATAAAAGTGGCTATGCTTGTCAAATGCAAGTGTTATGGATTGTTCTCTGACAGACTGCATCTAATTTACTTAAGTTTGCTTAGATTATATAAGGTTTGTAAAGAGACTTGATTACATTTTGAATTTGATGTTCCCTTCGTTAAAAAATGAGCTTTGATCCTTAAGACCAGCAAAACACCTATTCAATGTGAAGAGTTTTACAAACTTAAACAGGAATCAAAGTGGTTTTATAATGAGGAAACTCAATGCATTCCTGAAGTGGAGGAATTTCCTTGAAGCACCTTTGAGCAGTAGACGACAGAGATCGCAGTATATGTGTTCTGTTATTTAATGCATAAGAGTTCTATACTTTTCTGTCCTGCAAAGACGAATCAGAAATTAACCAGGGCTTGGGGGGGAAAAACTCAGATATTTCAAATCCGATGATAGCATTATCTGTTATCTAACATTCTAGAATATAATTCTGTGTAATTATGAGTTTATATTCAGAAGCAAGTAATGGATTATTCGGCAGTCTGAGTCAAAGAGCTCACCCCATGTCTCTATTCTGATTCGAGATATGTCCGGTTAAATTTTATTGGTTGTTAGGGTAGTCTAAATGGTTGCTAGGGTGTGGCTATATTATTGCCTGGGTGATATTTAAAAAGTTCTTGTCAGTCTGAGTCCAAAGGGTCCACCCCCATGTCTCTACAATGTTCTGATCCAGAGATATCCATCTCATTCTTTTCAGTGGAAGTCTATGGAGCGGTATCTATAAGGAGCTGTATGTGGTTGCTAGGGCGTGGCTAAAATGAAAATTTTCACTATTTATTGGCTGCTTGTTAGGGTGAGTGAAATGAGCCCTCCCCCAGGTCTCTACAACATTCTGATGCAGAGTTATGATGTCACAAAGTTCTGTCCAGTATTAAGTCTTTCGCCCGATTTCCAGCATAAACCTCGCTGTGGTCATGACAATCAATGCGAGTCTTGTTTTCTGTTGATTGTGCATGGAAATATAAAATATAACAATACAAAAGTAACATTCTGACGTGTGATGCATTGTTTCCCACATTTTCCGATTCCTGTGTAAATATGCTTATGGCACATTAAAAAGTTCTTTTGTCTGAGGGATAAACCACGCAAAAAAAAAAGATCAATACTTTCATCATTGAATCATACAATGAGTCACACACTAAGGCTTTTCACTGCTTTACACTGGGTTTTACTGTCTTTTAAACCTGGATTTCAAAACCAGGTTAATCCATGGGTAATTTTGAAAACGGGTTGGTTTTCTCTACCAACCTCCCACTTTTGTTTAAGAAGATAATTATTATGCATTAAGTTGATGTCAGAGGGGGAGTTTTAGTCAAATGTGATATCTGTGAAATGACCACAGAGAAGCCCAGGACTGATCATCTCTATGTGTGTCGGTTTAAGCTTTAATGCGTACGCACAAGTCATGCTTATTTTCCCTGCCTCCTTCCCCGTACTTTCTTACACCAAAGATAAACATGCAGTTTTTCTTAGATCACACAATTTTGGAAAAGTATAAACAGCCATTGCACACTCAATCAAAATCTGCAAGACTAAACACACAGTCATCCTCACACACAAATACAAATGATCTCATTTGCATTGAAATAAACACTCTGGAATTCTCTTGCATCCCTCTATATACTTGTTGGATCTCTCTTTGCTGAGTCTTTGCTGGGAATCCTCTCAGCTTTTTACTTTTTTTACTTTTTTACTTTACCCTGGGTTATTTTAGGTTGTGTGTTCACACTTGGAATGTTTGGTTCGATTAGAATGAACCCTGGTGCGAATGCTCTGTTAATGCAGTTCATCAGTCTCGCTCCGCTTCCAAACAAACTTTGGTGTGGTTCGACTGAAATAACACAACACTGACCAAAGACATGTAAACGAACCAAAAATGGTAAAGTTGTGAAAAGTTAGGTTAAGCCATCAAATGGTGTCTCTTCGCAGCAGATCTTCGTTTGTGTGTGACGGAGGGATTCCTACAGCTGTCCTTTACACTCTTCACGAGTTCTCAGCTGGTCAAAATACCATCATATGTCGGCTATGCACATACAACGAGCGCATTTATCCCATCACACAGCGTTGTTTTGGATGTTCAGTAATTTCTGTCTCGAAATATACGTAAAAAAAGCAGACCAATCAGTTTGTGAACATATCCCTGTGTCTTTAGATTCGGTATCTTTTGGTGCGGTGTTAAAATGCCAATGTGAACGCTTTGGTCTGGACCAAGCGAACCGAACTATGTGAACACAGCCTAGGTTAAACATCTCATTTGCATATTTATAAGGTTAATCTAACTTATTAAAGAAGTGGTCCACATACACCGTTGTGGTTGGATCTCAATCTTCTCAAATACAAAAAAGTATTTTTTTTATCACTCCCAGTCCCTGTTTACTCTTTTCTCTTAACTGAAACTAAAGGCAGTGCGTGAAAGTCTCTGCAAGTGTGAATGAATATTTAATGACATAAACATTGAGACAGATTACTAGTGGTTGTCTGTTGCTAAAAAAAAACTGCCATAAAATATTAGTGCTGCATCACTGCAAAAATGGTTTTCTGTGTTAAAAGATATTAAGTGCAGTGCGAGAAGCCTGTTTAACTCATTGTGAGTTTGTTTGAACTATTTGGCTGCAATATTACTTGAGAAAATAAGAGATATGTGTAAGAAGAGTGAATGAAATGTGTGTGCATGTCACCTCCCTATTTTATTAAAAACCTCACTCTCTCCTCAAAGTCTCATACGTCCTTTTTGGCCTCATATGTTTTTGGATCTGTTTTAGGAATTAGTTTTTTTGTATTTGATTGACAGTTGGTAATATTGTGTGTGTGTTCTGACAGGAGTCTTTAGCACATGCTATTGTTTGTCATATCGTCTCTATTTCTTCTCGAGTGTGTGATGGAGTGTTAGCTAATGATTAGTCTGTAGTGTTGCTAAGAGACCACTTTAAAGCATTCCACACATTTTCCAATTATTCCTTCATTCCAGGCTGTTAAAATCATTGACATGTGATTAGTGTCTCTTCTGAGGGTTGAGCTGATCCCAGTGTTTCTGTGTTTGGGTGTTCCCACATTAAAGATGATCGAAAGCGTTTTAATAGTAAGAAAAAGGTGCTGTTTTTTGTATTTTGTGATTGTTTTTATGTGCATGCTTTTGTTTATTTCTATATGTAAAGTATCTAGTTTTTTGGTTGTTATAAAATTCGTATTCAATCCATTAGAAGTAAGGGTAGCACTTTATTTTGATTGTCCACTTTCCATTATGGTCCAGATATTTCACTAACTTTAGCAACTACATGTCACCAGTCATTAGAGTATTAGTAGACTGTTTGCTTAATATCTTTTCTGATGCTCGCCAACAGATATTCCAACTTCTACATGTCAATTTACTAACCCTAACAGTTTACTACCGTCTACTTATACTCTAATGAGAGTTATTTAAGATGTAGTTGCAAAGTTACTTATAATTAGTAGAATGTCAAAAGTGGACCATTAAAAAAAAGTGTAACCAAATACATTTTAATTTTTACATCTGGGACAATTTCATTTCACATGTCCAAATTGAAAGAAATATAATAGAAAGTGACCATTTTAACTCTATCATTCACATTACTTTAATGCATCCAGATGAATTTGATAATTATTTTTGTGAATTATTCTAACAAATATATAATAACATCATCCTGTCTAGACAGAGTGATTTATAAATAAAATCAGCATGCATTAAAACAAAAGTACGAACCTTTTTGTGGTAATAAATTACATGTAAAGTAATGAAAAATGCTTTAAAAAATCATAATGCTCCTAAAAATACGTCTATATTTGACATGTTTCAAAAGTACAGTTTATGCACCCAGGACAGATTTGTTTTCCTCATGAATCCTTTAGTTATTTGTGCATTGCTTATATTTTATTAATAACATAGAATTACACATTAATTACATATTAAAGGGTACCTATTATGGCATTTAAAATGTTCCTAATAATGTTCTGGGAGTCCCCAACAACAGTTTGACATGCATGCAATGACAAAAAACACTTTTGTTGTCTTATAATATGCATTTATTTTTACCTGATTTGCTCACAGACTCCCTAATGATTCGTTTGACGACTCATTTGTCCAAACCCCTCCTTTGCGTGACGCTAATCGGCGGTGATTGGTCAGATGACGCAGTCAGTTATATTTTGCGTTAGCCCAAAGCTTAAACATATTGATAAAGCACTGCAGTACTACAATACGCTTCACATAATTTCACATATTTCAAAAAACAAAAAAAAAATGACATTGGAGACCTAGAAGCTGCTGAGCGTAACTCTCACTCTCTCACACAACACACAGCACGCACGCACGCACGCACGCACGCACGCACGCACGCACGCACGCACGCACACACACACACACACACACACACACACACATAAAAGCAACAATTATTAATAGTACTTACAGGTTGTGATTCGGAGGAGGAAGCTGATCCAAATAAACGTACTCGGTTACTAACGAAACCTCGGTTCTCTCTAGAGAGGGAACGAGTACTGCGTAATATCTTACGCTATGGGGAATACTCTTTTCCTCGAGATATTGAAGCCAAAAATGATCCTTAATTTTAAATATGCAAAACGCTTTTGCAGCAGCAAGCAGACAAGGGCGAGACAGCTCGCGCGCCCATTGGCTGCCTTGCTGGAAAAGCAGCAGCCTATCGAGTGAGGCACTGCGTGACGTAATGACGAATGGGGGCGCTTCGCGCCCATTTCGTCATGTCCCGCTAGTAAAGGCGTGGTCTCGCCCTATAATACCCTCGATAGCTGTATTTCCTCTGATTTTTCAACGCCGAAGCGAACCAGAGCGTATTCCAAGCACGGCAAGATACGCAGTACTCGTTCCCTCTCTAGAGAGAACCGAGGTTACGTTAGTAACCGAGTACGTTCTCTTACGAGAGTATCTCTCGTACTGCGTAATATCTTACGCTATGGGGAACACCATGCAACACGCCGTGCTGGTAGGGATCCAACACCAAAGTCCCAGGGGCCGAAGCCCGGGGCGCATATAGTGCATAATCACCATAAACTCACAGAGAGTGAGGGAAGAGAGGCTAGAAGCATCATTCCCTGTAAATAGCATCCGAAGGAGCTGATCATGTGACAAATAGACCATACCGTCAGGGTGAACATTCAGCCTGAACTGGGTGGCCACAAGTGTGTCGACATTTTAATGAGCTGCTGTACCGGTCAGTGAGCAATACGCAGGTCAAACTCAGTATCTGAGCCGCACAGCGGGCAGATAGCACTGAACTTTATACCGCCAAAAGCTTAGCTTGCAAGGCGGGAACCTCCAGGTTATAGTATTTTATAAATGTAGACGGCGAGGCCCAGCCCGCGGCCATACAAATATCTTACAGGGTAACCCCGCTAGACCATGCCCACGAGGAGGCCATGCCTCTTGTGGAGTGCGCTCTAACACCCAAAGGGCACTGTAGGCCCTTAGAAGTGTAAGCCAGCGCTATGGCACCGACTATCCATCTGGATAGGCTCTGTTTCGAAGCGGCAAGTCCCTTAGCACGGCCGCCAAACGAAACGAAAAGCTGCTCAGTCACATAAGCCCTTAGTGACAGGGCAAAGGAGACTCACGTCCTTCTCCTCATTGAGAACCGGAAGGGCAGACAGGGAAATCACCTGTGCCCTGAACGGTGTGTTGAGGGATTTTGGCACGTAGCCGTGCTTCGGTTTGAGTATGACCTTTGAGTCATTAGGTCCAAACTCCATGCATGACGCGCTCACTGAGAGCGCTTGCAAGTCCCCTACGCGCTTCACTGAAGCGAGAGCCATAAGAAACGCTGTCTTGAAAGACAAGTGTTTGATGTCTGACAACTGGATTGGCTCGAATGGGGCACCTTTCATGGCCTCCAAGACCGTGGAAAGGTCCCATGTCGGGACTGAAGGGGGCCTGGGAGGGTTTAGCCTCCGAGCTCCTCTAAGGAAACGCACGACTAAGTCGTTCTTTCCTAGTGACTGGCCAGACACCGGTTTTACAAACGTTGCTATGGCCGCCACGTATACTTTGAGCGTGGAAGGGGTCCTGCCCTTATCCAGTAGCTCCTGAAGGAAGGAAAGCACTTCCGTAACCCCGCAGTCTACAGGTGAAAAGCTACAGGTGACACCAAGCAGAGAACACAGACCACTTCGAGGTGTAGAGCCGTCTGGTAGACGGGGCTCTAGCCTGCGCGATCGTGTTTAACACTCCCTCTGGGAGGTCAGCGGGTACCCGTTGATGGCCCATGCGTGCAGGGACCACAAATCCGGGCGAGGATGCCAAATCGAGCCTCCCGCCTGAGAGAGGAGGTCTCTCCTCAACGGTAAAGGCCATGGGGCAGCGCTGGTCAGCTGCATCAGGACAGGGAACCACGACTGGTTTGTCCAGAGCGGAGCTATGAGTAGCACTGGGCATCCCTCCCTCCTGATTTGCTCCAACACCTGAGGCAGGAGTGAGACAGGGGGAAAAGCATATAGGGGGGGCGGCGGGGCCAAACATGGGCCAGCGCGTCCCGGCTTTTCGAGAAGAATCTCGGGCAGTGAGCGTTTTCTTGGGACGCGAACAGGTCCACCTGCGCTTTGCCAAACGTTTCCCACAGCAGCTGGATCGTCTGCGGGTGCAGAGACCATTCTCCTGCTGGGACGTTGTTTCTGGACAGCCTGTCTGGCCCCACATTTAGGTGACCAGGCACATGCGCCGCTCTCAGCGAGAGCAGGTTGTGCTGAGCCCAGACCAGGAGGCGTTCCGTCAGCCTGTAAAGGTTTCGGGACCTGACGCCGCCCTGGCGATTTATGTACGCCACCACTGACATGTTGTCCGACCGGACCAATACGTGGCGGCCTATTATCTGGGGACAGAAGCGCCTTAGCGCTTTGTCGACTGCTATTAATTCCAAGCAGTTTATGTGAAGGAGCTTCTCCCGTACTGACCATAGGCCAGCTAGCGGTCTGCCCTCGAGCAGCGCTCCCCGCCCCGATGTGGAGGCGTCCGTAGACACCACCTTCACACCCGAGGCGATCCCCAGACTCACACCTGACTGATACCAGTCGGTCACTTTCCACGGTTTCAGAGCTGAAACGCACTGAAGGTCGACCCTGAGGCGAAATAGACCCGCGGTCCACGCCCTGGGGGAACTCGTGCTTTTAGCCATAGCTGCAGTGGGCGCATGCGGAGCAGGCCCAACTGGAGTACGGAGGCTGCTGAGGCCATCAGACCCAGCATTTTCTGAAACCTTCTGAGCGGGACTTTAGAGCCGTGGCGGAAGGATCTCGCGACGTGCTGAATATTCAATCCGCACTCCGGTGACAGGCGTGCTGTCATGGATAGCGAGTCTAACACTGTTCCCAGAAAGGAAATTCTCCGACTGGGGAGCAGTGAGCTTTTCGCCCAATTGACTGTAAGGCCCAGCTCCTCGAGGTGCTCGAGTAATGCGGCCCTGTGTTCTATGAGCTCCGTTCGTGAACGAGCTAGAATCAGCCAATCGTCCAAGTAGTTCAAAACTCGCATGCCCCGAAGTCTCAGGGGGGCGAGGGCCGCGTCCATGCACTACGTGAACGTACGGGGTGTTATGGACAGGCCGAACGGCAGGACTGTGTATTGATATGCCTGGCCCTCGAAGGCGAATCTCAAGAATCGCCTGTGATGGGACGCTATTTGTATTTGAAAATAGGCGTCTTTCAGATCTATTGACATGAACCAGTCTCCTTGGCGCACTTGCGCGAGGATTTTCCTGGTCGTAAGCATTCTGAACTGGCGCTTCCCGAGCGTTCTGTTCAGCAGTCGCAGATCTAGAATGGGTCTGAGCCCACCATCTTTTTTCGGTACCAGAAAATATCTGCTGTATAAGCCCCCTTCGCCCTGAGATAGAGGTTCTATAGCCCCTTTTCTCAGTAGTTTCGCTATCTCGGCTCGAAGTAGATGAAACACTTCGCTATACACCGTAGTTTCGACTCGCGCCGTATAACGGCGGGGGCGTCGAGCGAACTGTAGCGAATAGCCTCTCGTTATAGTGTTCAACACCCATTCTGATACCCCGGAAGCCTTGACCACGCATCTGCGTGAATAGCTAGGGGTAGAATGAAATCTGGGCTCTGGCCGCGGCAGGACGGCGGCTCGAGAGCCCCTGTGTACTGGGAACACAGCACCGTGTTTACAGCGTTCGAGGCGGGGGGGCGCGCTGATCACAGCGGGCAGCCTGGCCGCGCTCAGCTTCTCTATGGCGGGACGCGCAGAGAAAGCGAGCGGGGCGAATCCCGTGGGATTCGGCGCGTGTGAGGGAATGTGGGCACATTTACTAAATGCGGCACATTTACTACACTGAGAATACTGTCAGCTCGCGCGACTAAATCACTGCTGTGTTTACAGCGTGCGAGGCGCGCGCTGATCACAGCCGGCAGCCTGGCCGCGCTCAGCTTCTCTGTGACGGGTCGTGCAGAGAAGACGAGCGGGGGCGAATCCCGTGAGATTCGGAGTGTCTGTGAGAAATGCGGGCGCGAGACAGCGGGCACATTTTCTGCACGGAGAACACTCGGCTCGCGCCGACTGAATCAACGCTGTGTTCACAGCGTGCGAGGTGCGCGCTAATCACAGCGGGCAGCCTGGCCGCGCTCAGCTTCTCTGTGACGGGTTGTGCATAGAAAGCGAGCGGGGGTGAATCCCGTGGGATTCGGCGTGTCAGTGAGGAAATGCGGAACAGCGGGCACATTTACTGCACTGAGAACACTGTCGGCTCGCGCCGACTAAATGTGTGTTAGTTTCGTTTTTACAGAAACCAAGGGACACGCATCATGTAGTGTAAGCGGGCATTGTATGGGCGCGTTCACTACATTTTCTGCACAACCAACATGAGTTGGTTTTATTTGTGCTAGCCCTGCACCGTGACGGGCTGTGTCTGGGTGTGGGAATGGGCACTGGGACGTGGGCATTCTTACAACACTCGTAACACCATCGGCCGTGGCCGGAACACCAGAAAATGCACTCTTTATTGGATTTATCTGGGTAGCCATAGAAACGGCTTTTGTGCGCAGGCAAGCGGGCTGAGACACCGGCTGCTTCACTGCGAAATACACTGGGACAGTCAAAATTGCTTGGAACTGAACGAGCGAGAAGTTTTGGTGTAAATCCGGCCGCAGCGGGATCTGAACACCGTCACTTTCCTAGAGAGACTAGGAAGGCCTTGAGACCTCGGGCTTTACTTCAATCCTCGGCCGGGGCCCGCGCTGAGGGGGGCGGCGTCCAGCAGAGCGAGAGCGCGGTGTTTGATCTCGGGCCTGGCGGCGCTGCTAGTTAGCCGAAACGACGGCCTTTGTGCGCAGGCAAGCGGGCTGTGGAACCAGCTTGCTCACTGCGAAATACACTGGAACAGTCACATTGCTTGGAACTGAACGAGCGAGAAGTTTTGGTGGAAATCCGGCCGCAGCGGGAACTGAACACCGTCGCTTTCCTAGAGAGACTAGGAAGGCCTTGAGACCTCGGGCTTTATCTCAATCCTCGGCCGGGGCCCGCGCTGAGGGGGGCGGCGTCCAGCAGAGCGAGAACGTCGAGGAACACGGAGCGCTCAGCTTCCGTCATCTCGGATAGCGTTAGCCACAAATGTATCTCACCATTCAGGGGGGAAAGGCGCGGGTCTCGACTGTGACGGAGCTTCGTCTTTCCCGAGAAAGCGTCCGTCCACTCATTGCGCGTTAGTTGCGCGAGCGCCTTTCAGTCGAGGCCGATGTAATCCACGGCTTGAGAGAGCGGACGCATCGGCTCAGTTTCAATGCCGTCTCCGGTAAGTTCGTCGAGCTCAAGTGCGGACGCGGCGGCAGACGGCGGCCGCTGTCCGTCTGGGAGCGACTCGAGCGAAGCCAGCGAAGCTGGCGGGCGAACCGGCGAGCTTTGGCGGGCTGGAAATAGCTCGGGCGCGCGCTGGGCGCGGCGCTTCTTGCGGCGCGGCATCACGGCGGGCTGGGATGCGGGCTCGGAGAACGAAGCTAGGCGAGTCCGCAGAGTCACCATAGGCAAGCGTTCACAATGATGGCATCCGCCGTCAGCGAGCGAGGTGGCCGCGTGATCCTCACCCAGGCAGGACACGCAGATGACGTGGCGGTCCTCGTCGCTGAGTGGGGCTCGGCAAGAACCACAGGAAGGCATATTTAAAAAGACGCAGCTCTTTTAGAACAGTAGAAATGGGTGTTGCGTCACGTAAGCAAACACACACACTTAGCAGAGTAAAGGATATAGTACGCCGGAAAGCGCAGCAGGTACGGCGGTTGAAGGCGGCTGGGCCAGCGACTTCAGAAGATGGCACGTCCCGCTGATAAGGCTACAAGTCAACGGCGCGGCTTCTCACTCTGGATCCAGCGATGCGTGAGCTTCGCGTGAAGAGTAGAAAAATCAGAGGAAATACAGCTATCGAGGGTATTATAGGGCGAGACCACGCCTTTACTGGCGGGACATGACGAAATGGGCGCGAAGCGCCCCCATTCGTCATTACGTCACGCAGTGCCTCACTCGATAGGCTGCTGCTTTTCCAGCAAGGCAGCCAATGGGCGCGCGAGCTGTCTCGCCCTTGTCTGCTTGCTGCTGCAAAAGCGTTTTGCATATTTAAAATTAAGGATAATTTTTGGCTTCAATATCTCGAGGAAAAGAGTATTCCCCATAGCGTAAGATATTACGCAGTACGAGAGATACTCTCGTAAGAGAACTTGGTATTGAACGTTCCTTCAGTATCAGGCGACTCGCGAATCCACACTTGAAAGCATTTGTGTTTGTGAAGCGATCGTCATTAAAATAACGCGAAGACAGCTCAAGGTGGCTATACTTGTGTGGTATAGTTGTAAATATAAACTCTAGCCACTGAGTCTTCACATGCTTGTCCCTGGGCAGTGAAAAAAAAGTTTGCTTTTGATTCGCACTTCAGAACAGAGTCTCGTCGACATGTTGTTGTCAGGTTTCTCTGTCTGCTCGGCGCGCGCACTGAGTGGGCGTGTCGAATTCAAATAACTTGTACAAGTGACGTACGAAAGTTAGAGAAAATGCATCGTTCGTCTATCGATTCATATCAGCGACTCAGAGTCGACTGTTACTTTTGAGAGACAATAACTTTGTATACGGTGAACTTTCATATTTAAAACTTTGCAGGATGTTTTTGTTCACTTAGATCTATGTTACACACTACATGAAAGGTAATTTTCAAAATTCCATGATAGGTACCCTTTAATTACACAAGCTCCGAAGTGGCGTAATTCAGATTTTGATGGTGTTTTCCATGAAATGAACATTCAGTGATGCAGTTAATCAGAGCTTATCTGAGGTGACAGTGGCTTCCCACTCAACACTGATAGATAGTATTACCTTCAGTTGCAGAGGAAAACGCATTATCTTATGCAGCAAGGAATCTGGGCTTGGGTGGTCGATTTTTTTTGTTTGTAATTTATATATACGGCCACATGCAGAGGGAAATGTGTTGATGTGTTTAGTGAACGGCCAGCTGAATTAAAGTGTGTCGAATGTTAATGTATACTCACAGTGGAATCAGACATACACAACACTCATATACAGGGCTGTATGAATGTTTACAGCATGCCATATACAGTGTGCTGCTTCACATAAAGGAACTGTGTAGTGTGTGTGTACCTACTTAATCATACTTTACTACACTCCTACTTTACTACACTCCTAATGTACTTAACACTATTTGCTTAATTTTTTTCATGAATACATGAGTTTATTGATTATCGACAGGGAGTAAGAAGTGCAGGAATATCTTGAAGGGATCGTTTATCCCAAAATGAACTTTTTATCATCATGTACTCACCCAAATGTTGCTTGAATTTCATCAGGTTTGAACATGTTGATTTTAAAGCTGGGCGGAAGGTGAGATGTTTAGTGAATCATGATTGCGACTGGCCTGTTCCTGTCACAAAACTATTGAATGATTTCAGAAAACGTGACTTCACTTGCATGGACCACTTTTATGATGATTTTTTTTTTTTGTCTTACATGGTTGTTTACTGCATCTTACTGTAGATGGTTTGTATTTTGTCACTACAACAACAACACACAGGTGTATGAGAACATGATGACAGAGTTTTAATTTTGAGATTAGGTCAGTTATGCCCGCTAAACCATAGAAAGCACAACTTGAAATATCAAATGGATCAAGTGAACTGTGGGATAGAGACTGCGAGAAAGATCGGTCAGTCAGATGCATTGTGTGCATGTCTCTGGAGTCATACCGCAACTACAAACATTTGTGTCCATGTGATTCGAGGTCTGACTGACAGGCCTTAATCTGCATCTGTGTGTGTTTATAAAGGTTATAAAGCGTTTTTTGGTGGGCGTCCAGGGTTCAGGTATCTGGACACTTTGAAACGGGGTGGTATGCGATCAGCTGCACCAAGAGATCAGAGTATCTGATTTCTTCCAAGTGGAGAGACACAGAAAGGCTAAATGCACACAGATCTCCATCTCATTAGCCTTTGCTTTGTTGCTGTAATCATGTAGCACATTTAAAAATAGATCAAAAAAGATGGATGCACTTTAAAAAATGTAACTTCACGGGACAGTTTGTCCTTAAACTATGTGTGTAAACACACACACTAGAAGAGTATGTGGCGCTATACCGATGTTTGCTTCACCTTTGCATGAACAGAATCAAAGCGGAACTGCAACAGTGTAATAAATCAACTCAAAGTATGTGACCCATATACTGACCTGACCTCAACACTTCACCGGCACTCTTTTACTGGCTGTTCCTGTCTCTCTCCTTATCGCACACTTCCCAGCAAGCACAATTATGCTTTAATGTTGTGAAAGTGCAACATTTTTACCATGCAATTTTTCAATGTTTTATTTTGTATGTATGTAATTACAACTTTTTGGTAATTCAAAATAAATCTCTTCATTGCTTTCATTTTCTGTGACTTAGCGTAACTAAAAATAAAATAAAATGTTGTCTTTATCAAAATTGAGCAAAGCACAATTATATTTTTCACAGTATGTTGTGAAAATGATGCAACATATTTACCTTAAGTCCTTCAAACAACAGATAATTTAGGAATATAAACTTTTATTAAGCATTTTGGCCATTCATTTACACAACTGTTTTGGGGCCTGAAAGCGCAAACTTTTGCATACGGGTTTCAAAGTGCAAGTTTTTGAAAACGATACCGTTAGCGTCTCAATGTAAACTACAAAATCTTGAATTTGTGAAAACACTGACTTCATGTGCATGCATATTACTTGCTATAAATTACGTATACTAATACGTATGCTAAAAATACGTGCATGCTATTACGTGCTATAAATGCTATAACTCCGTCTAGAGGTGCATAGTGTTTCTTTGCAAAGTGACATCGCCAACTACTGGCCTGGCATGCATGCAGCATTTTAAAGTTGTTTCCGCGGATCTGTGCGAACGGGGATCGTTTTGATAAATTTGTTTATCCTTAACCCATATTTATATATCCCATAACCCATAATTTGTATATCTCATTTTCTTTAACCCTGTGTAGTTTTGTTAATGGTTTTCAAGGATGATTGCATGTCATGCAACCTGTCCATGTTGGCATCTGGCTAATTTGACTAGCTTCTACCAGTTGTACTGTACGTGTGCCCAAAAATGAGTTTGATTAGATGCACAACCTTTGACATCAATAACAAAAGAAAGCATTTTCTCCTCTGTTTTAAAAGCTGATACGCCTGTTCATAATTACGCATCATCGTATGGTTATGTTGCAATGTATTATTAGAATTTAGCATTGTTAAGCAGTGTTTAACATAGCAGTATTTACCAATAACATCTGAAATACACAAGTATAAGTTTGGATTATTCTGAATTCAAAACATGAATCATTATTATCAGAGTTTTATTTGTATTTCTTCAAATTGAAATTTGAACTTGGTGTAGGTCACCTAATTATTGTTATTATTGCATCCCTCATGCATTTTTCTCAGTCACTGGATCTCATGCATGAAACGCAAGAAGAATGAATTTTGCATGTGCAATTTTTGCATCCAATGATCATTTATATAATGTGGTGTGAAGAATCTCACCTCTAAAAATCGGATCTTGTCAAGCACGCTGACAAGATAATGGAAGGCTTAAATAAAACATTTAGTTGCAATTTGCTCTGATTTTGTAGGACAAATGTGTTGAGATCATGTTTTAAGTGAGTTCATATTTTTAATGTTTTATTTTTGGTTATTTAGATTTATTTGCACTTAAAATATAACTTTTCTCAAGTCACAGTTTGATCGAACTTTTTCGTTGGTAATTCAAAAATTTTAACTATTGTCTTTTGCTTCAGTGTCTACTTTTAAAACATACCTGCAACCAAAATGTAACACTGTGAAAATGTTTTGAAGGTATGTACACCATTGCAGCACCACAACACGGCATTGTTTGCCGTGTGTGTGTGGGTTACTGGCACCTGCTGTCGCTCTGACACACGAACGAACATCTGTGAAAACTTTCCCTTTCATTGCCATATCCTTTTGTTAGCATCCTCTCCTCTCACCTTACGGACCTGTGACCCTTTTGTGTGCTGTGCTTAGGGACGATGTCATCACTGTAAGTCCTCCAAAATCGATCCAAATACGGCGTTCGATTTGAGGTGAAGGTTTCACACGTGTTTCGTCTTTTCTCATGACAAAGTATTTTGGGTTAAATGCAGTACATTTTATCTTATGTATTAACTCGTTATTCGTTATCTGACTCCATAAATGAAAAGGTTTTCAATGATGTCTGTGTATCATTAAGTATACGTTAATGTTTGACTATTCCTTTTAACTCCAATGAAAATAAAGTCAAAGTCTGTTAGAATAATCAAATATAACAATTTATTATGTCAGGTAAATGTATTATTACAATTCCATAATCAATTGAAAGATAATCAATACAAATCATCAAATGTTCTAGAACAAAGAGGAAAATCCTTTACCCAACATTGTATGGCTACGTGAGCCAAGCTCACGGGCTAATCTGAATACAGAAAACAGCCCTGAGCTCTCGCTGCGTTTCATTATATAGGCTAACCATGGATATTTGCATTCAGAGGTTCACACCTTTTGGGGGTAGGCTAGAGACCACATTCCTTTGTGTGCCAGTTATCTCTAAACTATTAAAACCTTATTAACTTTTGATTTACTTCTTTGGGAATGAGACATTTGTACCAGTCACACTGAGACATTTCAAATAATACCAAACATGTATCAAACTTGATGATATTCATTCATATTAAACCATATATATTCTTATGTGAGTTTTAGGAGTTACTGAGAGAGAGAATGAAATGCAGATGAGGTGAGACTTTTTGTCTCAGGGGAAGAGGGGGGAAGTCAAATGTAAATTTCCAGCAAGATCCTTTGTTTCATCGACCAGTGGTCAAAGTCTATCTCTCCAACCAGTTTTCCAGTCTTACAGATTCCCTCCTTGATCCCGTGGGTCACATTCGGATGAACACTTACGGGGTCACAGTAAGACGTTTGTTGTAATCCTTGAGATGTAACTCAAATTGTCTTTGCAATGTTAGCATCTGTAGAAGCTCAGAGGGCTGTGTTCACCTGCAGAACCCTGGTCTCACCAGGTGTATGTAGCTTGAGTCCAGCAGGTGGAAGAATACGCTCAGGTTTTCTTCCTGTGGTCCAGCATAGGATGTGAACAAAGTTCATAGAGTCAGTCTGGACCTTTATGACTTGTTCAGTCGACGTGTCATTCCTTCATGGAGAAATTTCTGCTTCTGTGGCACCTTCCCCATGACGATAATCTGACCCTTCTTGACCAATCCTGTCACCTCCAGCGGTGCGGTTGTCTGGGCAGACCTCAGTGGATGAAGGTGTTCTCCTTGATTCCACACTGCTTTGAGTGAGACACCTGAAAAGCATCTTAAATGTCCACTTCACGATTGAGCACTTATGAACTTGAAGCCGTGAGAAAATGCATATGAACATAATGCAACAAAACAAAAAACAAAACAATAGATGGGTTCATGTCAGCAAGTGTGATTGGTACATCTGGTCTCAAGTGTTTCTAAAGGTCCTAAGTGGTAAGGTGGTCTCATTTTAAATACCCAATTCTTAATTATTTTTGGTCTGAATTATTCAAAGGAAACGCAGCAAGAGGTCAGTGTAATCTAAACAATCAAATAGATTCTATGCATCAATAAATCATGTAATAATAATATTCAATAAAAAAATGTCAAGAGTCTCTTTTTTTTTTTTTTTTTCAGGAATCTTCCAATGCAAGCCACTTATGCAGATATAAGGAGTGACTTGGAACATGTTTAGTCATACGAGAATGGAGATTGTTCATTTCTTGCAACTGTGTGTGTGTGTGTGTGTGTGTGTGTGTGTGTGTGTGTGTGTGTGTGTGTGTGTGTGTGTTGTGTGTGTGTGTGTGTGTGTGTGTGTGTGTGTGTGTGTGTGTGTGTGTGTGTGTGTGTGTGTGTGTGTGTGTGTGTTGGCTATAAGTCACAGTCAATGACAGTGTTAAATTGTAAAATTCTGTAATTGATTGAAGCGCTCACACTTCAGATCTATTTTGTTATTTTTGATGTTTCTGTTATTAGTGGTTTGTTGAGAAATCATGGGCCCTATGATTTTCCAACCACCCCAATAACAATCAGAAAGTTTAAACATTTTGAAATTTAATAGCAGGTCTGCCTCTGCTTTAATTTTGTTTTTGCATCATTGATTTGTGACTGTAGCCATTCATATGTATATTACAGTGTTTTCACATGAGTTGGCAGAGTGTTGTGAATAGCGTATGCTATGTGTGTCTCTGTTAGACGGTCATCATGGGATCCGCTTTCCCATCCTATGTGTTTGAAGCTATCTGGATCTGTTAGTGTGAAGATGCACAATAGATCTTTAGTGAAGTGACACTTTTGGACTCTACGTCATCTTTATCTTCTCATGATGTGTAGTGTTCAGCCTGGATAGACTTGGATCTATTCCAGGTGATGATGATGCGAAGGTGTAGTGATGGAGGAGTGCGTTCAGTGTTCATGTCTAGGAGATGGGTGGAATATAATCTATAACAATTGTGTTGCAAATTTAGTTCCAGTTCTAAACTGGGAGGCCATGCTAATGTAGTGATGTGCTACTGTGAGATGTAAATGGCCTCTTGAATTGTCTTTTCACCCATCTCCCGAGTCTCAGGTTATGTTCTAACACATCGTGAGGTCCGGCCCGTCCTGGCATCCGTCCTCCGAGGAATTGTAGAAGTAAACCTGACAGAAACAAATGCAGAGAGAACCACAGATAATTCTGATGTTTTCAACAGTTTCAAATTCAGACATGTGGAATTCTTTTGCTTGCTCCATTATCATGTCCATTGCAATTTTAATTCCTGTTGTCACATGAAACCAAGTTTCATTGACCAGGTCTGAATTATTGCTGTTGCTTCAGTGCAGTGTGTGACACCTTAAAGCTGCTCTGGCATTCGAGCCTTCACAGTCTGCTGTGTCACAGCATTAGAGATCCCAGTTTTCGGGTTTTACAAGTTGCTTTCATTACAGCCAGATCTGTGGGCATGAATTAGTTCATGGTGTCGTTCACATATTTGGTTAGTGCAGGTCTCTAGTTACCTGCAAAACGCTGTGGTCTGTCTGATGTTTAGTTCACACCCTCCTTGTAAATATGCGTCCTTGATCAGTTTGCTATTACCTGTGCCACACTTCTGAGAGTGTTTTTTAAATGTAAAAAATAAAAGCACACCTCCGTCCGCCCTTTTGGCACTGGGTAGTAGCTCAAGGAAATCGAATTGTAAGGATTAATGTCACAATTCTCTAATTAATGCCCTGCTTGGTGTGGCGATTACAATATAATGTGTATTATAATTTGAGTTATAATACAATTATATCATATTTAAGAATATAACTGAAATTATTTTATGTCTGGTCTCCGAAGAGTCTCTGCTTGTTCTCATGTCAATACATTTGGATATGAAAGGCTTTCTGGCTCAGGCTGATAAGATGTACATTTGCTGTTTTCCTTTTCTGTTTGATAGGTTTCGAATACCTTTTCTTTTCATCTAGTCTTTTTAAAGACTATAAGAAAGCCAAGTGGCCATTTTAACGTTTGTTTATTCTTTTGAACTCTTAATTTTCGTTTATCCGCTCAGATCAGGAAGCTATATCGCTCTGTAGTCCTTCTCTCAAGGCCGCACGACACACCCCCGTCAGTTCCAATAACCAATTCAGAGGTAATTTGACTAAATATCTGGGATCTGCCGCATTCATACGTGCAATCAGAGATATCTTTACAAGTCCCCTTGAATGCCTCCTCTAGAACTTAAATCAATGTGTCACTTCAGTAGGGACGATTGACCACCAAGAAAGAGGACAGTTTATCAACTCAACTTCCCTTAAAATGGCTTTAGGCAAAGCCCGTGGTCTTTAAACCACGCACGTTTATCCAAAGCGATCACTGACCTAAAACAGTGGATATGGACACACCCAAACCTAGGTTGATTAAATAGTGTTTGCTGATTCTAGTTGGAAATAACTTGTCCCCTCATTCAAGTACACTTAAAATGGTATTGGATATTAGCCCTCGCTAATCTGGCGCGAAAGATGTGGAAATATACGAATCCAATTATCCAGGGAAAAAACAGTCTTTCAGAGTCATTCAGAATTAATTCAAACGTAACCATTTACAAATTTTGTATGCGAAACAGCTCCCATAGAGTGGAGAGGTAAAATGTGACAGATTGAATGAATTCAATATATTTTGATTTTAAACTATTAAGCTATTTGCTATTGGGCTGCTACCCGACTAGCAAATGACGCTAATAGCTGAAGGCCTTGAGTGACCAAAGTTGTTAGATCAGAAAGATTTTTAGATGCATTTGAGCTTTGGTTGCTTGCAGAGCGCTGGTTAGAGTCGTCTGAGTGTGATTGTCTGCGTTTTATGAAATAGGGTGGAGGTCTTCCTCTCCCCAGTGTCCAGCACTTTTCCTCTGTATGGCCTGTTTTGTGACAGGAATTACAGAATCTGTTCAGTTTTCTAGAGTGTGGCTTTCTGGATCCTCCTGCAAATGGATCATTTTCATGACATTCTAACACAGCTACTTCACAAAGTATTTGTTTGCGTGACTCAAGTCTTGTTGCCCAGCTAACAATACCTTCGAATGTATTTTGTGCTGGAGAAGCTCCATACGTGAGCGATTGCTGTACACGCGGCCCTGCATTTGTAAGCAGTAATTCAAGGAGAGTTACGTTGTTGTGGTTAACACCTTCAATTCCTGAATACTCCTCAAAAAGTTCAAACATATCTTCTGCATATGTCTCAAACGATTCTTCCGTACTCTGTTTCCGATTGAAAATCAATTCCCATCCAACAGGACTACAACCACGTAGATCACGAAGGCATTGTTTTAGTCTATTAAAGATTTCACTCTCAGGCTCATTTTGATACGTTGATTGCACAATGGTGCCTGTCATCAATGCCTGTGGTATCTTATAGATCAGAACATCTGGAATTGAGCTGATAACAATTTGCCAAATGTCTTTTGGTTCGAGCTGAAATGCATGTTTTAGACTAACAATGCGTCGCCACCATGGTTCGAATGGCCCTTTTAAAGGGAATGGTCCGATCTCTGCTTTAAACAGTTTACATTCAGTTACCGTTAAAGGACGCCGAATGCTTGACTCTGTGCCGTTTGGGTGCCGTATCACCTTGAAGGCTGAAACAGGCACTCTTCTCAAAAATTTATCACATGCTTCATCTGTCTGAAAAGATACATGATTGTTAGAGCAGGCTGCCTCCTCTAAGAAATGCAAATTTTTAGTCCCATCACTGTTGAGCTTTTTGGGAGACTTGGACGTTTTAGCATTTAGCTTAGCCTTAAGATCTGCAATGGTGTATTTGTGATTTTTACACTTTTCCGTCATGGCTAACTGCTCAGATAGTAATTTATCTAGCTGTGTTTGCAGATCTTGAATCTTTGTCTCAGACATTTTTGCCTCTGCATTTTTAGAATGCACTTCTTCACATTTAACATCCATAAGCGAAGATAGAAATTTTGTTGACTTACCTAGCCGTTTATAGCTTATGAAGTTTAAAGCTTCAATTACTTCATCATGTTTTGATTTTTTCTGCTTACTACCCACTGTTTTCCACCAAGTGAAAATTTCATTATCAGTACCGTCAATGTTAAGACCTTTTTTACTGAGTTTGTCCAGTGTAGGCTTGACCTTTTCGGCCCATAATGTAAACAGGACAGGATTATCACACATATTCCAATTTATATTTGGGGGAATTCCGTTCCCTTTAGCTTTGATATGAAAAGGGTTTTTGTTTCAGGATTAATCAGATGCGCGTTCACTGTTTCTGATTTTCAAATTCAAATTGTGAATCACATTATAGTCACCAAATTTAGCATAGACACACACACGTGTTTAATTCAGTTAACAGGACACACGGCCTAGAATACAACATCTACAGCCTTTACCTAAGTGATACAAACACACTTACAGTAAAGCAATCCTGTGCTTCATGAATAAACTTAAATTTAGCCTATGTGCATGCTGTAGCACAAACAACTAAAGTGTGTTCTATGATCACAATGTGTTCAGCACAATTCCAAATTTGAGAAAATCAACAGAATTATTGCATGCTTTTTAATCCCATCGGTGTTAACGTGTAAGCTTTCAAATGCCATATAGAGATAATCATGTTTTCAATGTGGCTTTGGCCCACCGGTGGGCCGGTGACACAAAGGGCTAAGGAAGCAGCATGGTCATTAGCATTTAGCATTAGCCTTGAGCATTTTGGAAACAACATGGACAGTAGCATTTAGTGTTATCCTTTTTAGTGTTATCCTAAGGTTTAGCCTGTAAAAAATCTCGTCCTGTTTTCTCAAATTTTGCTTTTTATAAACAATGCATCAATTTGCCTTTTTGTTTATAAAGTCACATGTCTTCCGATTGTTTACAAACTTAGAAATTTCTTTTCTGTTGTTTGCTCATTTCCACCACCACGTGGTGCTAGTTTGTTCAAACAAAGCCAATACAACAATGGAGAAAACATGCTGATTCCAAAACTTTTAGGCTCTAATTTTACAGATCTTCATCGAGTACCAGAATATAATTTGGAAGATGTTTATTCCAATTTTAGGTTTTGTTTCTTGTTGTGTGGGCAAACAAGGATATCTTTAAAATCTATTAACAAGGGTTTTCATTCTTCATCTGCACTGCCGCTATCACGTCCTCACGTATTTCAGTTCCGGACTAAACAAAGGGCTTTCCGACCCGTTACAATGCAAACAACATTTTCTCAACACTTCTCAAAAGGGAAGAAAAAGTTGACTTACCACAGCGGCAGAAGAAAGAGAAGATGTTCAAACCTCGTGTTGATTTTAAGATCCCCATACTTTGCTGGAAAAGACGTTGCTCGCGAAATCCATCTGTTGCGACATCACGTCCCGGGGTCACCATTTTGTAAGTCCTCCAAAATCGATCCAAATACGGCGTTCGATTTGAGGTGAAGGTTTCACACGTGTTTCGTCTTTTCTCATGACAAAGTATTTTGGGTTAAATGCAGTACATTTATCTTATGTATTAACTCGTTATTCGTTATCTGACTCCATAAATGAAAAGGTTTTCAATGATGTCTGTGTATCATTAAGTATACGTTAATGTTTGACTATTCCTTTTAACTCCAATGAAAATAAAGTCAAAGTCTGTTAGAATAATCAAATATAACAATTTATTATGTCAGGTAAATGTATTATTACAATTCCATAATCAATTGAAAGATAATCAATACAAATCATCAAATGTTCTAGAACAAAGAGGAAAATCCTTTACCCAACATTGTATGGCTACGTGAGCCAAGCTCACGGGCTAATCTGAATACAGAAAACAGCCCTGAGCTCTCGCTGCGTTTCATTATATAGGCTAACCATGGATATTTGCATTCAGAGGTTCACACCTTTGGGGGTAGGCTAGAGACCACATTCCTTTGTGTGCCAGTTATCTCTAAACTATTAAAACCTTATTAACTTTTGATTTACTTCTTTGGGAATGAGACATTTGTACCAGTCACACTGAGACATTTCAAATAATACCAAACATGTATCAAACTTGATGATATTCATTCATATTAAACCATATATATTCTTATGTGAGTTTTAGGAGTTACTGAGAGAGAGAATGAAATGCAGATGAGGTGAGACTTTTTGTCTCAGGGGAAGAGGGGGAAGTCAAATGTAAATTTCCAGCAAGATCCTTTGTTTCATCGACCAGTGGTCAAAGTCTATCTCTCCAACCAGTTTTCCAGTCTTACATCACCATGGGCCTCAGAGATGGAAAAATGACAGAGCAATGCAGGGGGCCGAGAGTTTCTGGCTGTAACGTGACCCTGCAGATGCTTCAGTCATGCCTGCTATGAGAGGCCTTTGCATGGGCCTCAACCCCCTCCTCCAGGGTCTGGATGGCCCGACCACCACTGCTGGGGGTTTGGCTGGAAGACGTGGGATGACCAAACAACACTGAGGTGAGTTATAACCTCTGGCAGACCATCACAGTGACTTGTGTGTGTGTGTGTATGTTGGGTAAAAGTGGCCTGATCTCATATGTCATACGAAAGGCTCAGAGAGAGAAGAGGGTGAAAGAGTAACAGAGAGGGACAGAAATAGGGGGAAGGAGAGAGAGGGAATGTGTATAGATGTCACTGAGGTTACCCTCACACAGCAGCAGAAGACAATTAAAACACAAACTATAAATGAAATTACAGGAGTCACAACACAGTTTTAAGAGTCGGTATTAGCTTTATGAACAGAACCGCAGTCAATAACTATAGCCACTGCAAAAGGGTTCTTACTCTGTATTTTTTTACCTTTTTTATAGTAGACATATCTAAACATTCTTAAATTGAGATATAAGCAAAATTACTTAGCGTATTAAGTCTTATCTTCTAATGTCTTGTTAATGTTTATGATTAAAATTGAGTTATACTGTCAATGTGTCAAAAATATATGCCATCTAGAGTTTCATAACAGAAATTTGTATATCTGCTAATGGGGTAAAAAAAAAAAAAAACTTGTTTTCCCTTTGAATTAAGTTTATTTTTCTTACCCCATTGGCAGATCTACAAAGTTCTGCCATGAAACTCTAGATGGTCCAGATTGATTTGTCCTTAACTCAATCTGCTTGCAACCACATCATTCTCTTTAGGGCACAGCTTATTGGTTCCTTTTCTGTAGCAGTTGCAGCACGCTTTCAGAAAGCCTCCACCTGTCTCGATCTGCTACGGGGTAATTGATGTACACTACTGTATATTGTACAGCAGCAGCAGCATGTCTTACTTGCTCACAGCAGCATGTCGTGTGTGTATTGGCAGTTGCAAGTCCTGTACTTGCTTTGCAGCAGCAGCAATAACCAATAGAAGCAGAAATAACAGCAGAAGCGTAGCCACCAAATTTTCATGATTTTTTTTATTTCTTCAGAAAACTTGCTTTTCAAGTAAATGTTTCTTGATTTAGGAATGATTTGATTTTACTGAAAAACAAGACAAAATACTTTTACAAAATAAAATTTACTGCGTTTTTCTGCAGTGTATCCTTTGCTGTCAACCTCTCTCAGGTTCAGGAAATTGTCTCACGAAGAATGAATTGCACAAGCATTCTGGATTGTTTTAGCACCCGGTTCATTAAAGGAACTAAACAAATCTGGTAATAGCACTCATTGGTTATTTAAAGAAAACAAAAGTGCACTTGAATACACCTCATGTCTCTTATCTAGGGCTGTGTTTCCCAAAAGCATGGTAAGCCTAAGAGTCCATTGGTGGCAATGTTTCTACGATCATCTTAGACATACAATGCTTTTGGGAAACACAGGCCAGGCCTGTTATGAAGCATTACTGTGTAACTTTTATGCAGGCTCACAGATTCATAGAGATGCTACATCTGTGCCTGATAGAATCTGACACATGCACCTCCCTTTATGTGTGCATTTACTATTAGATATTGTGCTCAATTTCATTATGCATATGCATTTTCATCACATTTAGATCCATTCAGTTTTTTCCCCTTGACCATTCTGCAGACTTCATCTGGGCGATGTGCTGCTGCTGTGGAAGGATTGCCTCTCTCCTTCTCTTATGGTTTCTCTCCCTCACAAATCTGATTTTTCTATTTATATCTGCGGCATCTCCACGTAGTGCCAGAACAGTGTGAGCGTTCCACTCGGGCAAATATGTCTCTGACGTTTTTCCCAAAAGCAGGCCAACATTCACTTAAACACACACACAAACTCCTCTCTCTCATATTCAGTATTTTTAAAATCCTGATTTTCTAGACTATTTATTTTATTCTACTTTAATACTCTGAAAAAAACTGGTGTAAGATTACCTCAACAAACTTTTGACTTTTTTTAAATTGCTAGTGAATTTCACAAAGAAACGACAAGTAACTTATGGACTTGAAGAAAGACTGAAAAAGAATTTTCTTGTAAAACACACTTTGATAATCTTTCTTTTATTTACAACATTTTTTGTTGTTTTGTAAAGTGTTGTGACTTTTTGTATTACTTTTGCTCATGAGCTAGTGATTTAAACAAACCCCTAACTATAAGTATGAAACTTTTCTTCGTATTCAACTTTTATGCAATGGAAATGAATTGAAGACGATCCAAGCCAGATCTACAGACTAGAATATAAAATATATAAGGAGCAGGCTTTTTCTTTTTTACTTGAAAACCTCGCATCCACGTCAGCACCCTAACACCCGAACTAATTTTAACCATTCAGAAAACTCTGCATCATGGTGGTGAGTTGCATCATGCAGCCCATCCAGATTTAAGAAATATTTTTTTCAGTTAACGATTTGCAGAAGAATTAAAACCGCAAACTTTCCTTTCAAAAATGTTTCTTAGTGGTATTACACCATCTTTGGTTGCTTTAGCATTTGCTACCGGTGTGTGTGTGTGGTGTGTGTGTGTGTGTGTGTGTGTGTGTGTGTGTGTGTGTGTGTGTGTGTGTGGTGTGTGTGTGTGTGTGTGGACAGAGGATAAAACAACAAATGGCAAATGAAAAGAAGAGTTCTTAGAAAGACTTTGAGTCAGTGTGGTTTCCCTGGTTGGTTTAAAGAAGTATATCTTAGTCTTCCTGTGGAAAAACCTATGCATACAAATGTCCTTTGCTGTCCCTAAATAGAAATATATGTAATTGTAGCTGTCACAGAGATGAAATATTTCCCATAGTTTCAAAGAGATCCAGAGAATCTGTCATCTTTTGAGCAAGAGTCTGTCTTCTTCTCGCATACATGATTTTAAGAATGTTTTGGCTTTTACATTGTAGAGGTTTGTAAAATGTTTTTGTTGGATGAGGTGCATTAAAAAGCCCAAATAACTCAACGACCTTCCATAAATCTTTGGTGTGGTCATCCTGACATAGACATTTAATTTCTTTGAGATGTCATGTGATTTAGATGAACGCATTATGCTTACGTTTATTACTGTACTAACCATTAACTAATTGCACAAATGGCCCAATTTACCCAATTTTTGATAGTTTTGATGGATGAGAGCAAATGCAAGGAATGACGCCAACTGAACCATTTAGCTTGAAAAAGAAGCCAACTTAGGATACTTAAAGGTGTTTGGAATGATCAATTTTGTTTTTCTTGGTCTCCAAATCAAATCCATGACGGAGAATCGTGTGATGTGAACGATTACGCCTCCCTTAGAAACATCACTTCCAGAAAGCCTTTGGTCAAACGTCTAGAAGAATGAGTTGGTTTTGTGGGTCAAATATTAATTAAACAGAATCAGTGATGACCGTTTGCTGAAGCCCAGAAATCTGGACTATTTTAGACCATTTCCCGCCTTTCAGTTGCAACACAATGACACTTTAGGAGGGGAAACTGCACATGTGTCAGGATGTCCCTGGTCACCGCAAGGTTTCCGCATGATGGATATGTAATACTGGCATAATTGTCAACAAAACTTGCCCTATCATTTGCTAAGTGAAACTTAGCACAAATTACATCACAAAATATGTCTGCCTCTTCCATCCCAGCGTTCTCTGTATGCTTCAATTGAACAATACCAACAGGTGTCAGACGCTAATACCTGAGAATAGGTGTAGAGACAGATGGAGTTCGATCAGTAGTGATCTCATTAGACTCGTGCACGCCCGGGTTGTGTGTTCAGTATAATGGCAGTAATGGATTTCAAACACGCAGAACAACACTGAGCCATTAAGGCCAGAGGGCCTGGCACAGCAAATATTTGGCCATGGATGAAGGTAGGGGTCATGTGATTGGTTTTATGGCACTCAGATTTTCCACATGTAACAATTACTTCAGAGCAGCATGTCACGCGGACCTGTAATTACTCTAAATGAAATGCTCTGCAAAGGCCAAACGCTGGTCTGCGAAATCTTAAAGTCCTATCGAAACCTATTGTAATTGTGCACATAGGCCTATACTTACATGAGCGTGTTTCCCATTTGTCTGTGTAGTGATATTTGATAATAGAACCGAGCTGAGTTTAAATAGTCATTATTGCCGAATTGAGAAAACATTGCATAACCTTAAAGTGAACCCCCCCCCCCCCCTTTTTTTTATTTATTCAAGTGCATTCCTAATAAAAATCGCTGTGATTATAGGCATATTGACATCACAGCTGTTCTAATTTCATGTTTAATTTAGCATTACTTTGTAATTATTTGTGAAATTAACTAGCAAATTCTGAGGGAAATTGTTTCATTTCTAAATCAATTTTTTTTTAAATGTATCATGGTTGTCCTCAATGAGCCATAAGATTTGAGACATCAATTATGTCCAAAACTAAACGTGTGGGAGTTTGAGCAATATAGTAATAGTGCCGTTTGCCTTCGCAAACACTACTAAATGTTATGTCACAGATGCAAAATGACAGGACAGTGTTGCATTCAACTTCCGATTGGTTGGGATGTTTGGTAAGTCATGAATAGCCTACTAATGTCCCATTTTAACAAACCCTACCCTGGTTGTTGACCGGTAGCCTAAACCTAGCAAGGACGACGGACAGAAGCACCCCTTAAGTTTCTAGGAAACGTGTTACTATCTTAAAATCAATACAGTAATGTGATAACACGCCACTGGGTGGAAATCCTGCTTAGATATCACTGCAACTTAAGTTGACATTTAGAGTTTAACAGACAGTTCAACTGTGCTGATACGACATGGCCAGATGCAGTTGAACAGTGGAAGTGACTGTGGCTTATCCTGTTCTGTTAAAATCTGTTAAGCTGACTCATGCGGTTGTACTCAGTTGATCTCATGCCAACGCTCTGGCACAAAGACAAACGTTCATCATGCAGGGCTTCAAGAAGGCAACGTCCCGCTGTCTCTATGGGTCTCTGATAAAGTAACATCGCCCTCCTGTGGCAAGATGCCAAAAGATGCCCACATAAAACCCAAACTTTGCACTTTATTCTTTGTAGTTGGAACCCTGATTTGCTCTCCACCTTTAACTTTAACAAAGTTTTTTTTTTTGTTGTTGTAACATTTCGAGTTCAAAAGTGCTTTTTGCACTGCTATTCTTGAGTCCATGTGGTCCCAGGTGCACCGGCCAGGCCAGTCAGCCAAATTGTCCCCTGTGCAGATGTCCTCCATAAAGCAGGAAGGATGCTGGAACACACTCACGGGACACACACACCGTCAGCAGAATTATATTGTAGACTGCACACTTACACTAAACTCCACCTGGAAGTTATTTAACATTCCAAAAATAGATTAGCTGTTAAATCTGACTTTGTCACACACTAACTCACACAAACAATTCATGTGAAACGAGCCGGCGAATCGCCTCGCTCTCTCCCACTCTGACAGAAACCAGATGGACAGTCTGGATGTTCGATGTGAAGCGATATAGGTAATACATTAACCTCTGAAGAGCTCAGTGACATACACACTCTTATGTAACAACTTTTTCTCTCGCTGGTTAATATTTAGTGTGTTGTGCCTCTGCTGTTGTCCCTCAGAGGCTGAAGGTTGACGTGAATGCTCTGTTTCATCTCCTGTGATTCTGGACGTCCACCGAGTACCAATCTAAACACCACACAATGTTTGGCTCAAAGTCACCTTGCTTATCCAATCAGGGCTATGGAAATAGGTCAGTGAAAAGCGTCGGAGGATTTTTAAGTGCAGAATTTACTATCAACTTTTATTACAGCCTTAACTTAAAGACTCATGTGTCTTTCTCTCTTCCTCTCAATGTACACATTCAGTTACATATGTGGTTTGAAAATGTATGTAGGAAACAGTATGTGTTTGGTTACTCACCTGCACCAGAAGCTCTCTGGAGCAAAAGTCACAACAGTGATAAAATCAAGATAGCAGAGACATTTCACTCAAAAATAATAATTCTGTCATAATTTACTCAACCTATGTAATTCAAAGTGTGTGTGTGTGTGTGTGTGTGTGTGTGTGTGTGTGTGTGTGTGTGTGTGTGTGTGTGTGTGTGTGTGTGTGTGTGTGTGTGTGTGTGTGTGTGTGTGTGTGTGTGCGTGTGTGTGTGTGCGTGTGTGTGTGTGTGTGTGTGTGTGGAGAATATATATATTCAAACTTCAATGCATGTGAATACAAATGAGATTTGAACACTGAAATGCAAGATTTAATCATTAATCAATGATCCTGATTGAGATCTTTACCTCAAAAATAGCTTAAAATATAACATAAAGGGCTTAAAATATTTCATAGATCTCATCTGGAATAGTTTATATGATATGGCACTAAATATTGTATTTTTATAGTTCTTTTTGGAGCTCAACAGCACTTATTTCTCTTTCATATGGAAAAGAGAAGCGTGAATATTTCTCCTTTTATAATACTTTTATGGAGCTTTTTTGTCATTTCGGAGTTTGACTGCTCATCATTCACTTTCATTGTACTTTTATTACAGGAAGCTGTAACTAGAAGCACCTAAACTAGAGAGCACAGCGCTGGCAACACTAACATCAGGTTTGATTCCCAGGGAAACATATTGACGTGCAGTTTGAACGTCTGCCAAATACGTACATTTAATGTAAATTTGAACAATATGGCCAGTATATTCTTCAGATATTTGCCTTTTGTGTTCCAAATGAGAAAGAAAGTCATATCAGTTTGGAACAACACAAGGCTTCTATAACTTTTGGGCTTTAGGGGTCGTTTCCACGATTTACGTTTTAACTAAAAGTAGAAAACTTTTTATGCATTTTACAACTATACAACCTCTATAGGCGTGTAGTGTTTCACTTCGCCAACATCTGGCCTGGCATGAATAATACAGCGTTTTGAGTGGTTTTCATGGATCTGTGTGAATGGGGATCATTTTGACAACATTGTAGTCTGTATGTGAAAGACTAAAAGGAAAAATGTATCTGTTTTTAGTACATTGTTGCCATGTTAATGTACCCTGTGCATAGTGTGTTTAGAAAGATTGTAAATGAAAACACAAGTGGAGAACAGTTTTATTTTAGTATTATTTATAAACTGTTATTGCTTTTAATAACTGAATTAGCTTTTATTTTAATATAAAAATTTCATATTAACATTTAAATTTTTAGTAAATCAATTTTTTTTTTTTTTTTACATTTTAGCTTACAGTTTTAATTTTTGATTTTAGTGCTTCAGCTTCAGTTAGTTGCCAAGTCAGCATTTCAGAAGTTTCATCTAATGTTTATATTTTCTTTTATTTCAGTTAAGATTTTTTTTTTAGCAATTTAGTTTTAGTTAATGATAATAACCCTGGTGGGCTAGACTAGACATGATTTAAAAATCTCTTTTAGAACTTGACAGGTTTACACGTCCAGAAACGGACATGAAGAGTTGCTTGTCTTCAATGTCCTCTAGTCAAGAATTTCACCTTTCCTACAACCTTGACCTACATGTCCTTTACTGATCAGAGAGCAGAATATCTCTGATGTTGATGTGCTCCTCGACTTTAACACTTGAGTTGGACAGGTGTGTGTCATCTGGTGAGGTCACAGGGACAGTGAAAGTGTTGTGTCGTGGTTTTAAAAACACATAATTGTGCACATGGTGAGTAGGACATAGTGGGCTATTTAAAGAGCGACCAGACCAGTCAGCAGATACTAGCTTTTATAGAACATCCTTTCACCTTTACCGTTCACATAAGGGATAAGAGTGATCACAAGCTGCCTGAGCGGCATTGAAAACTCAAGATTTATAGGAGAAACGCACCCTTACCACCTCCCGGACTATTCTGGCATAGCGTCAGAGAAGATTTCTCTCCCTCTTTCTCACGTGGCCATGAAAGGCAACAGTAGGCAAATAATTCATATTTACAGTAGGTTTTTGCAAGACAGGACCTGAAAGAGTTGAGTATAAACATTAATACCATTAATGCCTTCAGCCACTCCCTTCTCCCGCATGCAGGTTTTTCTGGCACTGGGATATTCTGAGCAGATTCCCCAATTTTCAATATCAACATTTATATTAAACACGCAGACAAGCCAAAAGCTATCATCCTAGCGTGGGTGTTGACATATGCACATTCACAAAAGACAAAGGAGGTTGTGTTTCTTATTTCTAAAGCTTCTGAAGTCTAAACGAGGAGTGGTAGATGCACATTGTTCTCTGTTATTAGCCTTAATTCATTGCAACTGGGATGACTTACTGTCTAACAGCTGCCATTAATCAAACTTTTGAGTCACGCTCACTTACACGTACATAACGTGCTGGCATCTGTATTTGATTTACAGATGTGGGTTATCTGGCATCTCGGAGGATTTCCGAAGAATAGGAAGTGAATTCTGTGTGGAACAGGTAGGAGGATCAATCAAGGCCTTTTGAACTGTTTAATTTCACCACAGCAAATGGGAAACATTTTGAAGGGTCTTCATCTTGTTTAGGGGTCTTCTGGAGTGATGTCATGAGAGTTTTGAGAGAAAGGAGGAACGATATAACCCATTGTGAAATCATCTGGGGTGAAGGCCTGTTCACACCAAGAACGATAACTATAATGATAACTATTAGCGTCAATGCACATATCGTTCTGTTTATTATAAGCGTACACTGCAGTTGTCTGCCACTTAAGTGCTAAAGCTCTTTAATGGATTCTGATTGAGTGTCAATATTTTATCGTTTATCAGCTGGAAACAAATTGTGAAAGTGATTCCAGCGATACTGTTTCACTGTGCGGTTATCGTTATAGTTGTGGTGTGGAGACTGCTACGCTTTTACATTTTAGAATGATTTTTTTTTTATATACATAGTTATAGTTATCGTTGTTGATAGCGGTGCACGTTAAACTGTGCCCGCAGAATTCCACAGAATCAAAACAGCATATTCCAAAAGATCTGCTGCGCATCCCCCGGGTGCTTTTTTTTTTTTTTTTATTTTTTTACATATTTCTGCTAGTTTAATAATACTTTTATCTACTAAAAATCATATTTGAATGTCAGCTGTGCTGAAACTGTAAGAAAGTGTGAGGCAGAAAAGCAGCGATCATATAGATACAGATAAGGGTAGTTGATGGAAATATTTAAGGTAAAAGTTTATGTGATTTTCTTTTGCTTTTAGCGATAAAACTCCAATACGTGACATGCTAAACTCCAATAGTCACACTACACTTCTCAGAAGAATTTCATGTCAACTGGAGGGGTCTTATATAATCAATCATCTTTATCGCACTGTAGTCATTTTGTCACACTGGATCTGCTGAATGATGGAAAAAAATACTGTCATTATGTGCATTGTATGAACTCTGACTTGCTCTTTTTCCATACCCTTTCAAAGTCGCCCTCTCAGTTTCTTTCTTTCAATTCAAGTCCATTTCTGCTTTTTGGCTGCAGACTACATAACACGTCCTTACAAAGTCTTTCGTTCATTCTCTCTCTTTCCCAATCGGCCCCTTTACAACTATCAGCCATATTCTCTCTCTTTCTCGCTCGCTCGCTCACTCGCTCTAGTCAGCTGACTGTCTGGCGCTGTGCCTCAGTGGCTGGATGAGCTCAGTGCCGTGGTGGTAACGTGCAGCTTGCCATGTCTGTTGTCGCTACGGGAACCAGCTGCAGTGAGAAACACTGGGTCAACATAGCCTGCCCCAGATTCATTCAGAAAATCTTCTGTCTGAACGAAATGTAATACTGAAGGTGTGTGGCTTTCTGGAAACAGAGTTTCTCACAGTTTCTTCACACAGGTGATCATTAAATTCTTAAAGTCCCCTCATATCAGGTTTATTAACTGAAAGTGGTAAACAGTGTTTAAGAATCCAAGCTGCAACAAAGTACAATACGTGTGATAATTTGTTCACTTAATAGGTGTTACATTGTGATTTATTTATTTTTATTTGTAAATATAGTTGGAATATACATTACCGGTCAAAATTTTGGAATAAGATGTTTTTTATTGTTTTAAAAAGAATTATAAAATATATATATAAAAAAATTATATGACCAATAAGTTATGATAACATATATTTTTTACATAGATTTAAATTGTATCAAAATACATTTTTATAAGTTACACAAGATTCAACTAATTGTTTTCTGTGTAGTTTCAGTTTAATGTAATTTAAGTTGAAATTACTTAAACATCCAAGTTGATTGTACTTTACAATAATTTACAGTAAAACAGTGCAGTTGTCAAATATTATTACATCCAAAAATAACTGTTTTCTTTTTTAATATATTTTAAAATGCATTATACTTACCCTTAACTTTGGAATGGTATTGTGTATTTCGGTTTCCACAAAAAACGTAAGCAGCAAATATTTGTTAACATGATTGATAATAATAAGTGTTTCTTGGACAGAAACTCAGGTTCATTTCAAATGTTTTAACTGTGTTTTGAAAGATTACCCAAAGTCTTATGACATAAGGTGAGAAAATTATGACAAAATTTTAATATTAGAATGATTTCTGAAGGATTATGTGACACCAAAGACTGGAGTAATGAGAAAATCACAGGAATAAATTACATTTTAAAATATAGCCAAATAGTTATTTTAAATCGTAATAATATTTCACAATATTAGTGTTTTACTGTATTTTTGATCAAATAAATGCAGTGTAGGTGAACATAAGAGACTTCTTTCAAACAGATGAAAAAAAAATCTAATATATATTTATGAAAAACGGCAATGACTCTTCAGTCATTAAATGTCTAAAGAAGCCATGAGGCACTAAAGAGTGAAAATATCATCGTTGTTGAAAAGATTCATGAGCACCATGTGACATCAGATTGCAAGTCAATTACAGGCGTCTGGATGAATCTTCTCTTCTCTCAGATACTCCTCATTTTTTGAGACAATGTGTCAAATCAGATGCCCAACTGTTGTAAGAGCCTATCAATGTCAGAATCACCAGTTCCCAGACAGCCAGCTGGCATCACCATCTGCCAAGAGGATGTTATACGGCTCCTCTTAGGAAACCTTGAAATAATGACCCAGTCTAAAAAAAGGCTTCTCCTTCAGTCAGCGTGCGCTTTCAGATTTCAGAAGTTTAAGCTACATTGCTACATTCCCTACACTGCCACATTGGCTTTTGTTTAGTCATTTAGCAAATGGTATTGCAAACGAGGAATGCTTTAACACTAATGGGTGTTATTGAACTTTCTCAGCTTCTTTTATTGCTTTGAAATCATGTCTTTGCAATGTTTCACGTCTCTATTCAATAGATCATAAGGTGGCAGGAGACCAATGCATTTGCTGGTCTGATCACAGAATGTTCTAATGCATCTGACCAGTATCCAGATGACTTATACCACATTTGTTTCTGTTCCAGCTATCACACCCAAGCTGGCTTAATCCGGTACACATTGTACGGTTTTGGGCTGTCACAGACGAAAGATGACCAATCGTGGCGATCTCTGTGGTTGTGGCTCCTAAACGGTGGTACTGTGTCATACAGTGAGAGAGATTCGAAGACGGCTGTTGTCACGGTCTTACGACCAAAGATAACCTGCGATAATTTGATGACAGTGTCAAAAATTTTGCTCGATCATCCACAGTGTGTTTGCTGCTACAACCTACATCTACTGAGTCTACGGACTATAGCCAATAAAAATGCATGAAATGGCGTATTGATCAACCCGACAAAACTCCATTTGCAAATTTGGCATGCCAAGTTGGCCTCTTTTCCCTAGCCATGTTCATATTCTCCTTTTTCAGTGTGATTCATCTTGCTTTATTTGTTATAACGCATGCTGATGACGTATTATTTTTCTATACTAACTTGCATCGTAGCCTACGATTCAATAGGTGTTATCGTTGTACTGTCTACATGTTGTGTGATTTGTAATGATCTTATTGCCGAAATCGCACGGTCAGGCGTAATAGAGCTGCTTTGTGCTGCAAACTGGTATTTTATATTATTTAAATGTATTATTATATTCATAAACGCACTGGTTTGTAGTGTGAATAGTTTTACCGTTTACTGCACTTTGTTATAATTATAGTTATTTAGGCACTATCTGTGGATAATGAATCAGAAGTCACAAAATGAGGTGGATAAAGCAATTGTATCTCCTAACAAGTCTTTTTTAAACCGATCAATGCATATGGATTCATATTCAATGCCTTTATAACCTTTTTGAATCTTTGATTACCCGGAGGGACAGAAACCTCTCAGGTTTCATTTCAAATGTTTTAACTTGTGTTTTGAAAGATTAACCAAAGTCTTATGACATAAGGGTGAGAAAATTATGACAAAATTTTCTTTTTGGGGGGGTGGCAAACTATCCTTTAATTCAAATTGGTGGTCATTCTGTGGTCAAATATTTTTGTATAATGATCGCTAATGATTACATTTCTTACATTACACTTTGTAGCTTGCATCTTTAGTAGTTTGCATTTCAGTAATGTAAATCTAACCGTTTTAAAGCTGCAACCAATAAGAGCTAGCCATTCAACAAAGCAAACCAGTGACCAATCACCATAATCCAGTAATGAAAAGAGCAAAGCAGCAACCAATCAGAATTAGGTATTAATCAAATACCCTAAGCAACTCAGCACAGCAAGAGATAGGCTGATGTCATACAAAATTTACATGTATGTGTGTAATAGATGTTTATTCTCAGCTAGTGTGTATACTTTAGTATGAGAAGCAGCACACACACACACACACACACACACACACACACACACACACACACACACACACACACACACACACACACACACACACACACACACACACACATAAATGTTGGTTGCAAAGTTGTGTGGTGCTCCAGACAATCAGGTTATTTAAACCGCTTGACCTACAAATAGAAGGGTGCTCTCTCTCTCTCTCTCTCTCTCTCTCTCACACACACACACACTCTTACTCTCTCTCTCTCTCTCTCTCTCACACACACACACACACACTCTTACTCTTCTCTCTCTCTCTCACACACACACACACACACACACACACACACACACACACCACACACACACACACACACACACACCACACCACACACACACACAACACACACACACACACACTCCTGTGACGGAGGGGTGAAGGGAGGTACTGGGATCAGACAGGCTCTGCAGCTGTGGGTCTACGTGAGTCCTGGCAGGGACACACTCTCCCTCTCTATCGCTCCCTCTCTCTATCGCTCTCTCCTTCCACCACCCTCCCTCCCTGGCATCTATTCCTTTATTCTCCTCTTTATTTTTCTGTTTCTCCCCTCTTTCTCTAACACCTCCCCCTATCCCCCATGAGACCTTGACAATGAGAGATGTTTCACTTTTTGCTCGATATCTGAGACGTGTGAAAGACAAGCAGAGGCATGGGAACCGAATACACACACCAAACAGAAAGAGCAGAATTTAATTTAGCACAAAATGCACAGGAATAGCAGTGATTGAAAGCACAATATTGCCAGAATGATCTCTTTTGAAAGACGTTTGTAATATAGGACAATACAAGAGAATAATCTAATAATGCATGTCTTTGTCTCTGTGTATGTTCCTTTTTATAATGCACTCGGTCACACTGACAAATGTTTTTTGTGTGTGTGTGTGTGTGTGTGTGTGTGTGTCAGCTCTGTTTTAGCCAGATACACAGTGGCCATGAACCAGCCCCGTCTATCCCACGTTCCACCTGCTAGACATACATCACCGAGACCATCTGTGGCGTTCTGCAACCTGCTTCCTCAACTCCACACAATAATACAGTGGGTTTGCTAGTTTGTTTCCTCAGCTCATGTGACTTTTACAAGCTAAATATTAAGTTCCAGCCAAGGTCAGATGAAAAGACTGAAAAGAGAGGGAGGAAAAACTGAGAGAATGAGAAAGTAAATCAAGGAAGAGGGCAAGGAGGGCATGCAGATTGCAACAATGCAGGTGATAAAATGATTACAGTAGAGAGGAGTGTTTTAGCAGTTAGGTCACCAGTATATAATGTGACTCTTTGTTTCAATACAAACTTGGTCTGTACTGCCACTTTGTGGTCATCGGTAGTATAATATCTGATAATATCTCTGTTTGGATATTAGTTTTGACTTCACTTTGAAATATTATTTTTAACCCATATAGGCCTACACCTTTTGTATTTCTGGGTCAGTTTTGAGCTTATAAAATTATCTGATCAGTAATTTCTCATTAATTAGTGATTGTTCAAAATTCAAAGTTTAGAATGTTACAGTTTAAATGTTATTACATTCACACCCTTTTTATTAATTAATAAATGAATAAATTCTTTGAAATTTCAAAAATACACCCAAATGTACATTTCATGAAAGGAAAGGTAGCTTAATGTCTGATTTAGGCAAATGCTGAACGGGCATGTTTATTACAGAACTGACACTTTTGGTAAAACCAGAGACGCAGGTAGATGGGTGTGAACCTCATTTGCATGTTAATGGAATATTGGTGACAGTTCATTTTATAGTCTTAAAATCTAACATTCAAATTTAACGTTTATGATTTTACATTTTTGTCAGGGTTTTTTTTAAATACAAACCACTATTTTGTTATATTTCCCTAGCAGGTAATTAAATATAATCAAACTAACATTTATAATTTATTTATTAGGGCTGAAATGTTGCTCGTATAATAACCTACGTTATTATAATGTTAGGCAACTTTAAATAACATTCAAAAATATATAATTAATGTGCCCGAATTTATGTACACAGATTAAAACGCACTCTATGTAAACACTTGTGTACTGCACTCCAATGAAAATTTATCTGTTTTCTTTTCTTTTTTTTATGTGAGGGACCATAATGGCAGTTCTGACTCAAGATAGACTCAAGATAAAATATGAACAAAGAAAAAAAAACTTTTTAATAACGTAATACTTGATGTGTGAGGTGTATGTTTTTTGTTTGTTTGTTTAGTGTGAAATATTTAAATTGCTGTAAAGTCATGACAGCATTTCATATTCTATGGATGTACCACTAACACTTACTGAAAAATGCAGACTGTTGATATGGTTCTTTCATGACTTATTTATGTTGAAAACTTATTAGCGTTGAAAAAAACATGCTCACACTAACTTGTTTTTTTGTTTATTTTTTTGTGAAAAGACCAACTTAAAACACTTGTCAACTATTTTTTTCTTTTTGTGTTAATTCTTATTGAAACTTTTCTTCAGATCAAAAAGCAATTAATGTTCCTCACAGTGTCTCCTAATGTTCCTCACTAGTCTCCCGTCAGTGCTGAATTCTCTGGATCCAGGGGCAAAACTGATTCATCAGGACTGAGCATCACTCATCAGGTACATTTTGGATTCTTTACTGTGACTCGGTTCTGTGTCGAGGGGTTTCCCCCTTTGTTTGTATTTTAAGAACATTGTATATCCCTAGATGTGTCTGGTGGTGGTATCGATTTCTTTTAGAATGCAACTTTTGATAAGTAAATAGTCATAACGACAGCACTTGTCATATTTTGTACCACCGCATACTAATCTTAAAGAAAAGTGCACAATCCTCGTACTGTTTCTGTGGTTTTAGAGATCAGCCGCAGTTTTTGTTTTTATCTTGCATTTATTTCAGTGGTCAGAGAGAATATTGAGTCTTCGTATGAACAAGGAGGGCATGTGAAATTCAACAACACAGATGATAAAATGATTGCAGAAGGATGTTTTAGTAGTTTAGTCACTGTTTTGTAAAGTGTGACTAATACACCATGTCAAATCTCAGAGGACTAGAACTCTCCTCTCTTTTATTAGGGGTTCAAGCGCGTAGTGCTTTAATTCTATTTTAATTGTTAACATTTTTAAATTAGGCTCAAGTGTTTTATATCGTTGGAATCCTTGGCTCAAGACAGGCAAAAATGCATCCCATGCATTTTTGATTTGTTTGAAAAACATACTTTTGTGATTGTCAGTAATTATTAAAAAAAAAGTCAAAATCTCGATGGTCTCAAAATGTTTAAAGTGGGCGTAACCACTTTTACTAAAATGGCTATAACTTGTGAATGAAATGAGATATTTTCACCAAACTCGGAAACGCCTGTACAGGTAAACAAATGTGGCGATTAGATTCTTTGTGGCACTAAAACATGAAAAACATGAAAATGGCTATAACCACCCAACCGTTAGTCTGATTGACTTGAAAATTAGCGTGCAGTGTCTTTGTCCAAGGTGCCATGATTGTATTTGAGGATATTGGCGCATCTAAAAAAAAACATGGCCGCCATCGGCCAATGAAGTTTGAGCACCTATTAGACAAGATTAACGGAGGCCGATCAGAACGAAAGTCGAAGGGCATGGTTAACTCATACTTCTATTCACATTTTCACTTTCAATATTATTATGATGATGATATCATTTATATATATATATATATATATTTTTTTTTTTACTACTTTTCAGAAAAAAATTAATCATGCTGAATACATTAATACTGTTCAAACACTAATCATTTTATGAATTGGATTTATTCAGAACATCTGGAACACAATTTTACTGATAATTGCAAAAAATTACACCTGCGTGTTTGCAGTCTTAGAATAATTTTTATTCTTAAATTTGTTGGTCAATAATGACATTATCTTTCCATCTTGTGTTTATTTTAGATTTAAGTGTATTTGCACTTGGAGGGATTTGTGAGAGTCTCAGCATTGCACTTTGGCACAATACTTGTACATCCAGCGCCGGTCTCTGAAAAAACATTCAGAAAAAAATTCAGAAAAAAAGTATTGGAATATGCAGTTTCACATGTCATATTTCCATCACACTTTACACCATCTACGTAAACCCTTTATCAATATTCGAATTAACCGAATATTAAAGAGAGGAAAAAATAGAAGATTTTATTCTTTCTGAAAATATTATAAATCTGCTTCATTCATCTTTATTGTGCAGCTGTCCTTATCCTTAATTCTGATGGTCAATCATGGCATTCTGCATATAATGACCACAGTCATTTCAGTTGACCATGCCCTTGTATTTATTTGATAGGCAGCTTCATAATACTCATTAACGTCAGGTACTTTCTGTTGTTTATTTATTGATAATCATCACTATTGCTTCTAACTTAACAATATTCATGTTGTATTATTTTGAGGAGCTGTACTTACTCGTGTTCATTTTCGTGGTAGCTTTGAGCACCCACCAGGTAGTTTTGGTTTGGCACGGTCCAGTGAAAGGCCTCATCAAACCAGTTCATATAAGTAGTCCACTCGCAGGTAGCAGTACAGTGGCCATTACTTCTACAGCAGTGAAACTGCCACCTGTGTGGAAAAAATGCTAATCACATCAGCTCAGGAGAACTCGTGCAAAAAGTCAAAACTAGTCCAAAATCAGAGCTCACCGTCGGTCCTCGTGCTTGTTTTCGTGGTAGCTGCTCATTCCTGTAATGATGTGGTGTGGTGGACACTCAAAGTTTAGCAGTTGGTCAAAATCATTGGCGTAAGGTGACCAGAAACAGTCTGAACCAGAGTTAAAGGTGTCTTTACAGCCAAACTCCCACAACCTGTCCTCGTGATTATTATCATGTTGGCTTCGATTTCATTAGGCACGGAAACAGTGAGGGACAAATTAATTATAACTTGATTGTTCTGATTATAAATAAGTACTAAAGTATTGTATTTCATTATAAAAATGTTACTATTGAAATGAAACATTGACTCTTATTTCTTTCCATACCAAATATGACACTTTTAATCCTTACAGTTTGTTTTGCCCACTTTTTCTGGGGTTACAAGCTAAATAAATTATACATAAATTATATTTTATGGCCAATAACATCCATGATTTTAGTGTAAACTGCGTTTGGGCACACCTAATCTGTATTTTGGTGGACCACAGTGGCCCATGGTATTTTGACTTTTAATTTAGTAATTATTTTTAAAGAATATTTGATCTATACCTATTCCGAAGTACAATATGCTTTCTACTCACCTCTTTATGTAGGATATTGACTGTCCTGGAGGGCAGTTAAAATTTAGAGGCTGATCATAGTTGTTTTCCCAGAGTAACTCTGTAGAGTTTGATTCAGACCAAACACTTAACAACAAGCTAATCTATTGATTTATAAAAACAAACAGTCTTTCTTCAAGTTTCTCACCTTGTCCATTGGCCAAGAGACCCGTCAGCAGTAGAAATAAAGCCGATCTCCTCATGGTGTTGTCAAATTACAAGTCAACACAAACCTACAGCTTTTATAAAGACCTCAGGACTTTTGGTCACATACGTAATATAAGCTCAGTTTGTTATTCAACAAGTGGGATCCAGGCATGTTTGAACAGGTGGGACTGATTTGATCTTTTTAGGGTGATTTCTGCTGATTTCTGCAGGAAAAGACCTGCTGTCAGAATTTTTTTGTAGCTTTTATTTGCCAGCACTTGTCATCATTGAGAGCCAGTATAAAAGCGCAGAAAGTAAGTCTTTAACAAAAGGGATCACCATTTTGAGTTTTACATATATAAAGCTCAAACCTTAAGTTCAAGTTTATTTCGGGAATACATGGCACTTGGTCACAGTGGCCACAGATGCTTTTTTTCTTCATTCCATGGTAAATATACAGTGCCTATCTCCATGCATACTCCGAATCACATCAATACAAACATTACTAATAAGAGCGAGGTCGCCCAAATATTTCTTACACAGATCCACATACAAGGAACAATCATACAACAAATTCTTCTCGTCTTCTATCACAAGATGTATTCAAAGTTAACTTAGTTAAAGATTCTCTCTGCCACTGCGTATTACTCCATCTGCATGTTTCTATAGCTAAATGATGACCTGAGCATCTGAGCAGGAACAGAGATCGTACCAGCTGTATGTTATACAGATGCAATGTAGCTCTCTTCTACCATCAAGGACTTTTTTTGTGTGTGTACCAAAAGCACATAATGTGCTTTTTCTCTCAATCGCTGATTCAGAATAGATGTGAATGTTCTTAAATCACTTACACTTTGAGCCTCCCAGACACTTGAAAAACCAATAAAATACAACAGAACTCTAATGCAGGAAACCCATGTTTTATACCTACTTTAATTGAAAAGCATGTTATAAAATTTTCTTGGATAACGATGATTAGACACTAATTTTATTCAGTACATGATAGATCTTTTCATATAGGTAGACAATATAAATCTACCTAGATCGCCCCAAAAGAGTTACATTACTCACACTTCTACTGAATGATACACAGGAGTTTTTTACAAAAAGATAACTGAACATTTTCAATACTTTCCACTGGCTCAAAGCCCCATATCTCAGATCTATAATACAATATGGGTGAAGCCATGTAGTCGAACAAATACAAAGCTTGGTTACAGCTAAAGCACAAACCTCCCTGCCATTTTGATCAGCCAGTATTGGGACATTAAAAAAAAAAGTACATTATGTGCCTTTAGCAGTAAGAGCTATATTAAATATTACTATTTCAAATAAGCAGAAAAGTAAATGTTACTGCTTTAGTTGTGTTGGGTGCTTGATTTGAAAGGCTAAACTTGTTTCCTCAGAAAAAGGCTTAGGGGTGTTGCACTGAGAGAAGATAAATATATTACCTCACATTATTTATTAAGAAATATGTAAACTATTAACTGTAAGTTAAATAAGTGATCGGTAAAGTAAATTGTCTACTGGTACACTGAAATCATTAAGACTAGCAATCAAATAGAATGTTTTGGGGTGCTTTTGGTTGCAGGTAAAAAAGGATGTTGCATATTCAGAGCATTTTAAGAAAGATAATTCACACAACCTTATAAGCCAAATTTATGCATATCAATGACAGTGAGATATGTGTAGCATGTGTATCTGCGATATCTCTCAGAGGGATGTTTCTTTAGGGTCTCGGATCTCTGTGACGGGTGGCTGGAATGATAGGATCTCTGTAAAAGTGTGACCTGCAAAGTGAGAGACAGAAATTACAATGAATCAGAACTAAGAAAAGAGTTCTGTTTCTGCTGCCTCCGGCATTATTGTGCTTTATGCGCTTATTATCTCTCCATGTTTTTTCACACCTCTCCCAGCTAACAAATATATGTTCGAAATATGTTGCTAATGTTCCCGTTCAGTTATGAAAATGTTATTTCTGAATGTTCTCTAAACGTTCAAAACACTGTAAAATAAAAATAAAATGTTTTTTCTTGATCATGCGAACGTTAAGGGAACATTCCAATTTATAATTTGTTTACAAGACTTTATCTCATACATACGTTTCCATTGCTCCAGAGGGAGTTCTGTGTTGTCCATGGAGTGGTCATACGGCAGGGCCTCCGTCTCTTCCTCGGGTTCTCTGAACTCAGTAAACATGTGGAGCTCAAGCGCCTCTGCAGCGCTCACACGTTTTTCTGGATCCAGAATAGGGGTGCAACGGATCAAAAAACTCACGGTTCGGATTGTTTCTCGGATCAGAGTCACGGATCGGATCATTTTTCGGATCAGCAAAAAAAAAAAAAAAAAAAAAGACAAATAAACATAGGTTTTGTCTTTTTGTTAATTAACACTTTTAAATGATTAAATTAAAATATATAAAATCAACTTAAAGTGCACAAGGCATAATTGTAGGAGCCTAATTTTGCTTTTGTTCAGTGACAATTATTGCATATGTGTTGCATTTCAGTATTTGAATATTTGTGTTTTGATTGTAACTTTCTTTCTTTGTGTGTACTAATTAGATAAATATGCTCTATATTTATTTTGAAATATGTTATATAAACATTGTGCACTGGCCCTTTAAGAATTTCGACTGTAAGTGAGGGGATTGGTTGTGCGTCCTTTATAGGAAATAGAGTGGAATCGCACAGTTTTCTTTACCGCATCCGTGATATTTAGGATTTAAGATTATATTTTGTTTCTTTTCTTTTCTTTGTTTGATTTACTAACGAGTTTGGATTAAAAGGAAGAATTTACATGAAGAAAACGGTGCATGTGAATTGTTTTTTATTGGACACGGAGCGAGTTGACTGGAATTCTTGCGATGCACACTCACAATAATAATATCTTCTTTTTAGAGATATTAGGCGGGTTGACTTACCGAAACTGGCCAATCAAGAGGATGCTCTCTGTCTTACATGCGCACACACGCAAGTCTCTTGCTCTCTCCTGCGCGCGCTACACGGTTTGGAGCACATATGTTCTGTCTCGCATGCGCGCTCATGCACGCTCGCTCGCTAGATCCCGGGAGATTTGAACTAATTTGCGGGCATCAGGAAGCCAAAATGCTCCTATACAGGGGATTTAAATGACGCGGGGCGTTCAAGCTCCTCCGTTCCTCTGCTCGCCATGAACACGCTGTGTGTGGTGGACTGAATATGCGCACATTTTTTTTTTTTTTTCATGAATCAATCCGCGGATCACGTGTGTGCCGAACCGAAGATATTGATCCGAACGGATCACGGATCAATGACGATCCGTTGCACCACTAATCCAGAACAAGCATCTGCTCCAGAGCACTCACCGCTGAAAAACACACATATTAGACAAATAACTCCAACACAAACCTTACAATTCATGTAAAATAGTTCAAAAGGTGCAGCACCCACATCCAAAACAATAAAGCTGGGTGCTGGACAGACAGGTAGTTGCAAAAATTAAACAATGAGTCCGCACACCAGAAAATGCTCCTAAGTGATATTTAATAGTTGCTCACCATGTGTAACGTTTCGGGCCCAAGCCCTTCATCAGACCCTTCTTGTCTGATGAAGGGCTTGGGCCCGAAACGTTACACGTGGTGTGCAACTATTAAATATCACTTAGGAGCATTTTCTGGTGTGCAAACCTTACAATTCACCCATAAGACTAGCTATGTTTCCATCCAAAGTTCAATTTACAATATGCGCAAAATCTGAATATCGCATAAAAGCACCGTTTCCATCACCTATGTTCAGGAGAACAAAATAATCCCTGGGAAATTGGAGCAAAATATCTGTAATCAAAATGAAGTTGCTGCAATCGGGGATGCCACTGTGGCTCTTTTTACTACCATTTACTATCATAAATGACTTCTCTGAATGCAAGATAACGTGTCTGTGCGCTCTAAGGCGCATACCTTGTGTTTGGGAACGCAGTCACAGTTGTAGGAGGTTATTATACCCAAACATTTCAGAAAATCAACATTTGAGATGCTGTGCCATGAAACTGGTCCACTGGTTAGTCACAACCTTGGTTGAGGCAAAGTCAAGTACGTTTTTTTTTTGTGTGTGTTTTTTGAGGGATTTATTCGGTAAATGTATTTCTATTGTCGTTAATGCACATGTCTTATCAGATACAACAACTGTCTGGCTCAACTGAGGGCATATTCTTAAAAATGTGCAAAAAAACAACAACTATGTAGTGTTTTTTTAATGCAATGTCCCAAAATTTGCACAAAAAAAGAGTAGATGGAAACATAGCAAGGGAATTAAATAGCTTACCCTCTGTGCTGGCTTTGAAGAAAAAAGTGTTTAAGTCTTTCTTTGGTACTTTAGGTAGACCGCTGATGTAGTTTTTGGCCTGAATGGATGGATTACAAAAAAACAAGAAACTATTATGCATTTCCATGTCTAAATGTATGTAAAGTAGTGTTTCTTTTGATCTGTAATACACTCACGTCTTGGCTTTGTAGCTTCATTATGAAATCTGGTGCTGGCGTTCCTGTGATTTTCATGATCTCTCTTAGCTGGTCCAAGTCTACAAGTCTATGTCAAGGATTCAGTGAAAGAATAGAGACAGTACAATACCTTTTCTGCTGTTAAACCTGTGTAATCTCTATTGTGGATAGTAGTAAAGCATTTTTGGGTGAAAGCTATGTCAATTCAGTTGTTTGTAAATGGAAAAATGTGCAGTGAAAAAACAACATAATTTTTCCATTAAGCATTCGGCTAATCATTAAAACACTAGCACATGTGAAAGCAGAAATTGTTTCAGTTACATAATGAGTACATGCGGTCTATAAAAAGATACGGTCATTTCCTTTAAAAAGTGGCCTTCCAAGCAACATCTCCGCCATGATACAGCCCACTGACCAGATATCAACTAAAACAGAAAAAGAATGTTTGATCACATCAGTCAATAAAAGTATGTGCATCTCTCATTAAAAGTGAACGGGTGTTGCGTCCGAAATCTGACATTTATTTTGTCACACACTGTTTTTTCGCCTACTATATAGTAGGGAAGTTTGTGATTTCGGATGCAGCCCAGGACTCTAGTGTGCCATTGTGATAACCTACAGTGCCATCTAGTGGTTAGGGATGTAATAACTACACCTGTTTGTGAGTAGTGCATCCAGTTGAGGATAACCTCAGGTGCTCTGTACCATCGAGTCACCACATAACCCGTCATTTCTGAATCGGCCTGACGTGCGAGTCCAAAGTCCAGGATCTGAACACATTTTTTTTTTTACACATTTCAAGATTTTTGAGGGTACCAATATTTGTATTCTTACATTTAAAAACTCCAGCTTTTGAGGAAAGTTGATGTAGACATTCTTCATTTTATATTTCACCATAGACCGAGTTGGTTTAATACCTTCAGCTCACAGTCCTGGTTCACTGCCAGATTTCCTGGTTTGAGATCCTGAGGAACGACAACCAAAGTACACATTTACAAAAAAACACAAGACTAATAATACATCTAATAAGAAAATAAATAGCTCCTATTTATTACATATAAACAAACATCAATACACGCCTCCATACATTTTCTCAGAGAGGAGAAAAGAGAAGGGATGGACAGAGGATGAATGAATGTGAGGGTTGAATGAAGTGGTCACCCAACCCCCTCTGTGCATCTTATTAAACTCTCAGAGGTCACATACCCGGTGAATGATCCCGGCTGAATGAATGTACTGTGGGAAAAGACCAAGACAGAGAGATTTATAGTTACCTCAAAACTATAAAGAGTGTTTCACAAATGTGATTGTGTGTCTGTGTCTAACCTTGAGACCCCTCAGTATCTGATAGACCAGAAACTGCACCCTGTCCTCGGATAGTCTCTCCATTTTCATCAGCTTTCCCAGATCAGTTCCCATAAACGGCATCACCAGGTAACTGAGAGAAAAAGAGCATTACCTGCTGTTCCACTGTTGGTCTGTAATGACTGAATCATATAAGTAGCCTACTTTAATAAACGTTTGCTAATGATCAATATTATGTTAGTTATTATTGTTGATGGTGCACTTTCATAAAAAAGGTAAAACCCTTTAAAAAGGTTCTAATATTAGGTACTATAGGTACTTTTACCAATACTTTTGAGGTGCACTCATTAGGCACAAAGGTACCTTTTGAAAGCGTACCGCCCCAGAGACATTTTTGCACCTTTTTTTCTGAGTGTAGTGTAAACATCTGGAACATTTATAATGTCTACTAGAACTTAAAGAATCGACTCACAAATCCTGAAATCTGTCCAACAAGATTTCCGAGGTAAAGACATCCAGAAGCCCAATAACCTGTCCAGTTGGTTAGAATTAGATATTAGGTCGCATGAACAACGTTAACAAAGTGAATATAAAAATCTGACTTCTCATAGAGATGCAAAAACCGGGGTAAGGAAAATAGTTAACCTACGTTCTCATGTTTCATGTGCTTGAGGAGTCGTAGCTCTCTGTAAGCGCGTTTGGCGAACAGTCTGGACTGGAACGGCCGATGGAGTTTCTTGATGGCCACACGCACTCCTGTCTTACGGTCAATGGCAGAACTTTGGATAGATTGAAAGGAGTAAGATCAGTTCTTGACACATGTTCTTATAACACTTTACATTAGATTACTGTGGCGTTAAAGTGCAGTGAAGTAGACTCCATCCATGGACATTATGTGTTCATTTTTCTACGTCTATGTCTGGACCAGCAAAGAGGATGTGGATTGAGTAGTGCGCAACAGGTTCATTACTCAATCTGAAACTTGAGTAACTTGGACAAGTGAAAAATCTATTAAAGTGGAAAGCCTTCTGAAGACCAACACAATGTCTTTAATTCGGCAACTTCTGCTTGTTAAACGCAGACAATGGCATCCGCAGGGAGGCTTTGTTTCGCGACCTCTTGTCTTGCAAAGAGAGAAAAGTTTATAGAGGTTTCACAGTTTCGCCCAGATAAGCCATGAGGCCAGGAAAATGAAGAAAACGATTGGAATTGTGACATAATTTAAAAAACAAGGCCAATCTATCAGCTTTCGTTCATTGCACTACTTCCTTTAGAAATAGCCTCCTTTCTACTGAACAGAGTCAGTAGCCTACTGAATTATTTCAGCATGTAAAGTCATTTGCACAGACTATTAAACAAAAACGCTCGATTGGGAGTTTGGGGGCTCCACACAAAAGTTCTGCTGGTGTTAAATCTATGCATTTTCTGCATCTACAAAAGTTAACTTTACAAGTTAGTCGGAGTGCAACAGAAGTTGCTTTCGCCTGAAGTAACCATAGCAACAATGCGCTCGAACGCATCCCTTTTAGAATATGGTTATTATTTATGGATTTGTAAAGTATTTGTAGAATGTAGGCTACCACAATCTTTAAGAAAGCTTTATAGCGCACGACGAATCTTTGCACTAAATTCCGAAACCTACGAACAAAAAATATTTTTAAAAGCCGACCCCCTGACATGAATTAAATAATTCAGACACTTAAAAGAATTATGAACTTTTAAATACTAACAATATAGGCTGGGCCTACTTACCAGACCGTTCCGTATGCTCCGGTTCCTATCTGAATAAGATCTCTGTATCTCTCCGGCACGTCCCAAACGGTTCTGTTAATGTCCTGGCGATAAAATCCTGCCCTGGTTCGCAGTGACATTTTCAGAGGTTGTTGAAAGTATATATTTCTTCCCTGTTTACGTTCTCATTTTTAATCGAGAATTGTGATTAAAAAGCTCTCACAGAAGAGCGCAAACGGAACGCAACTTGTTAGAGCACAGCGGTGGCAGATTTGGGGGCGGTTCAAAGTTTCCACAATTACGCACTGGAGACACGCTGAATCCACACTAGAACATTGTAAAGCTGCTTTTTCGGCATGTTATCAGATTTGTGAATGAGGTTTAACTGACTCCCTTTGGTTTTAAAATAACCAACACGGTGATGGGTTTCAGGAAAAGAGTTAAAGAAGAGAATGGGTGAGGGGGAGGACATCTGGTGGGACTGGTATGACTCACAATGGGAGAAAGATACATCCAGTCCCACTGAAACCTCTAAAGACAGTTTTTTTAATTAACTTTGTTTAAAGGGCATGCAGGAGACATGAGGAGGCTATGGATATTAAGGGCAAAGTGCTAAGGACACATAGGCTAATCAGGACATCTTAACAACATCACAAAAGTGATACTCGGTTTGTACCAAGTAGTTACTGTAGTACACTGTACTGTGCTGAAGGCAGGTCAGTAATTTGCACAAAATGTAGGGAGACCGGGATGGTTGTAACAATTTTGACCTTTCTGTCTATATCTTGTAGTACTTTGAAGCCAGTGTGTTCAAAATGTGATCCAAACTAGTTACAAGTGTCTGCTATTAAATGAGATAGCTATTATCTTTGCAACACAAACAGAAAATGCATGGTTTAGTTTCAAACACGAGGAGTGAAATGTTACAATTCACCCCATAGACTGGGTTAGTTGTAACATACCCTGGGGTGAGATGTAACATTATGATATCCACCGGGGTGATATGTAACATAATGAAATAAGGATTTTGACCAAAAAATATTTTGAAAGGTTTTTATTCAACACTGACTTTCAATATAACTGATGTGTGTGTGTCACTCTTAGTCTCAGAGTGTTTGTCACTCTCAGTTATGATTGACCATTATAAATTGAACTTGAACACAAACATTGTTTGTTTGTAAGCATGTTTTGTACTGCCAGTGTTAAAATATTTTGTGTGTGTGTGTGTGTGTGTGTGTGTGTGTGTGTGTGTGTGTGTGTGTGTGTGTGTCTGTGTGTGTGTGTGTGTGTGTGTGTGTCTGTGTGTGTGTGTCTGTGTGTGTGTGTGTGTGTGTGTGTGTTTTGTTACTCTGGCATTGTTGTTACAACTAACCCAGAGTCTTGTTGTTACAACTAACCCAGAGTCATGTAGCCATGAACTAGCTCACCTTACAGCTAACAGGCAAAACATTAGCACTAACAACTTGCATGGAAAATATCTACACAGACACACAATAAACATAATAAAAGTTTGATGAGTTTAACTACAAAGCAGAAATTCCCATAACAAAAACAAAAAACTTAAAAAAAGTAACTTTCTTACCTCAAAATTGTTTTTTCTACTCTAGCATGTGCTGTGTCTGCCACAGGGATCTACTTTATCACATGTGTAATAAGAACTAAACTTAGCATGTGTGAAGTGAATCAGGTGATTTGTAACTAGTTCCTGATTGGACAAATTGGAATTGTTACAACTGACCCGTGTTACAACCATCCCCGGTCTCCCCTACATGTGAGAATCCACACCCATTTAACTTCAGATGATAGTAACTAGTTTCATGACATCAACGTTACATTGTTGTCATTCAGGATCTTCCGAAACATGTTGAGAACACATTGAGAAATGTGTCACGCCAACTTCTTTTACCACTTCCTGAAATGCAGTTTCCTATTTTGAAAAAAAAAAAAAAACCAAGACATATTCATTACCCAAATGCTTTTCAAATATGGTGTAATTAATTTTAGTAGACAGAAAAAAAACGTCTAGAAGACTGACTTAAAATTGCTTTCTTAATTTTGTTTTTTTTTTAATATTAGGCTATATTATATTATACAAATTATATTTTGACCTACATAAAGAGCTGTTGACCCAGGTCATTTCAAACATTTTTGTCATTATTTCCATATATAAATTATTATAATTTAAAATTCTT